>JAJJMC010008556.1:2867127-2900219 GCA_023531435.1 Papaver californicum | reverse complement strand
TCTTGGAGTTTATTAGGATACAATATTTGTTCATATTTTTAGCATTTTAATTGTTTGCCTCTTCTAAGATATTCTTTTTGTTATCCGATTGAATTTGCATATGGTTCAGGGTGATGTAACTCTTTGGGGAACTCGAAAGGTAGTATTTTTATCTCGTTTCTAGGCACAGGTGCTCCTGTGATAGAATTTAAGAAACAAATGATATTTGGATAGTAACATAATGTTATCGAAAGAAACGGTAACTTAGCCTTTTATAGCTTTAGGACGTCCCTTATCAGACTATAATACACAGGATTAACCCCGTCAGCCCCAACTAAAATCGGCAGCCAGCCCCTAATGGAACCTTTAGAAACCAGTTCATAAGTAACCAAACTAATTTTATTTGAATGAGAAAAATTAAAATTCTTTTTTGTACACACTCCTTTAAACAGAGTTAATTTGAAATGTTCATTTGGTTGTTAAGTAGTTAAAAGATGAAATTGAAATATCATATACAAACTCTCTAACAAGTGTGCATCAAATCAAACTCGGAAACTATGAATCGGTTTGGTCTGGGTTCAGTCGATTAGATGGAACGGATCAGACGGTTTTTACCAGGGGTAAATTAGTAAAAAGTATGTTTCTGATATGGGTCTTAGAACTATTGAACTTCATAATTTTACAAAGAATTTTAAAGCATGCATTCATCCATGTCTCTCTCTATGTATACTTAATCACATAAATGCATCATATGACTGACCTCATCATATTATTACATAAAAGATTAAAATTCATTAGATGAATCAACATTCATCTCTGAACAAAATAATTAGAATAACACTGGTGTTGATTATAACATTCTCATATATTCTATAATTTTACATAACAAGAATTTAAGCATCGACTAGATATTTCAGAGTAGAAGTGAATCAATGACATAAAGATTCATTATCTAACATCCAAGAGCAAGCAAATGGTTCAAAGTCCTTAAAAGCCGTTTTTATATCAATCCTGTCAGATACAACTCTTCAGTGCCTGTACAACGTCACGAGTTGGGAGCAATTGGAGATGAATCTATGGACGACTTATATATCAAACTCTTCATATGGATATCATCTACAACATTTTAAAAGATCACATCAACTAAATAAGCGAGCTATGAGATATGATCGAAACATTAAACTAAGTTGCAGCTGAAAAATTCCTGAATTCTTTCTGACTTTTTTTTTTCGTCTTTTTGAGTCCCTAAACAAACTCAGAACTCAAATCCTTCCGAGAATGAAGATAAGTGGTCTTTTGGGCATAAAAAATTTAGAGTAGATCATCGAAAACGGACTCCGTATGAAAATTTTACAGTATTTTCAGTGAAAACCCTAAATCTGAATTTTCTGACGGCGAAGTTTAACAAGGATTCTCTTGTTCGTCCAAGTACAAGGGGTTGATCCCCCTTTACCTTGTACACCTTAGCTCTTAGAAACCTTATCCTTCCAAGTCCAAGGGGATTATGCCCCTTTACCTTGTTCGTCTTTGCTAAACATTAAGCTTATCCGTTTTAGGGATTTAACACAATGCTTGTTTGCCTTAGCTTAACATTAAGCTTGTCCGTATTAGGGATTTAGAATTAATATTTTCCTTATTAGGCTTTAGCATAATGCTTGTCTGCCTTAGCTTAGCCATTAAGATCGTCCGCCTTAGCTTAGTCTTTACGCTCGTCCGTCTTAGCTCGTGGACAAGGTTTGTCCATCTTAACCCTAGCTAAGCTCGTACGCCTTAGCAAACTTATACTACTTGTCCGCATCAGCTCATAATGCTTGTCCGCCTTAGCATTATCTCTTAATGCTTGTCCGCCTTAGCTATGCTCCTGATGCTTGTTCGTCCAAACTTGTTTCACACATACACGTTTCCAAACCCTAACTTGTCTATCAAAGGCCATACTAAACCTCACTCGTATATATATTCATGAGTAGCCTCATACATATATATGTTTATGCTGCTATATTTACTTCTACAAAGCTAGCATGTCAATGCTAATTGACCTAGTTGAACACATATTGTTCCTCATGAATACGATAAAATAAAATAAATACGTATTTTATTTCGATCTTGCTAGACTCATCAGGATAGTCAAGCAAGACAAGCCTTTAGTCAAAAGACTAATTAAACAAGTCTCATTCAACTTAACATTAATAGTGCTTAAATGCTATAAAATTACACGAGATATCAAAAATGTCGCAAAGGGGGGATATTCACTAGGGTATTGGTCCGGAGGTCTACGACATGTGGTGCAGCAGTCCATCCACGAAAGAGAAAACTTTGGAAAGTTCGATTAACAGTTGAGTAGAGGAGTGGTGGGTTGGGCAATCATCCATTCATCATCAACCAAAGTAGGAATAGTTACTATCACTTTCTCCATTATCCCCACTTCATCAATATTCAACTATCGACATTTTCTTCAAGAGGTGAGGTCAGGTGAACGGTTACAATAGTTATTATAAATACAAGTCGAACAACTTGATTTCCATAAAATCTTCTCATACACACAGAGAGTTGTTCATAGATATTCACACCTATCACATCCTGCAAGGTATGGTACTCTGACCTCAACCTTTCTCTCGCTTCCCTCTCTAAGACCAACCTTTCTCTTTCTCCTCTGTGATCGATCTCACAAATATGAAGAAAAATACTATTACAGTATAAATGTTTATGGATTAGACGAATTATCACTTGCTCACCCCACTTTTCCTAAATTAGCCTTCAAATTTGTTTTCCCCACAAACAACTTCATATTCAATAAAATTGATATAAAAAACCCAATTTTTTTAGAAAGTTTAAATTTGATCATTTTCTTTTCTAGCATTACCACAATTACCTTTCTTATATATAACCTATGTTTTGTTTCTTCTTTCTTATTTTCGTTTAAAAAAAATATAAAAAATAAAAATTCTTCGTTTATTTCTTCTTTCTTTCATCGCTTCCTCATCCTCCACACCACTACCAGCAACACCTCTTATTCCTACCCCCATAAAACAAGTCCACTACCATGTCCTGATCCACCATCAATAACACCTCCCTCCTCCTCTTTCTCCTTCTCCCTTACCAGTAGCACCTTCTGTTTTTTCTCCCACACCGCCACCAAACCCACTACCATGTTATAATTCTTCATTTAAGATAGCATTGTCAGAGTGAGATATGGATTCATTCTTTTCTTGTTGATGTCCTTCATAACTTTCATGTCCTGCAGTTCAAGTTTGCAAAATCTAAAGAAATTCTTATTGCAAATTTGGATAATGTCTCTGAAATAGTCATAGTCCATAAACCATGCTTTTGTATCTGCAACCAACTTCTTCTTTAGTTAATCTATTTATACGAAAAATATATAATCCAACCAACCAACATGCAAAAAGATTTACCATTTTTTATTAGATTGGACATTCATTGTTCTATTTAGGTGTAAAAAAGTGCAACTCAGTAGGTGCAATGATTACATCACTACCACAGTTGTTTGCATCTTATCTTCAAACTTGGAATTGTTTGATTAGATTCCATGCTCTAACTCGGTAGGTGTATTTTTTTCAAGAGAACAAAATTCTTTTACTGTTTTACATCTTTTCTTCCAGCAACACATAAACAACAAAGGATATTCGTAAAATCGGATCGACTTTAAAAAAATGCATGCATTTACAATAATACAAATGCATCAATTGAAGATGGATAATATGTATACTTGCATACATATAGAAACTAAAAAAATAAAGTATATGATTACTGAATTATTAATCACTATGTTGTAATTGTGAGTTATAATGGACCAAGAATAGAAGTGATGACATTATTATTGTTGTGGGTAATAATAAACCAAGAATAAAAGTGTTTTGCTACTAAAGTTATTATTCGCTAACAACTACGCTACAATCAGCTTCACGAGGGTACAAGAAATCTTATCATACATGTATTCATGTGAATAAGTGTCTCCAACTTCGCATATATTTTCTGGAGCTACTGGAGGAGTTTGGGGGTGACGGAGGAGGAGGTGAAGGTGGTGGTAGTGGTTGTGCTAGACAACATCTTCAATCAACACATGGTAATTTGATAATTATCCTGTCATACTTAATTCCAAGCTTATTTAGGTATACAATGATTAAAATAACAAGACTTAGATATGTTGAAGTACGGTTGTTGTTGAAGGAAAAAATTACAATTACATGTTGTTTGGGGTATATATTTTAGATGATGTATTTTATGTTATGTTATAACGTATAACCAGTGATATAAAAATGTCTTATAATTCTAGTTAGTGTGTGGTTCAGATTTATGTATATTAGGAGATTTTTGCATCGAGGTTTTTCGGATATATGATACTAATAGTACAATATTTTTCAAGATAACATGAACATGTTATTCACAAGAACAAGTTTGTAATATTACAAAAAAAAAACAATGAAGAAGGTTTACAGTTCCAGTTCCAACCTTAGGTTTAATTGACGAGTTACCAATACCGACGCATGAAAATTTGGCATAAAATAGAAACATAAAATCACCAGAGAAATTCTCCCACTAAACTACTATAAACACAATGATAAAAGCCAATATACGAACAATAGTCCCAATCACATTACACGAGAACTTCCTTTGTAGTTTTAGATTAATTTGAGTTTGTTGTAGGATTGTTAGCAAGAAAAAAGGAGTTTCAGTCACTACCTAATTAGACAGTGTTTACAATTTACTTATTTATCTTAAAATAAAATGAGAAATTTTGAAATTTCCTATAACCAAATCTAATATTTGATTTTTTGATTGATGTATCTAGATTATCTTAACTTAATCTTAAGGTTATTAAATAATTTAAACAATCGGTTGATGTCTCTACTCGTTGCAGTATTTAACATTTTGTTCAAGACAATATGTTGAAAGTCGATTAATGTAAAATCGGTGTCAAAGTATAAAGATTACCAGAGATTCTACGGGTGAAGTACGTAACCAACCTCATTGTTTTTATATAGATAACACATTTCATCTTCTATAATGTCGTTCACTCAACATAAAAAAGTTGTTTTAAGGGCTCCTAAAAATTCTTGAAGGGCAGATAAAATAGGATCATTTTGTAGCAAATTGAATAACTCATGGCTAAACTGTCCTCAGTTAATTTGTGTTAATGAAATAAATTAGTTTATCTAATAGGTGTTAACGGTTAGATTAGATTAGTAAATTTAATTTAATTTTTAGAATTGGTAAAGGGTGCGTTCCCCCTTAGTTTTTCAGTTTCAGGATATCCAACGACTAGGTCGTGCTTTGAATTTTCGAGCCATAACCAACTCTGCAACTAAGGGTTCATCATTTGTTAGCCGTCAAAATCCTAAAAGTCCAAATACGACTAGGAATTTCAACTATAATCTAGTTGTAGGTAAGTTACGCCTAAGAAATTCATCTTAGACCTAGTTGTAAAAGGTGTCGATATCAAATTGAGTATGACGTTATACTTATTATAAATTTGAATATAAATTGATACTTATTATTGAATCGAGTATAAACTTTCATTTTATATTTTTACATCTGCGACAAGAAAACACCATTTACAACCAAAAATGTTGAGACATCGGGTGACTTTGAAAATTAAGTTGTGCAATACGTTTTAGTACTAAGTTATTTGATTACATGAATTACTGAATTTAATGTAGGGTTACTGGTAACTTTAAGATGATTGAAAACAAATCACAATTATATCTAAGAAGAGGGATTGATGTTCGGAATTCAGCTAAGGTTCTCAATCAATTTTATCAGACCGGATTGATGCGTGCCGTTGATGTAATCAAATTAGTGATCTTGTTTCCACTCAATTAAACAATAATATAATAGTAGTTAAGTTCGTTTCCACAAGGAGCGAGGTATTTCAGTTGTTTATAGTGTCACAATGGGGGGTTTTGTTTTGGGGTTTTAGCGAAGTAAATGAGAAAGCAATTAAAAGTAGAGTTGTAAGCAATAAAGAGAGATATGATGGAGGAATCGTTCTTCGTTCTAAACATTCATCAAAATAGTATACTCATTTATTCATTATTAATCACCAATTATCACCAACCGCAAAACAATAATAAGCTATGTTGTTACCCAAATTCCTTGTATCACTGGATACGAAAACGCTCGACTACCAAATTCTATTCGTCTGAGCCACCTAGAATAATCTCTCAAGGTGAAATTCAATCAAATGCTTTAGGTCTTGTGAATGAAGGTTGATCCTAGCATCAAACACATAATCTCGGTCTGCTTAGTAGTGTTATCTTTACACGTGATTGCTCCACAGAATCCCTCTATAAGGTCTCGCGTTCTCTACTTGTATAGGAGATGTTCGACTATTACACATATCTCACAACTCTCAATTATCTTTAGATTAATTAACAAACTGAATTAGTTGGCCACCTAAACAATCTATCAATCAAGCATAAACATTTATATTAGTAAAAACAAATGATAATCATGTGATAACTAGAAGAATAGATTTATATGCTAAATTGAATCATGTATTAGAACTTAGAATTCATCCTTAATCACTTAGATGTTTATCTACTCATGGATATAAATCATCCATGTTATACATATAAGAAAATTGTTAAGAAATCATTATGATAATGGAACTGCTATGAAACCCTAGTTTTCTCCTCTTGTGTTATTCTCTCCTCCAATACTTGTAAGGTGATGTGAAAGGTGTCTTCTTAATGTCTTGGGAGTCTTCCTATATAGTGCTTATGATATCTAGGGTTTAGAATACTTTCGGGCCCATGTTATTTCCAAAATAGAGTCAAAAACGGGTCAAAAGTTTCCCAGGATGGTGTCAGGTTCGGCTGATTCGATTATGGACTTTTCCGACCGAACCCGACAACTTATTTTTGCTCCAGATTAGTGCCAGGTTCGGCTGACTTTGGATAGGAAATTTATCAGCCGAACTTTCTCCTGGACACCCTCTTCTTTTCGTCCAAAACTTGCTCCAAAGTTCGACTCACTTCTCCAAACTCATTATTAGCCGAACATTCTATTGGATACTTTGTTCAAAACTCATCTTGGGGTCGACTATCATCATTGAATCATTCTTTAGCCGAACATTCTCCTGGATACTCCAAAAACTCCATTTCTCGGCTTTAGGTTCACCTGATTCGTATTAAGTAATTATCAGCCGAACTTCTCTTTGTGGACTCAATTCTTCCAAACTTGTTTTGCCTATAATTTCTTCGTCCGATGTCGGAATGACCTCATTCGTTTTGCGTTGGCTTCGTCTTTTAATTCTCTTTGAGATAACGGTGAAGAATTCTGGGTTTGAACAACTTCCAAGTGGTCTTTTTTTGTAGACTCCGTTTCCTTAGCACTTTTGTAGCAATTTCCTTGATTTCAGATGATTCACATAATATAAGACATAAGATAGAAAACAAACGTAATACCAAGTAATATGAAAAAATTCTAGCAAATATTAGTATGGATTTGACATTAAAACCATGTGAATTATGCACTTATTACGGATATTACATGACTAATACTGCAAAATAACAATGGTGTACTAGCTAATGAAACCAAAATAAAATATGTGTGTATCTCATTTACAAGCAAACCCACTTACCCCAAAATGAACACAATCGAGGTTAAAACAGTGACCCAAGGAATCGAGGTTAAAATAGTGAACCAAGGAATTAAATTGATAAAATCAACCAGATTTGATATACATATGACATTACATGTTAATAAAATCCAAATTGTTTATGCTGGACCTGTTCAATTATGGCCGGTAGTGGCGCCTCAAGACCAAACACATAACCGTTAACAGGTGCCGGTCAAAAAATAGGGTCAGTCATAAAATTCATTCCAGCCGTTAGATGTGCTCTTGGTGCATGTACCATTCGCTACAATGCAAATGGCTGGCCGTGATTCAGTCGTACGATTTGCTTCTTCTAATCGGGAATTTGTCTCCCTTACTGCTTGTCATGTTGTCCATAACCTTATCGCAAAATCAATTGGCAGCCCGGTGGGATTTTTTGGTAACCATTATTATAATGGATTATGAGTCCATAATCAATTATCCAACCTATAATCAATTATATAGGTGTTTGTTAAAATTTATAATAACTGATTATTTTGATCATAATTGAAAAAATTCATTATTTTCATAAGTAAAAAAAAAATCATTTATAAAAATTATCATAATCAATTATTTTTTTAATAAAAATAAACAAGATTTTTTGTCCTTATTTTCTCTAAATTATCAAGAGAGAGATAAAAAACAATAATGGACTAAAAAAAATTTCTTAGAGCATCATTTTTCTCTCTCATCTTCAAGAGCATTTTTTAAAAATAATCAATTATCCTAAAAAATCATTTGTTAAAATTTATTATAATAATGATTAATATCATAATTATTTTCTAATTTATGATTATCTATAATCATAAATGATAATGATAATTTTTACCAAACACCCCTGGTACGTGTGTAAAATTCAGGAACACCTTAAGAAAATCCAACCGTCCAAAGTTCTCCAGGTGTATAAGCACATATCAATCGTAGCCGTCTATAACACAATGTAGGTCAGCATTCAACAAGTACGGTCAGTCATGGAATAGGCAATAGCCGTTAGATCATGTAATGAAACTGAAATGGAGGATTATAAGTAGACCCTAAACTAAACGGGCAGATCTCCATCCCTTCTGATACATAGTTTTCTGCTAGTGCAAATCCTAACAACACTACAGCAGCACCATCGTCTATTTACAACAACAAAATCATGGCTGAAGCAAGTGAGGGGTTCAACAGCAAATGCTATTCGCACTATGATTTCTCCTCTCAAAATGTTAATTTCCTTTTTGTTCGATTCTTTATTAGGCTTTAATTTTCTTGAATTTTTGCTGCCAGCAATGCTGCTATGGGTCTTTCTAGCTGCACCTTCGCTTTTCTATTTTCTGGCTTTAATTCATAGTTCAGAAGGAGCAAAAGAACTAAAATCATCAGAAGGAGCAAAAGAACTGAACTGCTGGTTTAATCATTTTGTACTCCCACTACATCTTCTTACCTCTGTAGTTTGTTACATTTTATGTATGTGAACCAATTAGCAAATAAACAAAATATAAACTATGAAGTGAAAAAAATTCTGTCAATTACGGTTTACTTTATTTTTATGTTTGGGCTTATAACTGGAATGCCTCAATTTGGGGGAAGTCTCATTTATGTCCCGACAAAAAAAAAAAACAATAATGTCTTAGTTTTTCGGTTAAGTTGGGACAAATGTCCCAATATAAGCAAAAATGTCCTAAAAATATGTAAAAAAACTTCAACTTAACCGAAAAACTAACAGATTAAGATATTTTTATTTATTTTTTTTCGTCGGGGCGGAAATGAGACTTGACCCCCAAATTGGGGCATTCCAATCATTATTCCTTTATTTTTTTCATTCATGAAATTACCCCTTATATGATCTAACATGGACGTACCAGAAAAATGTTGCCACAACTTATTTCATTCTTTTGCCTACAGAAAATGAAAGTGTGTTTGAGTTTGATGCGAAAATTGATTGTACAATAAACCACCACCAATGGGCTAGAAAATGTTGTCACAGAATATTGTGCTGGTTAATTCAAAATCAATGCCTCGATATTTCTCTAAACACATATAAGTTGCATAGAAATGGCTGACTTCCTCAAAAAATAGCCGGGATTGCTGAGGACCAAGGATTGTCAGGAAACAATGGAATAAGTATGTTGTAGTGCATCTGCTGTTTGTATTCTCTTTGGTCCATAAGACTCAAATTTTTGATATTACCTAACCCATTTATAACTAATTTCCATTTGTTGTTAGATTTCAGTATTAACACAGCCTACGGCAACCTAAATACGGTCTCAACTTCGGGGGTCAGTGAATCCTATATGCCTTTCTTCTTCTTTTTTTCCTTCCTCCTCACCTGTCTCTTCTTACCTAAAGTCTGCTGCCGAATATGGATGATCAATTGAGCAACAAGTGCAAAACCCACAAAGCTAGTTCACCAATAAATTATTTGGACTGCTTTAAATTTCACAATTGTCTGATATGATATAACAGAAAATTGGAATGACAAGAAGCATCACCCAATAGCATTGTAACTAAAATCAATCAACATAGCCTCAGTTTTTTATCTATCTAGCTACTGTTTGTGCCCAGGACTAAGAATTGACATTAAACAATGGAGTTGTTGAGTCATAAGATTGGAGTGTCATCAAGTTTGATGCGTAGTATAGATGTTCATGCATGGGTGAGAAACTGCTGTCACCAAATGACTTGTATGCGGCTACACAAAAGCGAATCCTAGAGAATGGAATGCAAGGAAACAATGATCCTAACTTAAATCTAGAATGTTAATGCACTAGCTAATGCTTGAAATATTTGGGCTGCATCAATTGCTTTCAAAGATTGTGCAAGTGGAACCCGAATCACCACATTTAGCACAGAAATTATGAAGATTTACATTTAACAGTAGAAAACCTCTGTTTTTGTGGAACGAAGGAAGTGAGATTTCACTAGTACAGCATCACAAGCTGAAATTAAACTCCGCATCAGGTGAAAAAGAATATCTCATCTGACCAAGAAGTGCAAGGGATTATAACAGTAACCATTCTTGGAGTATCTTGTGATCATCCTATTCCAAGCAATCATGCCCTCTCCGATTGAATATTCGGCTACCTTCTCTTATCATACAACACTCAGGCATACATACACTACAAGTTAACTGTTCACTATTCTGTTTAATAGCCTTAGTTCAATCCCAAAGCAAACAGACCTCCCAATGGTAGAATTTCTTAACTCTGTACATGCAGAAAGAACACTACCTAGAGTTGAATACTAACCAAGATTGTAGCTTACCTTACTAAATTTGCATAGTTCTGCATTTATTAAAAGTAAATCAGATAAGAAATACATAATTCACCAAGTCATTAGATAAGAATTAAGCTATTACTTGAGTTAATCGGTCCAATTAAATTTCAACAGGTGAGAAAGACATTGGCAGAATCATTTTACCTTGCTATGCAATATCCAATCACAGATAATTCAGTTCCGAAAATACGAAAATGCACACTAAATTAAGCCAACATAGTACGCTGAATATAGTTCTATCGTGATACATGCAAAGAACAATGTGTCACTTAAAAAGTGCAGAATTTTATAACAGCAGAAGATATTTTCAACTACTCATAGTGTTGGGAAATAAAAAATAGTTATTACTAAAATTAATAGTTTCTTACTTAAATTAATTTTTGTTACTTTAATTAGCTTGATGGGTGTTAGGAATACTAGTCCAAATTTGGGTGGAATTAAAGCCATCCATTTTCACTTCTTAGTGAATGAGAAACCTTTGATTATCCCATATTGGGTAAATCAAGGAGGAAGTTCATGCATATCACCACAAACGTTCTATAAAAGGAAAAGAACTAGTGGATTGGATATGGACTTGGGAAATGGACTAGTGGGCAAATGCATACATGTGCGGTGCTTCGCACCGAAGTACCGCAGGCCGCGGGCTTGCGGTGCTTGCGTGTGCTTTTGCGTGTGTTTTTGGCGCGAGCCTTGGCGCGAGCCTTGACCTTGGTGTGAGCCTTGGCGTGACCATTGGTGTGAGCCTTGGTGCGTGACCATTTGCGTGAGCCTTGGTGTGACCATTGGTGTGACCATTGCCGTGTGCCTGGCGCGTGCTTGCGTGTGCCTGCGTGTACCCATCAATGAGAAAACGTTTCTTTATTTTTAAATAAATATTTTACCGTTTTGAATTAAATGAAAAATAAAATCATAAATATTTTTTTAAATAAAAGAATCTTAACGTTTGTGTTTTAATGGGGATTTAATATTTCAAATTAAATTTTCACCGTTTTAAAACTCAAAAGATTTTTTCTCCTATAAAAGAACAACATTACTAAGGTTTTCGTTTACCCCAGTCGCAGCCACTGTCCTGACGACTTTTCCCCTCTTCTTGCTTTGATTTGCGCACTAGAATTTACTTTCTTTTTCTTTCATCTTCTGTTAAGTTCACAACGGGCCAACGAGCTTTGCTAGCTGGGTTGGTATCAGGTGATTTTTATCCTGAATTCAAGTTTGTCACTGAAAGGGTATAGCAGCATCTTCCTAAAGGTGTACCTGGCAAAGGCAAATATTGAGTTAAGGACAGTCTGTTGAACAGGCGACTTCACCTCTTTGTGTTTGAGTGTGTGTGCAGTTAAATTCTAACCCTCCCTTAATCTTCTTCAAGTTCTCTGTGTTTGGGTTTCTCTGTTACAGGAAGGTACTTATCCAACACATAGTTCGTAAACACGAGCTCTAAAAACATTAGAAAAAACATTTCAAAAAGCAACCAACTTCTGCATTATACTACTTAAATTAGACATCAAGTGCCTTACACATCTGGTGCCTGCAGCTATATCTTAGTCACTGATTGGATCATAATCATCAATATCCCTGCCTCTCACTATCCCCTTAGACTTCTCTCCAAGAGCTTTCAATGACACAAAGCTGTTAATGTGAGGTATTGACTCAATCAAGGGATAACCTAATGGTTCGAATAACATATCTGTGTTAAGATCCACAAGTTTTCTAAATTTTCTGGTTTGGGGATCATAACAAACAAGAGTCTTATAATTATACCGTAGCAGAAGTTTACCACTTAATGTCAGGGAAATTAGCCAATAAACATCAACAAACCCATTTGAGCGACATGATACGCTAAACATATTTGCCCATTCACTATTATTCTTCTTGAATGACCATATGTCAGGACTCTTACCACCATGGCCACTAAAAACACACAAATACCCTCCCAAAACTTGCAGTGTATAAAAAATTTTCTCACCAGGCCAAAAACAAGGTGGTGATGGGAGCAAACTGAACCTCTCATCCGCTAAATCGAAGGTACAAAATTCCACTCTTCATCCAGCCAATGAAGACCACCATTCGTAAGTATACCCCGAGATGGAATATTAATCGCACTTCTTTCACCTGAAAAAGGCTGACAATGTACAAGCACAAAGCGTCCATACTTGTAACGCTGCAACAGGTAAGGACATTCTCCTATGTTTCTCCACCCACTTCCACTACCAAGAGTATAAACCTGCACTTGACCCTTAGGTTGGTCTGATCTCAGCGGTCAGTCGGCATAGTAGATCCTAACAACTTTATATTCATTACTGACAGGATTGTATCCAAATCCACTCACAATACTGTTGGGGAATAAAAATGTTTGTTACTTAAATTAATGTTTTATTACTTAAATTAATTTTGTTACTATAATTAGCTTGATGGGTGCTTGGATCACTAGTCCAAACTTGGGTGGATTATAGCCATCCATTTTCACTTCTTAGTGAATGAGAAACCTTTGGTTGTCCCACATTGGGCAAACCAAGGAGGGAGTTCATGCATATTACCACATATGTTCTATATAAGGAAAAGAACTAGTGGATTGGATATGGACTTGGGAAATGGACTAGTGGGCAAATGCATACATGTGCGGTGCTTCGCACCGAAGCACCGCAGGCCGCGGGCTTGCGGAGCTTGCGGTGCTTGCGTGTGCTTTTGCGTGTGCTTTTGGCGTGAGCCTTGGCGCGAGCCTCGGTGCGAGCCTCGGTGCGAGCCTCGGTGCGAGCCTCGGTGCGAGCCTCGGTGCGAGCCTTGGTGCGAGCCTTGGTGCGAGCCTTGGCGTGAGCCTTGGCGTGAGCCTTGGCGTGAGCCTTGGCGTGACCATTGGCGTGAGCCTGGCGCGTGCCTGGCGTGTGTCTGCAAGTGCACACGTGTACCCATCAATGAGAAAACGTTTCTTTAATTTTAAAATAAATATTTTACCGTTTTCATTAAATGTAAAATAAATAACGTTTGGTTTAATGGGGATTTAATATTTGAAATTAAAATTTTCACCGTTTTAAAAACTCAAAGGTTTTCTTCTCCTATAAAAGAACAACTTGTCTAAGGTTTTTCTTTACCCCAGTCGCAGCCACTGTCCTGACGACTTTTCACCATCTTCCTGCTTTGTTTTGCGCACTAGTTTTACATTCTTATTTTCTTCTTCTGTTAAGTTCACAACGGGCCAACGAGCTTTGCTAGCTGCGTTGGTATCAGGTGATTTTATCCTGAATTCAAGTTTATCACTGAAAGGGTATATCAGCATCTTCCTGAAGGTGTACCTGGCAAATATTGAGTTAAGGGCAGTCTGTTGAACAGGCGACTTCACCTTTCTGTGTTTGAGTGTGTGTGCATTTTAATTCTAACCCTCCCTTAATCATCTTCAAGTTCTCTATGCTTGTTTTTCTCTGTTACAGGAAGTATATTATCCAACAATCTTAACTCAATATCTGTGCATTCAAAAATCTTCTGTAACAATGGCAAAGACTGATGTTGAGAGACCTCAGAAGTTTTCTGGTAAGGATTTTAAGAGGTGGCAGTCGAAGATGCTCTTTTTCCTGAGTTTTCACATGCTTGATGAAATAGTGTTGAAACCATATAACAAAGCTCTGGATGCTCCTGAATCATCCAAGGAAAAAGAGACCTGGACGAGAAATAACTATTTGGCAAAAAATCATATTTTAAATTGCCTTGAAGACTCTCTGTATGATTTTTACAATGCTAAAGATGATTTTTCTGCTCACAATTTATGGTCTGCACTGCAAGAAAAATATGAAGCAGAAACTGCAGGAAGTAAAAAGTTTCTGGTTGCACGTTTTTTACAATACAAGATGCTGAATGAAAAATCTGTGGTTGATCAGTTTCTGGAATTGCAGAAACTTATTAATGAAATCATTGCTGAAGGTATGACTATTTCTGAGACCTTTCAAGTTTCTGCTGTGATTGAAAAGTTACCAAGTTCATGGGCCGAATACAAGAGAAGACTAAGGCATGAAACTGGTGAGATTACTATGATAGAACTGGGCAAGAAAATACAAGTTGAAGAGTTGCTGTGCTCAAAGGACAAGAATGTCTCCTCTGCAAGAGACATGTCAAACAAAGCTCATGTGATCGAACACAAGTTTGCTTCACTCAGTCTGGACCACAACAAGCGCAAGCCTGGCCCTCAAGGAAAAGGTAAATTTCAAAAACCAAAGTATGCTATTGGTAAGATTAAGGGAGCTTGTGGTGTGTCTGGCCATATGGCAATGCATTGTAGAAAACGCAAAGATGCGAATTTTAAGAAACAAAATGTAAACCTGGCTGAAAGTAGTAAAAATTAATTTTCTGGCACAGTGTCTGAGGTGAATTTAGTTACCAATGTGAGGGACTGGTGGGTAGACTCTGGAGCTACCAAACATGTCTGCGGAAGCAAGGATATGTTCACCTCCTACCAAACAGTAGGAGAAGGAGAAAAACTCTATATGGGTAATTCTTCTGCAGCACAAGTTGCAGGAAAAGGAAAGGTTTCGCTGAAGCTTTCTTCTGGGAAAATCCTCACATTGAATGAAGTATTACATGTACCAGACATCTGCAAGAATCTCATTTCAAGTGGTGTGCTAGATGACAAGGGTTTTAAAATTATTTTTGAGTCCGGAAAAATGATTATCACTAAGGGTAGGGACTTTGTGGGAAAGGGCTATAAGGCTGAGGGCCTTTACTAATTGTCTGTAATCTCTACTGAAATTAATAAAGTTGATTCTTCTTATGTTGTTGTCTCATTGAATATTTGGCATGGTAGACTTGGTCATGTAAATTATAAATCAATGAACAAATTGGCAAAATCTGGCTGCATTCCAAAATTAAATTTGGAATATGAACATAAATGTGAAGTTTGTGTAGAATCAAAATATGCGAAGAAGCCTTTTCAGAAAAATGTCCACAGAGTTTCTAATCCCTTAGAGTTAATTCACTCTGACTTAGTTGATATGAAATCAATCCAAACCAGAGGTGGGAAAAAATGGTTTGTCACCTTCATAGATGACTGTACTAGATACTGTCATATCTACTTGCTCAAAGGAAAAGATGATGCTCTTGAAGCATTTAAATTATATAAATTAGAAGTAGAAAACCAAATGAGTACCACCATTAAAACCGTTAGGTCTGATCGTGGGGGTGAATACGTAACCCCTATAGGAGACTTTTGTGCACAACATGGCATAATTCATGAGGTAACTCCTCCTTATTCACCACAATCTAATGGTGTGGCTGAACGGAAAAACCGAACCCTTAAGGAGATGATGAATGCCATGTTAATCAGTTCAGGACTACCGGCGAACTTGTGGGGGGAGGCCGTCCTCTCAGCTTGCTATATCCTGAACAGGGTGCCCCTTAAAGGAACAGAAAAATCTCCGTATGAATTATGGAAAGGCAAACAACCCTCTTATGGATACCTCAAAGTGTGGGGGTGTTTAGCCAAGGTTTCTATTCCTCCACCTAAGAGGACTAAAATAGGACCAAAAACCGTTGATTGTGTATTTCTAGGATATCCCGAGCACACCACTGCTTATAGATTTATGGTTGTGAGTTCCGATAACTCAGAAATCAGTGTGAACACCATTTTGGAATCTAGAGATGCTTCGTTTTTTGAAAATGTTTTTCCAATGAAAACTGAATCTCACGTGATACGTGTAGATCCTCTAGATGTCCCTTCTACTAGCCATTCATTGCCGGTAGAAGAAGATGAACCCGTGTATGAGCCAAGAAGAAGCAAAAGACCTAGATTAGAAAAATCTTTTGGGCCAGACTTCATTACATGTTTAGTTGAATCTGATCCACAAACCTATAAAGAGGCCATGACTTCGTCTGAAGCTCCATGGTGGAAAGAATCCACTATTAGTGAGATGGATTCTATTATTCAAAATGAAACCTGGGAAATAGTAGATTTACCTCCAGGGAGCAAAACCATAGGTTGTAAATGGATCTTTAAGAGAAAACGTAAGGTTGATGGAACCGTGGAAAAATATAAAGCTAGACTTGTAGCTAAAGGCTATAAACAAATAGAAGGTATAGATTTCTTTGACACTTATTCACCTGTCACTAGAATAACTTCAATTAGGTTACTAATTGCAATTGCTGCAATCCATAACCTAGAGATACATCAAATGGATGTAAAAACTGCGTTTCTAAATGGTGAACTAGATGAAGAAATTTATATGGACCAACCCGAGGGCTTTGTGGTGAAGGGTTATGAAAAGAAGGTGTGTAGACTTAAAAAGTCTTTATATGGCTTGAAACAAGCACCTAAACAATGGCATGAAAAATTTGATCATGTAATGTTCTCTAGTGGTTTTAAAATAAATGAAGCTGACAAATGTGTTTACACTAAATCTGTCAATGATGCTTGTGTGATGGTATGCCTGTATGTTGATGATATGCTTATACTAGGTACAACCTTAGAAATCATTAATTCCACTAAGAACATGTTGAATGAGAACTTTGATATGAAAGACTTAGGTCCTGCTGATGTAATCCTAGGGATGAAAATTAGAAAGGAGTCTAATGGATTCAGTCTCAGTCAATCTCATTATGTTGAGTCAGTTCTGAAGAAATTTAACCAGTTTGATAGTAAACCTGCAAGTACTCCTTTTGACCCTTCCTGTATACTCAAGAAAAACAAAGGCAATGGAGTCTCGCAACTTGAATATTCACGTGTCATAGGAAGTCTGATGTACTTAATGAACTGCACGAGACCAGACATTGCCTATGCAGTGAGTAGACTAAGTAGGTATACCTGTAATCCAGGACAAGAGCATTGGGATGCACTTTTCAGAGTGCTGAGGTATCTTAAATACACTTTAAACTTTCGGTTAAGTTATGAGAGTTACCCTGCTGTTCTGGAAGGATACTGTGATGCAAACTGGATAGCAGACTCAGAGGAGTCTAAGTCTACGAGTGGATATGTTTTCACTCTAGGCTGTGGAGCAGTGTCTTGGAAGAGTTCCAAACAGACCTGTATCGCTCGATCCACTATGGAATCCGAGTTTATAGCGTTAGATAAAGCAGGAGAGGAAGCCTCTTGGCTAAGATGCTTTTTAGAAGACATTCCTCTCTGGCATAAGCCTGTGCCAGCTGTATCTATACATTGTGATAATCAAGCTGCAATAGCTAATGCTAAAAACAGCAACTATAATGGAAAATCTATTCATATAAGGAGAAGACACAATTCTCTAAAACAACTAATCTCAACTGGCGTTATTTCTGTTGACTTTGTGAGGTCTAAGGAGAATATCGCGGACCCTTTGACGAAAGGCTTGTCCAAGGAGGTAGTTAGTAATGCATCGAGGGGGATGGGACTTAAGCTCATAAATTAAAACTTGCCATGAAGGATACTCAACCTTGCTGACTGGAGATCCCAAGATCAAGGTTTTGAATGAGACAACTAATTTGTGGTGGGTAAAAATTAAACACTATCAGAGAAATATTTTCTCTGTCCCTTCCCTATGGTGTAGACGTGATAGTGTGACTGCAAGTGAGGATGACTTAGAGTAAAGTCTTAATGAGTTCTATAGTTTCAATTTAAGATTGAAATGGGGTGTAGCAGTTAACACTCTTGATAGAACTCACCTATCTGAATGAGGAAGTGGGTCGCTTCCTATGAGAACTGAGCTGATTCTCTAGAGCATTCTGAGAAACGGGATACGTCCAGGGCCAAAACGGACACAACGGCGTGAACTTAACAGCATTTTAAGAGATATCTCGCGTAAGGAGTTATTGAAGAATTACACAAAACGATGGCAGTTCAAGACATCACGTTCACTGACCATCAAGTAGTTCCGGTGCTTCTCACTAAGCAAAGGTTCAATTCCAAATGGTCACCTTTTGCTTAAGAGGTATTTCTCGTGTTTTCCGATTTTCCGATTTTTCGGTTTCGTCATTCATGTGGGGGATTGTTGGGGAATAAAAATGTTTGTTACTTAAATTAATGTTTTATTACTAAAATTAATTTTGTTACTATAATTAGCTTGATGGGTGCTTGGATCACTAGTCCAAACTTGGGTGGAATTATAGCCATCCATTTTCACTTCTTAGTGAATGAGAAACCTTTGGTTGTCCCACATTGGGCAAACCAAGGAGGGAGTTCATGCATATTACCACATATGTTCTACATAAGGAAAAGAACTAGTGGATTGGATATGGACTTGGGAAATGGACTAGTGGGCAAATGCATACATGTGCGGTGCTTCGCACCGAAGCACCGCAGGCCGCGGGCTTGCGGAGCTTGCGGTGCTTGCGTGTGTTTTTGCGTGTGCTTTTGGCGTGAGCCTTGGCGCGAGCCTTGGCGCGACCATTGGTGCGACCCTCGGTGCGACCCTCGGTGCGATCCTCGGTGCGATCCTTGGTGCGAGCCTTGGTGCGATCCTTGGTGCGAGCCTTGGTGCGAGCCTTGGTGCGAGCCTTGGTGCGACCATTGGTGCGAGCCTTGGCGTGACCATTGGTGCGAGCCTTGGTGTGAGCCTTGGCGTGACCATTGGTGTGACCATTGGCGTGAGCTTGCCGTGTGCCTGGCGCGTGCTTGGCGTGTGTCTGCAAGTGCACACGTGTACCCATCAATGAGAAAACGTTTCTTTAATTTTAAAATAAATATTTTACCGTTTTCATTAAATGTAAAATAAATAACGTTTGGTTTAATGGGGATTTAATATTTGAAATTAAAATTTTCACCGTTTTAAAAACTCAAAGGTTTTCTTCTCCTATAAAAGAACAACTTGTCTAAGGTTTTTCTTTACCCCAGTCGCAGCCACTGTCCTGACGACTTTTCACCATCTTCCTGCTTTGTTTTGCACACTAGTTTTACATTCTTATTTTCTTCTTCTGTTAAGTTCACAACGGGCCAACGAGCTTTGCTAGCTGGGTTGGTATCAGGTGATTTTATCCTGAATTCAAGTTTGTCACTGAAAGGGTATAGCAGCATCTTCCTGAAGGTGTACCTGGCAAATATTGAGTTAAGGGCAGTCTGTTGAACAGGCGATTTCACCTTTCTGTGTTTGAGTGTGTGTGCATTTTAATTCTAACCCTCCCTTAATCATCTTCAAGTTCTCTGTGCTTGTTTTTCTCTGTTACAGGAAGTATATTATCCAACAAATAATTCCATCCAAATAAGTTGTTTTCTTAAACTCCACATTGTTCTTGTTTCTAGCCATTACTGTGAATCTTGGAAGAGTAATTTGTTCTCCAATGTTAGGATTATAGACGTATATCAATATGGTGCGTGAAAGATAGAGAGAAACAAACTAAACCGTTAAAAGACCCAACCATTACATTTGTACCATAACGCTTTTGAATGTGAGGATGATTAACAGTTTTAAGTTCCATACATGATTTTTTTTTCTATTCTCATCATACTCTCCGTAATTAAGTCTACTTCTTTCCTCTATAGTTAAGAACAGAAAACTCACCTTATCATCAGAATGACCACCATTAAGTTGTTGTTGACGAAGGTGAATCTGAGCAAAGGAATGGGTTTTGGATAGTTTTACACCATGATTTTGATACCAGTTTGGAACCTAACACTGAATCAAAGGGTAATCTGGAAAGTATGTCTAAGCTGATCTCATTTGGGAAAGGTTTCATGATAGAATTTGTTTCAACATCATCTACTTTTCTCTTTCTTCCTCTTGTCTTCCTTTTAGATTCTGACATACAACTGCCCTCTTCCTTCATTACTCTGAACAGAAAGCAAAATTGCAAGTTTCAAGTTTGAACCCTAACTTTATCTTTCTGTTTCACAACTATTTTCCTCCGCCCAACATTTATAGGAAAAAGTCAGGAAAAGTCATATCTCCTCCCGCTAAAAAAGTTCCCTCCAGATTATCCCGCCAAAGATTTTCCCTAAAATTACTGTCTCCCGCTAAAAATCCCCCCCAAGTCTTTTGTTTTACCTCGAAATCCCAGCGGCATGGCAACTGTGTGTGTGGCAGTCAAACAATCGTACATCGAGGCAAGAAGGAAGTGCTCATATGGCAGGGCAGCATGGGGCTCCATAAAAGAATATTGATAGACAAAAATAGACCCTCCACGGAGGTAAATATATGTGGTAAAATACTTGTAAATTAAGACCAATTATTTCGGTCAGACACCTAAAGAAACCATATCTGAGCGGCCAATAAAAGATACACCCGGTGCCAACGTTCTTTCCTTTTTCAAAAATGCTTTTCTGCACCCCGAACTACGTCCTAGTCTTCGCCTACGCTGAGGTGGTATGTTGATGTGTAAAAAAAGTCAAAACCACAAGTAAATTTATCTGCCACCACATATTCCTTTCTATTTCTTCGATCTTATTTATCTTTTTATCTATTTTTTCTTCTTTTCTCCCGACAATTTTGTTTTTCTAAAACACTTTAAATCTATGGAAAATCAAACATGTTTTTCTTTCATAAAAATATAGTGAACCATAATATTTCAATTTTATCGATATTTTCATGGAAAACAATAACCTGAATGAACTATTCAAAAGACCAAACTGAAACTATAGGAAATGAAAATCCTAAAATCAAGTGCAATATTGATAATTTTACCTTTTTCTCAATCTTATAAATTTATAGATATAGATTACCAAACTCAATTGAAAGTTTTTCAATTTTAAAAGAAAAAATATTAAACTGTTTTCATTTTAAATGTTTATGCAGTGTGTAAAGTTGAAAAATTAACTAATGTGTTTAAAATCTTTATTTCTTTTGATGAGTATTTCTTTTACATGATTTTCGGTTACAAGAATTTGAGATCTGCTTTTATTTGGGATGTTAACTAACAGGAAAGAGGGAAGAGGAGAAAGAAAACGTAGAGAAACATAAAAAAATAAATTAAAGAAAGAGAATTTTACATGATGTATCGGACAATTTTGGGACTTTTGACTATTTGAGACACATCACCTTGCCACCTCAGCGTGGGCGGTAGTGCCCCGACGCTGAATAGCATGATCGTTCTTTTTTTTTTTATTATTATTATCTTTTAAATTTTGAGTTTCACCCTTTTTATATTATTGATATTTTTAAACGGTTATGCGTTTTATTTTATTTTTTGCATTCGGAACCACATAATTAATACCTTCCAAAATTTGTTGCGGCATTTGTCGTGGCCTTGTGAATGCATGTCACAAGATCAAGGTTTATCGGTACGGTGTTCTCCTTTAAAATGAAAGATTTTACCTTGATGTGACGAGAGATTTGAATCGGAGAGAGATGCTATGTGAATCGGCGAAAATTGAGTTCAATATTTCTTAACCGATTTTCAACCAAAATTAAGGATTTGGGATCTGAATTTTACTCTGTTCTTTAATTGCGTATTACAGATAAGTCAATTTCGGTTTTTTCAGTTTAAATGATTAGTTTGATTTACATATTTCTTTAGTCTGATTTCTCTCATATTTTTAGGGTTTCGTCTTTATCTTGAGTTTAATTCGGCTTAACCTAATTAGTGATCTTTCACATAATTTTTTTTATCTTAACCATGTTGGATTCCATGAAAAAGTTTTCTTTTCCTTGCTCATTAGTTTTTCACTAACCAGATATCATAGCTGTGGAACCTGCTAAATGGATTTGGGCAGAATCCCTTCTTCAGAATGTTTCTAGGTATTTCTCCCTAATTTTTGCTATAGTTACATCTGGTGGAAGCAGCTCCGCACGTGGCATCTCTTTTACCTGGAAAAGGATATATTTATTAATTAAATTTTGCCTTCAATTGATGATTCCTAAAGTTACAATCATGAGTTATGAAAATCCTCTGAACAATTACATAATGGAAGGTTTTTCGGTTTTCCATGTTGTAAGAAACAAAGATTTATGCATGGAAAACTCATAGGAATCTCAACAGGTGGAAAAAAATAACATTTGTTGGTCATTTAAAAGGGTTTCATTCTCTTCTGGTCTACTTAAAATCATCATAAAAAAGTTTATGAAACTCCATTTTTTTCATCTTCTTCAGTTATACTTTTTTCTTTACCTATAAGTTCAGTTCTCTTCAGTTTATGATGGATTGCCAATTATCTCTGAAGGTTTAACTAGAGTAGTAAAATTGATGGAAGAAAAGGTTAATCTGTCTGATGTGGGTAATAAGAAGTTACTAGATTTTCTTAAGAAAGATGTATCTTGTATTAGAAATAGAATTTCTAAGCAGTTTCTTGGAAAGTTATTCAGAGAAAAAGGATTTCTATAATACTATATTAGGACTTGATCAAGTAAATTGAGGTAGAACTTACAGCAGAAATTAGAGGTAAGAGAATCTAGAACTGAAAATTCATATTTCTAAACTTTTGAAGATCATGAGGAATTCGCTAAGGTGGTAATGCACATTGCTGATGTGGATGGAAAACTTCTATCATTTAGAGAAAAAGTAGATCAAGTTAGGCATTCAGACTTAAATTTTATAAAATAGTTATTCATGGTCATTTTCAATTTCAATGATTTATTTTCTGATAAAAAATGGAATTTGTGCCTGTGGAAACTATCGAGTAAAAGGTTTACATGGCTAGAAAAGTTGCTGCTAAAATTGGAAAGGTTTTGAAATTGATACGTCCTCATTGTGGGAAATACAAAGCTTTGGTTGTGGTTGATCTGAGCAAACCTCTAACTAAAAAGGTAGATATGATTTTAAAAGACCTTAGTACTAACAAAAATCATATAGAGGTTTATTAAATGGGTCTTCCATCTAGGGTTTGTATATATTGTATTTGGATAATGCATCCATTAGGTTATGATTGTAGGAAACAAACTCCAAACTCAATCAGAAATACTCCAATAGTAGTGGGTACAAAGAAGAAACAAGAGGGTTTTTGAATATAAAAAAAAAACAAAGCAAACAATTGGAAAAAGTTGGATCAAACATGAAATAAATTTCAAAACTTTATTGATAAAGAAGCAACCAACAAAGGAAATGGTAAAAAAAAATAATGGACATAGAATGGAATAGTCCAAATCCTAACATCAAGGAAAAAGGTATGTGATTAGAGAGGGGAATGAGGATATAGAAAAAGGTGAAGCTGAAATAAAATAAATTCAAAACGATGAAGAAATAAATAAGGCGAAATAAAAATATCTAGAGGAACTTTTAAATGGAAAACATTATTTACAAGGATATGCTTAACTTATGGAAGATTACATATCTTTGGGAAGAAGCAATCCAACTGAAATTACTTCAAGTGTTCTTACTAAAAAAGATAGAGATCAAGGAAAGTTAAACCTGATCCCAGTTGAAGTATCAGAGGAAAATGACATGGTATCTAAAAAAGTGAAAGATATAAAAATTGGGGAAGGGAGGTACCAAAAAGTATGATACGATTCGTACTTTAAACACTTTTAAGTTAATTTTTTTAGCTTTTTAAAGTTTCTTTCAATATTTATCTGTGATATCTTCATTTTGCTGCTTTCTTTAGTTTTTGATGTTCATTATTTGCTTTTATTTTTTCTGCATCTTCTTTCGTTGTTTTATTGGTTAAGTGTGCATTTGTTGTTTTATGATTTAGTATTCCCTTTGTTAGTTTTTTTTACATAATCTAGGCATTTTATCTCTCTACTTAACATAATGAACATGCTATCTTGGAATATTCAGGGTTGCAATAACCCAAAAACTCAAGACTGTTTGAAATTTTTAATAGAAAAAAATAAAATTATTTAGTTATTATTTCAGATACTAAGATGGGTCTTGAAAAATGAATAATATGTTAAAAAACTACATTTTAGATATTGGATTATAATTCCATTAATAGGAAAATCTGGAGGTTAAATTGTTGCTTGGACTAGTAGAGTAGGTGCCCATCTTGCGGAAATTAATTTAAATATCATCACCATTTTTGTTTCCAGGAAAGGGGATATTTAGTACATTTCTTATATGTATGGTGCATTGAATACACAAGGAAAAAGTGAGCAATGAGAATATATTTGAAATCTTAGTGAGAGGATTAAAAAACCTTGGATAATAGTTGAAGATCTGAATTTTGTTCTTCTTGCTAATGAAAAGAGGGAGGTAATGAATCTAGTTCAAGTGTTGCCTTTATTATTCAAAGGGTGATTCAACAAGTAGGTATTATAATTTAAGATAATTGGGTGATCTTTTTACTTGGACTAATCAAAGAAAAGGAGTGGAAATTATATTAGAAAAAGAATTGATAAATCCTTAGTGAATGTAGAATGGTTTAATTGCTTCCAAAATGTTATGGTTCATCATTTAACTAGAGTTGCATCTGACCATAATCCTCTTTTTATTGATTTAGATTAGACAAATTACGCCATGTAAATATTTTAGAGGATGGTCTGAACATAAGAGTTATCAAACTCTTTTTGAAATGCATGGCATGTTAACAATCTAAAATCTGATAATAATATTGTAAAAACTCTTCAGAATCTATCTCTTGATTTTTAGATGTTGGAACATGAATTTGTTTCAAAAATATTTTTGGAACAAATTTGATCTTAAAGAAAATAGATACAAAAAATGTAAAACTAGATAATTTAGTTTCGAAAAAAAGTGTTGAAAGATTTTGAAAATGAGTTGGATATTTGGAACAAAATAGAAAATATATATTATTTAGAAAATAGTCAAAGATAAAATTTTTGACGAGCATGATAGTTGTACTAAATATTTTCATATCGTGTCTTCTAATTGAAAAAGACATAATACGATTCATATACTTATAGGCAATTTTGGCTTCTGCATTGATTAGAAAGATCAACTTGATATATAGTTGAAAAAAATTATTTTTTAATATAAGTACCAGTTCTGGAAATTTTATTGATAATCTCTTTGATAATATTATCCCTCAACTGATCTCTGAAACGGATACTGAGAACTTAAATAGGCTTTCGGATAAAGAATAAATTAAACAAACCTAGTTTATTATGAATCTTGGGGATCTCCATGCCCAAATGGTTATACACCAGGGTTTTTTCAAACTCATTGGAATAGTATATAACCAAATGTTGTTAAATTGGTGATGGATTTTTTTTAATCTAGAAAAGTCCCTGATTGCATAAATGATAACTTCATTTCCTTGATTCAAATTGAAAACCCACTTAATTCTCTGGATTTTAAGCCAATTAGTCTTATAAATTCCTTATATAAACTAATTTTTATGATTTTGGCCTCTAGATTAAAAACGGTTCTGCAGAAAATTATATCATCAAACCAATAAGCTTTTATTTCAAAAAGATAAATTGTGGATAACATAGTGATTTCTCATAAAATGCTTCATCTCATGAACTCTAGTAAATCTAAAAAATGCCTTTTTTTTCTTTAAAACTTGATTTATTTAAAGCTTTTGATAAAATTGAATGTAACTTTATTATATACATGTTTAAATTTTTTGAGTTTAATCAGAAATGGTGTGGTTGGTTTTATGAGTGCATTTCTACTGTGAAATAAAATTTTTGTTAAATGGAGTTCCGAGTTTATAGTTTAAACTCTCAAGAGGTCTTCGACAAGAAGACCCCTTATCTTTATATTTGTTCATCACAATTTAGAAGGTCTATCTAGGATTCTTCTTTACGAGGAACAAAACAAAAAGATCTTTGGGGTTAAAGTAAATAAAAATTGTCCTTTTATTTCTCATATACGAAGAACAAATGACAATTTTATTTTTCGAAAAGCTGATTTGCTTGAAATTAAAAATCTTTGGAATAATCTGGACATCTTTAGTAAATATTCAGGACAAAGCATGAATTACCATGATTCAGGTGTTTTCTTTAGTAAAAAGCTTCATAATAAACATATAAAAATTATAGTTAGAATGTTACGAGTCCAGAGAATGTCAAAAGAAAGATACTTAGAAACTCGTCTTTTTTTCAATAAGAAAAGAGCTCTAAATTTTGAGTTTTGCTGGAAAAATCTTATAAAACCTTACATGGATGGAAGGCTAAACTTTTGTCTCAAGCTGGCAGAAAAATCCTCATTAATTATATTTTATCGGCTTTCCCTTATTATTAAATGCAGTATCTTAAATTTCTTGTGAATTTTTTGGACCAACTAGATAGAATTCAAAAAGATTTTTGGTGGAATAATGATAATCCTAAGAAAGCGTACTATCCTAAAGCTTTGATTAAAATTTGCAGACATAAAGCCTGTGGGGGTTTAGGCATTAAACCCCCATAAAATGAATTCGTCTCTCCTTTCGAAACTGATTTGGAGACTTCTTAATAATCCAAATTATCTTTGGTTTAACATTCTTAAAGGTAAATATTTTCCTAGAAATATCCCTTTTTATAAAAATAGAAAACATAATGTCTTTTCTGGTCAAGTACTAGAGTTTATTAAAAACAATAGTATTTGGGAGGTGGGCAATGGTACCAGCATTCATATTTGTCTTGATGATTGTATCCCTAGTATTGGCCTCTTACAAGAATGGCACCATGATGATATTAAATATGTTTCTGATCTTTTTGATGAACATTGGTACATGGAATGTACAACTGATTGACTCTATCTTTACAGTTGAAAGTGCAAATAAAATAAAATCTATATATGTAAATGGAAATAGTCAAGACATATTAAGATGGATAGGAAATAAAAATGGAAATAGTCAAGACATATTAAGATGGATAGGAAATAAAAATGGAAAATTTTCTACTAAATCTGCATACAAGACCTAGTTAATAAAAATATGAATAACTCGGATAAATTTTGGATCAGTATTTGACACATGAAATTTTTACGTAGAATCAATCTTTTTGTTTGGAAAATGGCTGCCGATATCTTACCACTAAAAGCTAAAATGCATGGAATTCTCAAACATGTAGACCCTTATTGTTTACTTTGTAATGATTGCTATATGGAAACATCTTGTCATCTATTTATCCCTTGTAACTTCACTACGGTTGTTTGGTTTGGTCTAGGTATTTCAATTTCCGATTTTTCTAAAGATTTTCTAAGTTGGACTAAATCTTTCCCATCCTTTAAATAATAAGAAAGAAATTTTAAGCGTAATTTGTTGGAATATCTGGAATTATGGAAACTCTGTCATCTTCAATAAAAAGAAACCTAATCTTGATGAATGTATAAATTTGATTCAAAATAATATTAGAGAGTGGGAGTTGTATTCTGGGTTTCATGGGACTAATCAGCATCTGGAAAATAAAAAAGTGAAATACAGTCAGAGTTACTCAAAGGATCAAGAGCAAGATGTTTTATATGCATATGCTTCTTTTTAAGAAGCTGATGGAACATTTGGAATTGGGATTATTCATTGGATAAATAACAAAATAATCAATATTAACTATGAATCACTTTCACAACAAGTGCAGCAGCAACAAAAGCTTTAGTTGTACGAAAGCCAACAAATTGGGCATCAGAATTGCAGGTTCAGAATATCAAAATCAGGTTATTTTGAAAAGTTGTAGTACCCTTTTTAGACAACATACCATCTAGCAGTGACTGGAGAAAAAATAATATAATACCAGATGTGTTTTATTTTTTAAACAATTTCAGCAATGTAAATATGAAGTATGTACATAAGGACTATAATGATGAAACAGACAAATTAGCAAAATAATGTCGTGTTACAAGGAAATATTTTGTGGTTAATGATCCTCATTTAATTAGCTTAAAATGTAAAATCCAAGAGGGAATCGCTAAAGGTCATAACATCTTGATGTATCAGTTTTAGTTGTTAGTAAAATATTTTGTTATTAGAAAAAAAAAAGTTCACCAGATCAAATTTGGTGTCACTATAGGTAGGGAAAAGACCTATTTTCCCCTTAACTCATTCAATCATTCTTCCGACTGAAGGAGTGGGTTGCAGTCTAGTCTAGAGGGGTGATGTTCAGCCGTTTAAGCCAAACGGGTGATGTTTTCCCGATTGGATATTTTTAAAATATTACTCCTAAAATACGGGTATCACATGGGTTAGTTATTATTAAAATAACTAAAAAATTACATGGACGTGTAATGATCATCCATCCCAATTAGTGAATTTCATTTCTCAAATGGGAAATCATCACCTGTCTAGCGTGTTCTTTCCATCTCCCATGGTATAAATTTCACTCCTTCAAATCGACTCTCAATCATTTTAAAAGGGATAAAGTATTAAAAAATTATATCTGATATCCCTTATGCTTCACATAACAGGAGGAATCCCTTCCTGCAATCATCAACAAACAAAAAATTAACAAATATTTTGGAGGAAATGAGGTCTAAAACTCACAAATTACTGATTTTTAGATGAAGTCTTTTCACTTTTTTATAAATAAATAAGGGAGTTGATTTTTATACCATTTTTATACTCTTTTCTATCACCGTTGATTTTGTCAATGCGTGGAGACTTACTCAGTATGAGGGAGAGAGAAATCTTCCCGTTCACTCCCGACTTTTGGTAGTCGTCCAATTTTGATTCCTCATGATGCTGGTTAGGAATCGACGTGAAGCTGAATATTCAACTGTGATGTAATACCCGTCTTTCATCTTAAGAAATTAATTGCAACTTAAAGAAGAAAATGGGTTGCAACTCAAAGTAGTTGCCCTTTCACAAGTACAAGTACAAGTAGCACCTAATACCTTTCCTAGGTTTATAGGGATCCGTAACAGAAGTGAAATTTATTCCTATCGTATCAGTTGAAAGATAGAAGGAATATAAATTTAAACAGAAGGAAGGCGGCTGCAATGGAGATCTAGCAATAATATAAAATATTAGGGTGAAAAGGAAGGCAAAAGACTGTAAGTATGATTAGGTTTACTTGCCTTTCTTTATGGATTGATGGTTACTTTATAATTAAATATTTTTATCATGCTTAGTTTAATTTCTTCTTGAGAAGGCTGGGTTTGAGATGCGCTAAACAAAAGCTAAGATAAGTTTTCTTGATAATGTGATGATTAGATACCTAGACACGATTGTTATAATGGATTTGTAGTTGTTTTAGGATGAAAACAAATGTATGGTAAAATCATACTTTTAAGTAGGTTCGAGGGATCAAGCTCGAACAGAACGATCCTAAATCAAGAAATGGTCGTTCACATCCTGCTTCGATTACAAAAATGGAAAGAATTGAGTAGGTATTAGGGGATGAAAGCAAATAAGGTTGAGAAAATATCAGTGTGATAGGTAGTGTGTGAAGAAAAAAGGATTCACTGAAAGGAATCGCTAATTTTGTATGTTTAGTTTCTCCTAGATGATTATCTTGTTTTTTTGAATGGTTAAGAACTATCTATTTATAGTTCGAAGGAGACATACGGATTTCTCGTAATTCGTGGAATTTAGGGAGAGGTGGATAAGTGATGATTATGGATATTGTAGTGGGGTGGTGTCCGGAAAGTAAGGAAGAGTCGTCAAACCACTACTCCTCATCCTCTCAACTGCTCTGTAATCGCCCACTTCTTGTTACCTTCTTGTTCGTGGGTGTGCTGCCACAACGCACTATTGCCGTAGACCGCCAGACCAATGCCCCAATGAGAATCCCCCTTATATGTTGTGTTTTATATCTCGTGGAAACAGTGGAGTCATAAGCCACTATTGTTTTGATTGAGTCAAGTCAAGTCAAATGACTTGCTAAGTCAGTGAGGCAAGTTACGCGACTCACTAAATTGATAATTAAACTGATTATTGTCGAGTCTGGGATGTTCAGTGGTCATGTACGTTCTTGGGAGTAACATGGCACATTAATTGCTAAGCGTTAGTTTAGAAGTGACTTAGCATAAGTCTGAGAGGTAATTGAGCCCAAATATTGTAGATGGCTTCTTAAGCAAGGAGACATACTAGAATTCATATTAGATATAATATTTGACTCATATTGAGAAGAAAGGCGTATTTCTGAGGGAAGTAGCTAGCAAAGCTGTGACTAGCTACTTAGCGTCAATAAGTATATGCTAGCTCTTTTAATGTAAAAGGCTAATGAGCTAACGTCTCAGGAGTAAGACCAATATGCATGAATTTTAGCAAATGTTACTTGTATTAGAGATATGAAGCTAATGACAAGGAGGTTTGAAGTTAGCACTTCAATTAGATAGTATAGTTAGCACCAAGGTGTTAGTGCTAATACACTTGTGGCTAAGTCTCTAAGTATGAATGCATTAGGCCAAGAGGCGTGCTAGAGCTAGAGAATCATTGGCTAAGTCATGGAGGACGCTAGGGACGTGCTGTAGCAGAGACGCATCAGGTTAGGGCACCAAGGGACAAATTAATGCTGCTATGGTGCACAACGTTAGGAGACGAATTAGCGCTAGGATAGCTTGGATAAGGACGCATTGGCCTTGAACGTGCTAGGCTTGGCTAGGGATGCATTAGCCTTGGACGCGCTAGGCTTGGCTAGGGATGCATTGGCCTCTATGGGATGTGCTTTCCACTAGGGATGCACTAGGCTTTGCTAGGGGCGCACTGAAGCATGGGAAGAACACAATAGGCATTATTAGGGACGTGCTAGAGAGCCAAGATGCTCCAGAGAGCTAAAGGGGTACGTTGGAGCCAAGACGCATTGGCTAGGGCGTGTTAGTTAGGTACTTGTCCGAGAGAATTTGGCGCCTTTGGCATTAGGGTTAGGGTTAACACTTTTAGTGCTAAGACTAAGGTGCTTAGGTGATGGTGCGCTAGCTGAGGCCTCATTAGGCCAATACGTGCTAGCCAAGACCATGTTAGGTTAGTTGGCGCTTCTCAGGTGCCAGGGCTAACGCCAGAAAAGTTAGAGCTTTTAGCGCTAAAGTGGCTAACTAGTGCCAATGTGGTGCTAAACCGAATAAATAGTACTAATTTGGCATCGATGGAAGAAAAGGCTAGGGTTATACTAGCTTAGAGGTTCAATGTATTTTTATGGCATTGCTTCTTGGTTGTGGCGCATTCAAGAGGAGTGACGCATTATTTGTGGCTTATCTTCAAGCAAAGTGCTAAAGTAGCATATTTGATCTCATTGAGAAGCATTCGTTGCGAATAAAGCATTAATCTAAAATATATTTTGAGGTTTAAACATTAGCTATTCCCGCATTTGATAGATGTTCCAGGAACACCAATGCACATTCGAGGAAAGTTCAAGGAATTCAGACGTGGAAATTATACGACTTGAGACTAGCTCGATATGACATGAGTATTATGAGTATCAAGGAGGATGCCAGTTTAGAATTTTGAAGAGAATATGTACTTTTAATTTGCTTGCGGAATATAAGCAGAGATACAATATTCCATATTTTGATATATAATTGAGCATATGCACATATATTCTTGTTGCTTAGCAAAGAGAAATTTTATAATTCTAGCCCTTGTCAAAAACTCACCATCTATCTTAAGTCCCCTGCTTAGTGAGGAACAATAATGTTGCGCAGTAAGCACTAGATGGTGACAATATGCTTTCAATAATTTTATGTGCATAATTTGAATTTTAAGAGTAAAAGAAGATATACTAGCTTCTTGGATATTAAGATGTGCACTCCTTAGCGCAAAACTTGGTTAAGGATAGTAGGCGCCCTTGTCCTTGCTATAAATATGAATTATCACGGGCAGGAAGGACCAAAAAATTGGCGCATCTAAAAGAAAGCAAACTAGCGCCATTTTTTTCTCATTTTTTTTAGGTTTCCCAGTTGGATAGGAACTCTTCAAGTTGACGCCTATATATATATGCCTCTTCCCTTTTTTTTTTCTTTTCTTCTTTACATGGCTTCCTCTTTTCTTCTTTTTCTTTTAGCTAGTGACAAGTGATGTAGTTTTTTAAGTGGTGAATAAAGTGTTCGATTCTCGAACTTGTGAAGGTAATGATTTTAGAAATAATAAAAACAAAGCAAAATAAACTAGAGATGTTTTTAGAAAATATGGAGAAAACCAGGAATCAGGATTCAGTTATTTCCCACAACTATGTGATTAATCATGTAATTCTTTTTAAATACTAAGCTCAGATATTGCCAAAATAGGTTTTTATGCAAACAAGTAGAGGTAAATCATAAGCATGGATCATCAATGGTCGTCAACCCAGCATGATCCATCAAACAAAAACACCACTACTGAATGAAAACCTTTTTTTTCTATTTTGAAACTATGCAATTTAATAGATAAAGAATTATAAATAAATAAAATAAAATAGACTTACCACATAAAATTGAGAGAAAAACCTCCTCCATCATCCCAGTAAAGGAACTTAGCTCATGGTGGAGAAAACTTGCTCAAAAGATCTTTTCATTGCTCAAAATATTGATTACAAGGTTGAATAATGGTGTATCTGTCACGAAACTAGCGCTTATTATGGCAGTGGATCTGCGTATTTTGGCTTCTTCCCAAGAGTCAACAGAGGGGGCTCCCACT
>JAJJMC010008556.1:2856160-2867027 GCA_023531435.1 Papaver californicum | reverse complement strand
TTTTTTTTTTTTTTTTTTTTTTTTTTTTTTTTTTTTTTTTTTAAGGTAACAGGAATTTTGATACGCTTATAAGTGTTGCTGGAAACACTTCAGCCGAACAGAAAACAGTTCAAAAGAATACGCAACAAGAAAAAGTTTTCTGTTGCGTTTTGAAATAAAGTACGGTTCTGTTTTGATGAACTACAGTTTCCTATTTTAATGAACGACTGTTTTCTGGTGTAGCCTGCTTCGTGTTCTTCTTGTAGCAGCAGAAATTTTTGTTCTCTGTTAGCTTTTGTCTCGTGATTTTGAGCAATTCTAAGCTTCCCCAATTGATTCTCTCCTCAACCCAATTGATCTTCCCCTCTATTTATACCATCCCAAGCCTTAAATCACATTAAAACTTCCTTATAATTCTTTTTAGAAATCACCGAAACAAATTCTAAAAATAGAATTTTCTTCCCTTTCTCTGTTGGTTTGATTCTATCAAGAGAATGTTGTTTAAATCTTTCTCTTCTTCCTTCTTATTACCCAATTTAATTCTGCTTTCCAAACCAAGAGAAAATTTCCAAAAAAACATGATTTCCAAAAGCCGATGGTTTCCTATTTACGCTGTTTGGGTGAAGAAGAATTTTCTTCCCGCCAAAATGCGATTCAAAATCCTGTGTGTGGCTGCCCTGATCCAAAAAATGGGTGCCTTAATCCAAGTTGAGGGTGCCTTTAACATTTCTCCAAAAATACCTAAAAAGCAATAAAAACCATAATGAGTACAAAAATTAAATACCAACAACATATAAAATTGAGACTAAATCGGACACAAAAATGTGTCTATCAACAAGCGTGACAAAAATTGCTCTTGTCCTTCAAGTTTGTGGCATCAACAAGTGTGGGAATTTGATCTTGATCAAGTGCCATGGCCGACCAAGCCAAGAAGGTAAGTGACTTATCCTTTCCCTATTTTTTTAACACCATTATGGTTTTTTCTTTGCAAACCGTAGTTTTTTTTAAAAAAAAACACACTAGAATTATACAGTTTTGAAAGCCATGAACTTTTAGCAGACTAGGGTTTCAATCCCATTTTGATATAGGGCGAACTTCAATGCACTGCAAATGACTATTAAGCATAATAATGATGTTGGCATATCTTCTGGTCATAATAAAGAAGAAATTTTTATACGATATTTCTTGAAAGCGTACCTCATATTCATGATAGGTTTCAGGAGTATATTTCTGAAGAGCTTGGCGTACCTTCTGGTTTTATTGGTAACTTTATCCCCAAATCTGAGAAGTATGTTGTTCCTCAGAGTGTTGTTCCTGAGGTTGTCCCAAGACTTTGTTTGCAGAGAGGAAATTATGTATCTTCTTCTGTGGAGTTCAAGACACACCAAATCCTCATGAAAAAGTGGGTGAGTTGGTGTAAAACGATGTTAAGTGACCCTTTGGTGGCTAAGGTTTTGAAATAGGCTGGAGTACTTTATGTTGTAAGAATGTCTAATTATCTGCTGATCTTCAAGGATGTTGAAGGTCTTTTAACCTTTGTTTCACGTTGGTGTGAACCAACGTGAAACTGCTATATGCGTTTGGGGTGAACTGAAAATTACCCTGGAGGACGTAGTTATCCTGTTGCAGCTTCCGGTTTCTGGGACTCTCCCTGTCGGAAATTCTACTAAAGAGAAGCAAATGATCACGACTCTGGAGAGGAAAATAGAATAAATCCAACAAGGTAGGGGGCGGAATGGTACATATTATCTGAAGTGGATCGATCATTGGTGGAATGGTAAAGCCGATACGGATTAGTGACCCTTTGATTATTGCGGCATTTTGACATTCTAGTTGTCTAGAGATGTATTTGAAGACTTCCTCATTGGAAATTTGAAGCTCCCATTTGTCCCTGTGGCGGTAGCACTTACTGCTGGTGAATATCTCCCTCTTGGTAAATTGTTCCTCGAATCTTTGTATTCTTATTTAGATTCATTGTCTGGTGACATGAAAACTTCTAACAGGTTCATGAAGATTGATTTTTGCATTCATACCGCGTTTCTCCAAGCATGGTTATGGGAGCACTTCCCAAAATATGCGCTTTGTCGAGGCCTTTGAAATTACAGGGAGGTGCTGGATATGCAAGGACACGTCGTCAGTATAGAAGAAATATTAGCTCTGTAGATTTGATTGATTTGATAGATATCCAAAGTGAGGTGAACGTCAGGCCTTGGAATTCTGAGCATGGGCATATACTTTCATCAACTACTTTTGTTGGAGAGGTCGAGGGGGTTCTCTAGTCAGGTACAAAGAGGAAAGCTAATGCCTTTTCTCCTGGACAGAATGCATTCATGAACAGCTCCGCTTCAGGTTATATCTTTGCTCTTCGTTCAAAAGGTTATTCGGTGCAAGCGTACAACACCGATCGTACGTCCCGTCAGATGAGTTTTGACCAAGAAGTACCTCGTAGTCACAGTGTAGCTCCGTCTATTATAAATTTGAAGAAGAACTTTGATGTTTGTCTTACTGAGGGAATAAGCATTCCTTTCTTCATTCAGGGTAGGAAACCTCGGATATCAACCATGTATGCACGCTTCTTGAATGATGACAGGAGACGCTTTAAAGAATTTCTCTTGAGATCTCCAGTGATGACTGACGCCCTCTCTAAGGAAGACAAGGCTCGGGGTCCCAATTTGCAGAGCTCATCTAAGGCTAAGCGAAAGCTAATTATTGATGCGGCTTAGGAGGTAATGGTCTTTTTTTCTTTCTGTTTTCTTAATTCGAGAAACATGACTATTATGATTCTTATCTTTCATTCTTTCCGCTAGACTTGTGTAGTTTGTCCTCGGATAAATGTTGCTTCTGTTGCTGCCAATAGTCCACAGTCTGTAAGGGAAGGACCAAAGATGATTCTTCCTGGAAATAAGACTTTCCTTCGCAAGAATGTAAGTGTTCCACTTGTCATTCTCAATTCTTGTGTATATATATATTTTTTATAATATATATATTTTTTTGTCTTGGTGTAGCATGTAAGCATAAGTATTTGCATCAACTCTAGCGACGCTCCTGAGGCCTCGGAAGACACCATAAGCATGGAAGAAGGACATGAGTCTGGCAAGGAGGAGCTTGAAGAAACATCTCGTACAGAAGAAATCCGCGAAGAACCTGAATCTGATACTATCGATGATGAATTAAGCACTGAAGGTGAAATGGTGCTGGACTCTTCCGCTAACTTGGGTCCTCATCAAGTAAGTTCTATCTTCCTTGTAATAGTAATAAGTTATGTAGGCCCCTTTAAGTTCTCATGTAAGTATAACTATGCTTCAAATTTGCAAAGTATTTACAAATTTTCGTCCTCAGAAAATTTCAGAAGTATAGTGCTTGGAAAAAACGTCATAAAATCTTCATACGACCTCCGTTTCTGATGATTGAACCCTCTATCCTTACTAGAAAACAATTTCCCACAACCTAGCAGGAAGAAATTTAGGTTTTGAGCTTGTTTGGGGCGTCAAAACGACCGAACAGTAGAACTCAGGAAATATCCGGGAAAATCGTACAGTTTTCAGACTTGACTCTGCTAGCCGTTTTTGCCATAACTCTTAGCTCACTTGTCTGGATGATACGCCCTTTTAAAACATTGTAGTAGACTTTATACCAAACTTTTGATATAAGAACCATACCCAGATTCATCACCAATTGTTGTCAGCTTCAGAGTTTCCGAAAGACAGTGAAAATCGCTTCCGGGTGCTACACCAAATCGACGATTTTGAGACATTTATTTCCATTGTTATGAATTTTAAGGGACACATATAAATATCTCAAATCGTGTTTTTTAAATATTTGAGACGTATTAAGTGACACTTTTAAATGTCTCTTAATTAATTTAAGAGACACTTAGTAAGTGTATCTTAAATTAATTAACGACATTTTCTGTGTGAAAAATTATTAATTTTCTGGCTAATTAAAGGGAGTATAAATTAATTTAGAGACCTTTGATACACATATATCCATCTCAAAATTAAATTAGTTTTAAAAAAACCTAATTTTCCCCAAAAATCAAAATTCATTGCACCTGAATATAGCCACCATTCTCAATCAAATATGAAACAACAATTCAATCAATTGCAACATCACATATGAATCAATTTATACAATTACAATCAATCAACTAATCTTTATTCTTATCCAACTCTCTCTTCCTGATTTCTCTATAATGCATATAACCATATGACATAATCAAGACAAGATAAAATGCAATCATTGCATGTTTGTATTTAACTTAAAAGAACTTTCACATGTAAACACCCATTACTGGTTTAGTTATAAAGTCTAACCTTGTTCAGTAGATAGAAATGTCAGCTGTTGTTGGAGAAATGCCTGAAATACGTAAAAGAACTTCATTGACTGAATCTAGAAACTCTTTATGATATCTCATGACTGCATTTCCAGCCTCTGTAGATTCTCGAAGAACACTTGCACACCGAAATCGTCTGTGAAGAGTACATCTGAACTAGAGGCAATATGTGCAGTCAAAATGTCTTTCCAAAGGTAGTTGCTTGATCCTTTTAGGGAAGTTTCCTTCAAAACTGGCAAAAACTTTCCAAATGCCACCCTACAAAAGGTAAAAATATTTAAGACTATGGAGTGTCTTGGAGTAAGGTAATCAAAATGAGTTTATACATCATTCCATAGTCCACATGAATAACCCCATCTAAAGGTTTATGCATCATTTTATACCTTACAGTGAGGCATACCCAAATCATGTGAAGCTCAAGATACACTAGAAGAGCACATAAACACGTGAAAGGATACAAAAGAAAGAACAATTATGTGAGCCATATCTGCCAAAAATATAGGTTTTTGCATGTCGCGCACACTAACATGTCCGTGAAAAGATTATTTTTTCAATTGGTAGGCAGACCCATATAAAAGTAAATATACAGGCATGACAAGGGAAATCAGATATTGACCCTTGATTTTTCGTTACTGTATCCTACAGATGTTGAGAAAATAGTGAGTGAGATAGTGACATTCAGTGAAATGATACTGCTGAGGACTAGTGAGTATTATCAACTGGCAATGATTTCACATTGCCCAAGTATCAACTGGCAATGATTCAGTGAAAAGATACCAAAATAAAATCCAAACTGAAATATAAGGTCAATTGAGTATTATCAACTGTCAATGGTTTATCTTCAACCAGTGATCGGAGTTAACCGCAACGACCAATTTGTCACTATACACATAACCTTCTTGTAGGGAGAATGAAATTCGTGTTTACTAACGTGTTGTTTAATGATTATATTAGCCCATAATTATTTTGTATGTGTTCCAGTGGTTGAATTTGGAAACTTCAAACATTTCCAATGATGGCATAAATAGAAAAAAAGTTCATAAATGGTTTTTCCTGTATCCGCATTACATAGGTGTACTAATTGCAGAATCCGTATGCCATGCATTCGTGCGCCGTAGAAAAAGGTACACACCTCGTTTGGTATTATGTTACTACAGTGTTGATATTCCTTAGATATTCCTCTAAGGAAAAGAGAAAAGCGCTAACGGATGTCGCTTAACCGTCATCCTTAGTGTTAATATTATACAATGCCTCCTAAAGCGGACGAGAAAGTTGGGCTTCAAATACTATATGCGCATTATGAGTGGCACAAAATCTTCCAAATTTGTGTCATAGCTGTGGTTGCTGATACAAATTATCTTGTATAAGAGAACTTCAAACATACTCTGTCTTCGTTCAAGACAATAATTATCGTTTTGGTATGATAATTGGTCTGGTAATTTAAATCTAATTATTGATGGTAGATTTTGATAAAGGAGAAAATTGTAATATTGCTTTTCGTCTAGCTGCAAAAGTCTGAAATATATATATGTAAATTTTTTGATTCGGCATCAGAATTATAAATACATATTGTTATCTTACATTCTGCAAGAAAATTGAGAATACATATTCAACTCATGCTAAATTAGCTATGTAGCTCTTTACATATTTATACATTTACAAAATTTCAGGGCTTTACCTAGCTTAACCCTCGTTATTTCATGTGCATCCATATAAACAATTTGTATTAATCAGAACATGATTATATAAAATTGCGAACATTCAGAATAGAGGGTATGCCATATCTGAATAAAAATACTAATTAGATACATACCATCTAATTACAGAGTCGCATTAAGCATTATCCCAAGTTGCAAACTTCCACAACTGAATCTCTTGAAAATGTTCAGAATGCACTGCGTGAAAGTTAAGCATAAATGCTAACATCAAATCTCATACATTTGAGAAAAACCTAAACAATCCATAAATATGGCCACGACATTAACAAAGGACGAAGCTAGTGGTGCATAAGCGACAATCATGGCACTAGCAAGTGCCAGCCTTAGCAAACCCTAGCCACACACTCCATACACCAATGAGTAGCACACACATGTGCCGAAAGGCTAGGAAAAAGACAATAAGACAAAAAGATAACAAAGCACGCGCCAAACAAGCCCTAGCAGTGCTAGCACTGGCAACAACACTAGTGCTAGAGCTAACGGCGCTGCTATCCACAACGCTATCGCTAGCTTTCTCCATTCCTTTCCCTCTTCTTTTGCGCCCATTCACTTGCTCGTGCTAGCACAATTGGTCAAACTCATTCATACTTTGAGTCCATGACTCTACTAAATTCTACGAGAAATCAGAAACAGTAACATGGGGGGATTCTTCATGGATTTTGGTCTGACGGTTATAACAACATGGGCATGACAAATCCCATGACAATGAAGTTATAACATAGTGGTAAGGTTGAAGAGGTTAATGGAGTAATGGAATAATGGTTTCCCGAAGATTCCAAGGCGGTTATAGCATTATACCCACGATTTCCACTTTCTCCATCCCTTCACTACCACCATTATTTTACAAGAAAACGTGTGTGTTCCCAAACTATTATTAATAGGCTCCTTAGCCCATTCAGAAAACACAACAAGCTTATCATTCTCTCAAAGCTCGCTCAACATTTCAATCTCTACACACAATTCGGCACATAAATTCCTTCAACTTTCTTTGCTTCCTTCTCCTAAGATCAACCCATTTTATCTCCTTGTGACCGAAGCAGGGAAGAACAGCTACGATCGTGGTTTAGGCTTTCTATGTACGATTTTGATTTCTGAATCTAAAGAAAGTACTTCTACAGTATATTGTTTTTCCTAGAATCAACTTTTGGGTACTAACAATTATCGACCACAGTGGGAGATCAATCTCTTGGTCACGGATCCAATTCTTCAACCATCTAAAAATCAATTTTTTCAATCATCTAAGAAAATGGTGGAGCTTAGGTCATGTTCCGCAACCAACCCCAATTCAGGTTCAACACCCACTCCTAACCCCAACAACACCAGTGGCGGAACTCCAGAGATGATTCCTCAAAACACCACCACTGAAAATACCAAGACCCCTCTTCGTACCACTGAAGGTGAAAAAAACAAGGAGCAGGCATCACCAACCATAGTTGATTTGATAAATCTTCAAGAAACTTTGGTTGAAAGTCAAGTAGCCATGGCCACTACCCAGAAGGAAGTTCTTACCTTTCTCAAGATATTAACAGAGCAGTTAACACCAGAGCATCATCATCATCAAACGGAGCAAGTCAAGAGCACAATTGTTGGCGGTGCCAACACGTCATGAGCTAATGCCCAAGCAGATGATGAAGTACAGGTCAGCACTTAACGTGTACCAGAAATGAATCAACAACAACAAAACTTTTTCACTTGTGAAGACTTGGAAAGGCTCCTGCAAAACCGTGGAAAAGAAGATTCATATTTATTCCATCAACACCAACCCCCATTATCCAACATAAGTTCAGAGGATCAAACTTTTGAGCGGATATTCATCTCCACCATTCTCATTGTATGATGACACCGGTAACGCTCGAGAACATGTTTCTCGATTCTTGGAATTATTAGGAGTACATGAATATAACCAAGTGTTATCGCTCAAAGAATTCTCCAAATCTCTTATGGGAAGAGCTTATACCTAGTACAATAACCTCGCCCCTAGTTGATCTCAGATAGTCAATGATTTTTATAAAAAAATATTTCTTTTTCTCTGAGGAAATCACCTTCTCGGACCTGGGGATAATGTTCAAGAGAAACAACAAGCATTGTCCCAATGAATACGTGAAGAGGTTCAGAACACAAGCTCTTTACTGCCATGGACAGTACGTGAATAAAAAAAATGGTGAATCTTTTTGCGTCAACTGTATGGTTCCTGTTTATCGTGCTTTGTTAGAAATTTTTTGATTTCAAACCTTCTCTGAGCTACATGAGGACGATCAAGAGTTCACCAACAACAGCTTCGGCCTTGCTGGAAAGAACAAGACCCGCCAAAGAAGAAATCCATGGAGACACCCTTGGAAGTAGACGTCTGGTGAACAAACAACATTCTACCCAATACTCCGTAAGTGTTGTCACTGAAGAAGAAGGCAAGAGAAAAACAACACCTCAACCGACATCACAGGCTAAGCGTATTGCGTCAGCCCCAAAAACATCACCAACACCAGTTCAAGGACAAGGCTCAGCCAAGACTCCGCGTCAGACACAACAAACCAAGACAGATACAACAATGCAAGACTTCCCTTTCCCCATGGAGGAGGTCCTCGAACTATTGGAATTATGGGTACAAAATAGAGCTATCAAGTTACCGCCTGCGCGACACCCACCAACTGAAGAGGACATGTCAAATCCAAATTATTGTCACTTCTACAGGTTTGTCAACCATCCCACCAGTGAATGCAACGACTTAAGGCGTATCTTCAGAGAAAATATCAACTCAGGGGAGCTATGTTTGGGGATTGAAGGTGTCCACAAATATCCCCTCCCTGTCAGGAGCTTTACTCTTTCTGGGGACTTCATTAACAGAATTTTCCAAACCATGATAGAGCGCATATGTGAACTTTTTTATCTATCGAAGGCACAACGCAAATATATTTTTACTGCTCTCAATTGTGTTGTGTCGGGTAAGCGTCTACTCTTTGTAGAAAAAGCTACCGTGTATCCCAAGTCCGCCTCAGAAGACATAGTCATCCAGCATGATGAGAAGCCTAGCTGGGGAATTCTCACCACCGTTTGCCTCAAGGACACCAAGTTCGAGCAAACATTAGACAATATAGGCAATGATGTCAATATCATCACTATCAAGACTCTGAGAGCTTCGGGAATTTCCAGGCACGAAGCCACGCACTCGCCATCCATAATCAAAAAATCTGAGGGGAAGTACCAGGGTGCTTACGGCAACATCATTCTTGAGGTAAAAATGGGTGACACCCGAACACATACCTAGTTTTACATTGTCAAGGAGGATCCAAATTATGACCTGGTTCTGGGACGCTCATGGGTCCGTAGAACCAAGATAGAATCAGGTGTATCTCCATTTCCATTCCCAACGCCCCCAAGACTCTCAAACAAGACAGCAAATCCCGAATATTGCCTATCAGACGAGTTTCGTCGTACAATGAACCTGGATGTGAAGCAGTTGCCAAGAGAGGATACGACATCATATGTCTGATGGTTTCACACACAAGTAAGTCATATACAACAAACTCCTTTGCAACCAGCGATCCCACGTCCCACCAAAGCTTGGGGACTTGACCCGGATGTCAACCCTATTCTGACTCGGCGATGTGAATGGGAAGCTGATCCTTTTCAAAAATTTATCAAATGGGTATGTATTGTCTCTACTGGAGATGAGGAAACTAGTAACACGGGCATTCAAAAGATATGTCATGAAGATAAGGGGCATGAACCCAATTCCTTCCATGTCGTAAATACGGTGGGGAAAATTACATCCTCTCCCGAAAGCCGTATCTTGTCACTGAAGCCTTGATCGGCGATTACTACAAACTTGTCAATACTGACAAGCCATAAGGAGTGGTCATACATGGCAAGTGGATTAAATCTCACAACGCATGAAGCATTCTACCATCACCCCACAACATTTCCCTGTTTTATGCAATATTTGTAATTCCTCCAAAATGTTTGTAATATCTTGCATTCATACTTAGGATTTCGATTTATTAATCAAGCAAAGCATTGTTTCTTTTCAAAAAAAAAAAAAAAAATCCTTGCAAATCATTCAAAAAAAAAAAAATCCTTACCTACAAAAAAATTCCAAAACAAAACCATAAGAAAGGCATATGAATCAGAAACCTATAAAATCCAGAAAGTCTAAGAAAACTCCTTGAAGACTGGTTCAGCACCTTTGGCATATTCCTTTTCCAATTGTTCAAGGGTCTCATTCGCAAGATTCAACTTCAAAGAAAGCTTACCAACTTCACATTTGTCCTTGGCAACCGTCTCGGGGTTGTAGGATGCGCCTTTCTCCAGCAAATGCTTCTCAATAGCTTCTAAATGACGACGAAGCCATGAAACATTAAGTTCATCTCTTTCAGCCTCCTCCAAGGCATCCTTCTAATCTCGAAGCACCATCTCAGAAATGTCTCTACGGGGGAGGGAAACCATCTAAAGAACACTCGACAACAAAAAAAATACATTCTCCAGAGTACGATAATTTTGGGGGTTACCTATGAAGAAATGGCCAAACTTCTTCCATATCATGGTGTACAGCTCAGCATAGACAGACGGAACAGTGAAACCTCCAATACATATATAGTGAGTCGAGTCCTATCAAACTTGAAGTCAAATCTAACTCCAGCGTTCAGGTACTCAATTGAAGTAGTCTCAGTCACACCAGTATTCTGTACACTGACACCACTCGGAGTGTTTTCTTCAAAAATTACGTCAGGAAGAACTTGCTCATGGTTTCGATTTTTAAAAGACACAGCACTAGCGCCACGGCTCATGGTAATCCCTAATCCTTCACCTCAAGTTCATCTCTCTGTTTTGGTTCATCCCCTCC
>JAJJMC010008556.1:2816198-2856060 GCA_023531435.1 Papaver californicum | reverse complement strand
AAAACAGAGACATTATAGAGATAATAAGCCAAAATGTCTCAAAACATAAGGAATTGAAGCGCAAATCACAAAATTCATATAATATGTCCATTATAAACCTAAACATTTACTTAAAGGTGTTTTGGGGTCATGGCACATAGTTTAGAGAAGATATGCATCATTTTGCAAAAATGCTGTCAGGAACGTCTTTTCACTTCCTTTTGGAAGAACTGAAACTGGAATTAATTGGTAAGGAATTTAAAGGTTATTTATATATCAAATGATTCATATGGATGTCCATTACAACATGTTAAAAGGGAACACCAATCGGAGAAACGAGCTAATAGAGGCAGACAAAACGGTCGACTACATGACAGCAGAAAACCTACAGAAGTTTGCCTGGAAAAGTTCTGGACGCTCGGTGTCAGGTGTTTTTCACCTAGCAAATGGACTCAAAATTCAGAAATTCTTTTTTCAAAAGTTATCTATTTCTTTCAGCTAAAGAATGAGAGGTTCATTCACCTCATTCCTACTTCTGATTAAGATTCTATATCCGTTATGACAAGAAGACCTGAATCTGAATTTTTCTGACAGCGAAAAGTGCTAAAGTTTTTTTTTTTTACGAAATCATACATTGATTCTATACATTTGGTGGTCTAAGAGATATAATCATGCCATTATTATTCTATAACAATGGAGTAAACCTACTTGGAGTTGTGACAAGTCATCGGAAGTAGAAAGCATCTCGTAATACGACTCGCCAAAAAATTCTCCATTCTCAGATCCGAATTCTTCAATTACTTCAGTATGAGATGACATTTCAGGCCCGGTGTCATCTTGGTATTCTTCCTCAGTATTTCCAACCACAGTGGTACTTTCTGATACTAGGATTTCTGTGTTACTAGTTATCTAAGAATGATGATTATTCATAAAACTCAGAATTTATCAAATTCAGTTAGAAGAAAGATCATGCAACTCGGCGATATCCAAAAGAAAGTTTACTTACAACATAAGGAGCTGAAACGCCAATAGCATCTGGGATGCCAAACTTGAAAGGATGAATACTCAAGTTACCTTGACGAATCACACTCCCAGTCTATATAAATATGCTTTTCAAAAGAAAATATAGATTTATTTCATACAAAAAGGAAGCATTAAAAAACACAAGACACTCACCTTCTTCAAAGGATGGTCTCCAATTCCAGGCATAATCATCAGTGGTATCTTCTCTCCAGGATAGGGAATGGCATTCGTCTCATTATCAGACACATAGTGTTCTGAGAACCATGACTGCAAGAAATGAATTAGATACTTAATTACTGAGTAAATAATGGCGATTAAATGGAGGATGACTTATGATGTAATTTTTAAATAGTGGTAAAAGATTCGATATTTAGACTTGTAAAGATTTGATTTTTAAACCTAATTTTTAAAATTAAAAATAAAGAAGATTAAAGTAAAATTGATTTCAAATTATGGGAAGACTGAGACTAAGGATTCAACCATTAGCCAATTTTTCAAGTGATAAAAATCTTGCAACTCATATATTCAATTTATTCAAAATATTGCCAAAGTTAGATTTTTAAAATAATAGTCGTAAATCGAAAGTATGAGACATCAAAAGATCTAAACCCAGCATGACCCATCAAAAGAAAACACGACTACTTGATAAAACTCATTTTTTTCAAATTTACTTCAAAGCAAATAATAGTAAAAAAAATGCAGAAAAATAAGAATTACCACTTTATTATTGGAAAAATGACTTCCTTCATCGCCCCAGTGATGGTGATTAGCTCATCATGTTGGAAACACTTTCAAAATAATTGTTCATAGCTCAAAAAGTGTTTACAATGAAGAAATAGAAATAACACAGATTGATACGGATATAAACGTTACAGATTGTTCTCATTGTGTGGCTGAAGAGAAAATAAGACGGCAACAATAAAGAACGGGCTCTGGACGCTGTAGAAATATGAACGAATAAGCAACGAAATCAGTGACTGTTTTCTATAGCCTTATGTTATTCGTTTTCTTCTTCACCAGCATAATTTTCTCTCTCTTCAGAATTTTTCTTCACGTCTTTCGCTTCATTTTTTTCGATCTCCTCCCTATTTATAGGTTTGGGGAACCCTTATAAACTATCCTTAATCGATAAGGATGCAAATATCCATCCCAAACCAACTTAAATTCCCGTGACAATCCTAAACAGAGAAGGATTTTATTTCCGGCTCCCAACTTGATTTCCACCCATTTTTTCGGTATGAAACTCTTGTTTTGACGTGTGTTGATCTTATTTTTGTTTCTTATTTACTTGGGTAACTCATTATAGACTTCAAATTCCTTAAAAACCGATTCCAAACCAACATAGAAAAATTACCTCACGTAAACTTTTCTTCCCGCCATTTTTCGGAATTTGAATTTGAATTTGAATGGATGGGGCACCCAATCCATCTGGTGGGTGCCTTTAACAACTTTGACGGGTGCCTTTAGTAATTTTTATGGGTTTCTTTAACAACTTTTTGAGTCGATTTTTCCACAAAAATTTATTTCTCAAAAGTACCTACAAAGACATAAAAACCCATAATAAGTACAAAATCGAAATATCAAAATAGATAATCGAGCACAATTTAAACACAAAAATGTATCTATCAACTTATGATACCTATGACAAGCTAACAATCGAATCACGTCTCACTGCAGAAGTCATTTTCGAGTTTGTCCAATCTACTAATTCCTTCTTAGAAGGCACGTCACGTACATCAGAAGAATCACTAGACACGAAGTTCTCAAGGATGGTAAGTTGTGTATTCCAGAAAACAACATATTCAACAGTAACACGTCCTTTCCTATCATCTTGGAGGAAAGGAATGCATCGACCAGAAATGGTATGGGCACCCTCAGATTGCTGAAGCACGTCTATAGGAGGCGCCTTAGTGTGCTAATGGGGGATGGACTGATCAAATCCCATTTGCCGAGTCTCTCTACCGATGTTATAACTCTGCATGATGTAGCTACCGGAACAAACAGAAAGGATATATCCTGGAGTACAACTATTCATAAAAGTGGCCTCACCGTCTGTAGTAATATTACTCTCACTAGCAGAACCAGAGCATAGGGCAATATCAAAACTCTCAGCAAAAGTCTTTACTGGAATCACATATGGAAACTTCAAACCCAAAGTATGAAATTCACCTCCTTCTCATTGTCCATTAAGCTAATAAGACTAATAGAAGAAGGTTTCTGCTTACTCCAACGAAGTATTCTAGAATACTCCATCTCAACACTTGGATAAGAAGGCTTCGCCTTTTGGCGTATATTCAAGAAAATGTTCGAATAGACAAACTTGCATAAACATAACAGGGATGAAAGACTCTACCTTGGTATGACCGTTGGAAATCCTCATGTTGCGAATGAAAGAATCCAAATGAGAATATAAGGAGCCAAGAAATAAAATTACCGAGGGGAAGAATATTTCCACCAGCAAGAGCAACAGCGACCGAAACAAGTGAAGGATTCAATTGGCCTCCATGAGAATCTTCAAACACGTCTCTAGAAATCCAAAGTACAAGGAATGAAGCAATGCATAAAGGATCGTCAAAAGCAATGCCATCAACACTTGTACTTCTGACCCACCAGTGGTCAATCCAAGATGAGTAATTTTTGTTATTGCAACGACTGGACTCCTACATCTCTTCTATCTTGCGAGTAAGGATGGCACCATATTCCAGCTCCTACTCATACCATTCAACCGGAATGCTACCAATAACGGGCAGCTGCAACAAAACCGCTACATCCTCCAAAGTGATTGTTAACTCACCCCAAGTGCATGTTGCTGAATGGGTTAGACCACGCCAACGAGAAGCAAATACAAGCATACCATTCGTGTTCTTGTTTATTCTCAATGTCTCAGACACTTGCACAACATGCAACATCTTAGCATTTTCTAACCAGCTTCACCCGACGATTTTTCAACATAACCTTATCCCATGCTTGCCATTCAGGAAGTGGAATTTGGAATGTCTTCAAATCAAAAAATGAAGGCATATACTCTCTTCTCTATAAATAACACCTGACCAGAGCATGTGGGTAAATACTCTTAAGTTGAGTGTCGTTATTGATGTTCGGAATAAAGCTTCCAACATAAATAGGATCATCAGCCTCTTCAACAACACCATCTAGAGAAACAATGTCAGAATTTTCGCTTTTATCACGACTAGAGGAAGTGGTAGTGTTATCTTCCTGATTCATAGACATCTACAATTGGTTCAAATAATATTCGCGTCAACAACTAGAAATCATGCAACAGGTTTGGTTCTATTTTATGTATACTGATATGCAAATATATTTATATATATATATATATATATATACATATATACTGATATGCAAATACATTTATATATATATATATATAAGCACCTAGGAAATTGATACAAACCCTAATGTACCTGGATAAAGCTTACAATGTTGTAGTTAGGCCAATGAAGGAATATCACAATCAGAGACAACAATTGGAGTTCTCCTGCAAGAAACTGTCAAGAAAAGATCAATATCAAGTCAATGGCATGCTTGTGCAATAAAGCAAGTGATAATGCTTGAAAGGGTGAGTAAACACTCACGTTAAAAAGGAGGAAATGTGTGAGTATTTACTCACGTAAAAGAGAAGAAAAAAACATACTTGGTCACGCCAGAAATTGGTCGGAACATTAGCCGGCGTCGACTGGATGGTGGCGTCACCGGCGGAGGAGCTGGAGCAGCTGTTATGGTCGTCGCTGAAGGAAAAGAGAGGAGATGAAGGTGTTGGCGGTGATGGCGAGAGAAAAAAAATAAGAAAAAAAATAAGGGTTCACTCCCTTTTATAGTAATTGGTTTCCAAATTTAGGTCAAACAAGGGTCATTTTTGGTCTCTCTGTCATACAAATCAGCCACGCTTCGCTAGCTTACACTCTCCAGACGATGCTCTATCATTTGCAGGTACTACTACATCAACTATTAACCTCTTAGAAATTATTCAGCATCAATGGAGCATCACCAAATTAAAATTCTTGGTAATATCTACCACGAAACATTATTATTCCACGCTAAGCAGGGGACTTAATGTTGATGGTGGATTTTTAACATAGGAGAAAATTGTAATATTGCTTTTCGCCTAGCTGCAAAAACATGAAATGTATATATGTAAAATTTCGGACCCGACATCAGAAATATAAATACATACTGTTATCTTACATTCTGCAAGAAAATTGAGAAATCATATTCAACTCATGCTAAATTAGCTATGTAGCTCTTTACATATTTATACACTTACAAAATTTCAGGGCTTTACCTAGCTTAACCCTCGTTATTTCATGTGCATCCATATAAACAATTTGTATTAATCAGAACATGATGATTATATAAAATTGCGAACATTCAGAATAGAGGCTACACCATATCTGAATAAAAATACTAATTAGATGCATACCATCTAATTGCAGAGTCGCATTAAGCATTATCCCAATTTGCAAACTTCCACAACTGAATCTATTGAAAATGTTCAGAATGCACTGCGTGAAAGTTAAGCATAAGTGCTAACATCAAATCTCATACAGTTGAGAAAAACCTAAAAAAATCCATAAATATGGCCACGACATTAACAAAGGACGAAGCTAGTGGTGCATAAGCGACAATCATGGCACTAGCAAGTGCCAGCCTTAGCAAACCCTAGCCACACACTCCAGACACCAAATAGTAGCACACACATGTGCCGAAAGGCTAGGAAAAAGACAATAAGACAAAAAGATAACAAAGCACGCGCCAAACAAGCCCTAGCAGTGCTAGCACTGGCAACAACACTAGTGCTAGAGCTAACATCCGCGCCAATGGCGCTGCTATCCACAACGCTATCGCTAGCTTTCTCCATTCCTTTCCCTCTTCTTTTGCGCCCATTCACTTGCTCGTGCTAGCACAATTGGGCAAACTCATTCATACTTTGAGTCCATGACTCTACTAAATTCTACGAGAAATCAGAAACAGTAATATGGGGGGATTCTTCATGGATTTTGGTCTGACGGTTATAACAACATGGGCATGACAAATCCCATGACAATGAAGTTATAACGTAGTGGTAAGGTTGAAGAGGTTAATGGAGTAATGGAATAATAGTTTCCCGAAGATTCCAAGGCGGTTATAGCATTATACCCACGATTTCCACTTTCTCCATCCCTTCACTACCAATATTATTTTACAAGGAAAGGTGTGTGTTCCCAAACTATTATTAATAGGCTCATTCAGAAAACACAACAAGCTTATCATTCTCTCAAAGCTTTGTTATTTGCTCAACAGTTCAATCTCTACACACAATTCGACACACAAATTCCTTCAACTTTCTTTGCTTCCCTCCCCTAAGATCAACCAATTTTCTCTTCTTGTGACCGAAGTAGGGCGGAACGGCTACGATCGTGGTTTAGGCTTTCCCTGTACGATTTTAATTTCCAAATCTACTGAAAGTATTTCTACAATAAATTGTTTTGTCTAGAATCAATTTTTGGGTACTAACACTAATAAAGAATTTCCACTTGTTCTACAAACTAAATATATTGAAATATACTAGTGTTGCAGTATTGAAATATACTAGTGTTGCAGAACATATTACAGTTGATAGCTCCTGCAAATTTGCCTTCATGAGAGTTTAATCTGATAGTGAAGTTAATCAGTTTAATTCTCCTGCTCCTGCTCCTCCTCCACTGGATAATCTCCATGACACTTAAGTTTAAATGATGAGGGTAATAATTACACCAATATCTTTTTGATATCAATCTATGCAGACTTCATCTTGTATAATCTTGTCGAAATAGTTACGATAACAAAATAATCTTGATAATAATTAAACTTTGAACCGAACTAACTATAGGATTGTTGCTAAGAAATAATTAATGTATAAGTATAATTATTTAATTATAATTAAAATTATAATATAAAAAATAAAACAATCACATAACACATAAGATTAATAAAAAATAATAATGATGGGGCTAAAATTAACCAACAACTAGAACCAACCACCGGCGGCTCTAGTGAATGAAAACACTAAAAAAAAAAAAATTATCACTATATTATAAATGTTTCATATTTTCCCGTGGTAATTAATCTTTTTTCCTTCTATGGTTGGCTTTAGTATCTCAATGTAGCAGCATTAGTCATATTTCTAATCCTAAAAGTACTTACACCAACTAATATTTAATCATTTTTGTGATCCAACGACTGGATATAAAATATGAACATACCAAACACGACATGATTTATAGAGGTTTAGTGAATTGAGAATTACAGAGAATTTCATAGAGATCTTAAATCTCTTGTTATTCGTTAGAGACATTAAGGAGTCTTTTAAACACCCTTGTTAGTGAATAATTACTTTATTTAAGTTTTCGAAATTCTCAAAAGCTCTTTGTTATTGGTTAGAGACTTCTAAAAAGTTCTTTAAATGCTCATGTTATTAGATATAGACTTTAAAGTTATGGATTTGTAATTTTCAGGGACTTTGAGAGACTTTTATGTGAAAATAGGCATGACCAAAGTCTCTCCAAAATAGGTGATATTTTTGGAGACTTTGAAGCTATTGTTGATTTATATTATAGTTGCAACTATCTTTTTTCTTTTCTCTTATGTATCAAATATTTAAACTAATAATTAATTAAGCTACGATGTATTAACCTCAAGCAAATCTTGCCATTTGATCTATGCTTTTGCAAGTATATTAAATTAACATACTAGTCATCTATCATATATCACCTACAACTAGCTTATGGGGAAAACAAATATGGTAAAAAATATATCATGACGAATTATTAAAAATAAAATTCTTCTCTTTTTTGTTGTTTGATTGGTTAGAAATAGATGTGATTTTGAAATACTTGTATATGTGAGTAAAACCAATTAGAATAAAAGTATGGAGTTCTTGAATTTGGTGGATCATTTTTAAAGTTAGAAACCGCTACTATGTAGAACAATGGTCTAGCATGTACTTTAGATATTTAGCCCTACTAAGAAAAGGATAAATCAACCAAGCACCAACCATACCAACAGGAGCAATAATTTCCAGGAACATTTGGAATATTACATTTACTGTATAACATTCGTTCGCTTTCATTTGTGTCATAGAATACTCCGTGTTTACACTGTCGCTGCTATTGTCATGGCCAAGAAAACAAAATATTAATAAAAAAACAAAAAGAAAAAAGAAAAAAGAAATAAATAGTGTGATACTTATACTTAAAAAGATTTCATACGTATGTATATATATATATACGTAAGTGAACTGTCTCATCCTATGAAATGTGTTATTTATTGGTAGGATGAGTGGAATAAATAGATTAATAAAAACATAAACGTATGACAACAATGAAATTTATTTTGACAATGAAAACATATTTTACTAGGTATTCATGGTACTTTTGTTAACGTTGTAACGTACATAACATAAAGAAGTTGGTAGATGTCTTGAATTTTTGTTTAAATATTGTACATTTTTTTGTCTCTACAATTCTCAAAAGTTCTCTTGAAATTCACTAGATTTGTATCTATAAGTCACATAAACTCTCTAAAACACTCTCATAGAATCACTAGAAATCTTTAGATTTCCAGAGAATCCCCTGGAGTCATTCAAATGAAAAATCTATATAAGTCTATAGAATTATCATTTGACTACCTCCCTATTATTGAAGTTCTTTTGCTTTCCTAAAAAAGGAGGAAGATCCAGCAACTGGTTTCAAATTCGTACGAGCCGATGATTGAATCTATAAATTCACACACCAATCACTAATTTATTTGATGATTTTCCTATAATCCGCATATTATACATATTATTTGTATTATTGTATGGGTCGTTGAATTTAGTACAATAAAAGAAAGATAAACTTTTTTTTTTCATTTTTCTCGTAAACACTATCACTGGCTTGGCTAAAAGAATAAATATGCGCTAATATAATATTCCTTGGTGTTTTATAAAAGTTAAGCTATTTCAACTTCCTGACTATGTTGGGGCCTAGAAAAAATATTTTGGTCTTATTCAATTTTGTTTTCACCTAAGTGAGGGGATAAGGGGTAAGTGTGAAACTACTAAATTACCCTCGCTAGTTAAAATTACATTTATATCCTTATTTTTAATATTTTCAATCTATTTCTATTTCCCTCAAAATCAATCAAAAATTAGAATCTTTTTCTTTTTTAAATCTTTTTTTTATTTATTTGAAAATTTTGGAAATTTCTTGGGTTCAAGAAAAAATGGGTAATAAAGCACTCACATGATGGTCGATTATTCTTGATGTTCTTCGTCAATGAAAAACATCGAACAAGAATCGGTGGATGTCATGCCCTCGTAACCCGATTGTAGGTTGATGTTCTTCACTGATGAAGAACTTAAGGAATCTGCGTACGCGGGTACTCATATTGACCGATTTTAAGATATCACACTCTAGAATCGGTCGATATTGACATTCATATTGACCGATTGTTAAAAAAAACTCAAAAACGATAGTTTTTTTTAAAAAAAAATTGCCCAGAATCGCACGTGTGCCGATTTTAAAAACTCAAGTCCAAAAGTTTTTCTGGAATTTTTTTTGCCCAGAATCGGTGGATGTTCATGCACTTATCCATCGATCCTAAACTTGACACTTTTTTACTGTTTTGCTCAGATTTTCTTCGTCCGACGTCGGAATAGCCTCATTCTTTTCGTGTTGAACTCGTATTTTCATTTTCTACAATATAGATTTAATAATTCATTGATTTGGACAAGTTCCATTTGATGTCTTACTTCCTTGGATGTCTTGTAATACTACATGCAAAGATGGATGGAAATAAAACATCAAATGAAACTTGTTCAAATTAAGGAATTCTTAGCTCTATCTTATAGGTAATAAAAATACGATTTCAACGCAAAAAGAATGAGGTCATTCCGACATCGGACGAAGAAGCTATGAGCAAAACAATTAAAAAATGTCAGTTTAGAATTGGTAGATAAGTGCATGAACATCCACCGATTTTGGGCAAAAAGAATTCCAGAAAAACTTTTGAATTTGATTTTTTTTATAATTGGCACATTGGGGAACCTTATCCACCGATTCCGGGTAAAAGTTTATGAATTTTTTTTATCGTTTTTGAGTTTTTTTTAACAATCGGTCAATATGAGTGTCAATATCGACTGATTATAGAGTGTGATTTTTTAAAATCGGTCGATATGAGAACTTGTATAAGATGATTCTTTATGTTCTTCGTCAATGAAGAACATCAATTTAGAATCGACTTACGAGTGCATGAACATCCACCGATTCTTGGTTGATGTTATTGTAAAATAAATCAAGATTTCTCTTTTTTTTATGTTTTAATTATTCATAACAACAATTAATTTCACAAAAATAATAATTAGTTCACAACTAACACGATTAATTAACACTAATTAAGCATATTAGTCATTAATATAAATGGTTGGATAAGGGGGCTTTAATAAAAATAATTATAATGACCCTATTTTAATTCTTAATGGTTGGGCCAAAATAAATCTTATATGCCTTCATATAACCATGTTCAAGTTGCATAACTTTTAAGGAAATAAGAAGAGATGATATTTTTATGTATTTTTTTCAATTATATCCTTATAGATAACAAAATATGAAATTTAGAAATGACTTACCTCACAATTTATAATACGGAATTGTAAATTTTATATCGTTGGAAAGCACTTTAAAATACATACCAACGAATATAAACACTATTATCAAATTATGCACATTTCTTATACTAAAATTTAATAATAATAATAATCAATTAAAGTATAATTTTAAAAATATTTACCTTTTTAATGAAATAGTTCACTTATACTTATAGTTTACTCGTTCATATACCGCATTTATATGGGCAAAGAGACTCGTATGTTTTATATGTGAAGGGCGGTATGAAAACGCTTTAACACCATCCTTTATTTCTAATACATGGTAGAAACCAAATCCAACTTTTATGAATTAGGATTTAAAAATGAATATCTGGACTTTTATAAAATGGAGGACGAAATGAATACGGCTTTGTAGAGACAGGTGCAGAGGTTGGATAAACCATAACTAATCCGAAAATGGCAAAATATTTTAGCAACATAGAGCTAAAATTTTGATTTACTTACGGTTCGTTAAACATTTTAACGACTACTAGTTAGAATTTCGTTTACTAATGGTTTGTAAACATGAGAACTAAAACATTGCGAAAAGCATTTCGTTAGAAAGTAAAATCATAATACCACAAGCATTAGAACTGTCCACTTATGAACTCTCCTAGAGCTTTCAACAGAAAAAAATTATAGGCAGAAACGACATTTTTTATAACTGTCCAATTATGGCTGGAAGTGGCACTTCTAGACCAAACATAAACACAACCGGTGCCGGTTAAGTAGTACGGTCAGTCATAGAATACGTTCCTCCGTTAGAAATGCGCTTTCACTTTGTCAAGTGATACAGTTGTCTTATTGTTGATCAGCCGTTAGACTTTATAGGTCTGCTGGTTTAAATGCTAGCTTAATCATTTTGTACTCCCCACTGTATTTCATCTTAATAGTAGTTTATTCCACAGTACGGTAGTATTACAATTAATTTTATGTGTGGGAATGGAACCAGTTACTAATAAATAAAAATACTCAAGTTAAAAAGTTCTGTCGACTAGAGTTTGTTTTTATATTTTTATTTTCATTCTTGAAAATACTCCATTAATGATCTATCAGAGCAATTGCAACGGGCGAATAGAGTATAGAGAGAAGAAAAAAAATTTTCTTTACTCGCCAGTTTGCAGCCGTAACGGGAGAGTATATTTGTGTTTTACTCCAGATTTGCTGCAGTATCGGAGTGAATTCTCTCCGAATTCTAAGTATACTCGCACGGCCATGTGAGATAGCGTATGGCTAATACGTTCATTTAGTACACCGTATTTATATCAGAAGTATCCCTAGAGAAGCGCCTGGTATTACGCTCAGCTAAGTAGACGCATCATAATACGGTTAGCTGAAACAACGCCCCTTGAATATACGGAACATTACAGTAGCGCTCTACTACACGGTGTTCTGGCTGGATGGCTTCACACTTCCGCGCTTTTATAGAATGCCGTCTAAGACATACGGTGTACTAGAAGAACTCCTACCCAAATGACGTTCTTCCTGGAAACCGTATGGAATATATGCGTTTATTTAGGGAACCGCTTGATTCATACGGTCTTACTAGAAACCGTATGGATTCCGTGCAGCCTCTTCAATAACCTAGGTCAACTAAGGTCACAGAGTTCTTTCTCATGGGTCGACGAACTGCAAGAACTAATCAAAAGCCGACAAAATCAACTCTTGCAGCATGTAAACCTCGTTTACTTGGGGAGTCCTCTGAGGTCGACCAATCATTAGCGATCAACTCTATATCAAGCTCCCTTCCTCAAGTTAGAATCATGCTCACGGTGTGAATCTACAAGGTAAAAAGCAACACAGACAAGCTAAAGAGCAAAATCATGAAAAATTGCAAATAAACATGGTGTTGTGTCGTTGGTTTGTGAAGCCAAAATAGCAGCCACCTGGCTTGCCTTACTCCCAACGAACTTAAGTCTAACTTCACTGCAACTTAAAAAGTCTTTAAATGATCCTAATTAGGGAACCGCACCATTCACAATCGGTCAGCTAGGAAGCCGTGGATTCCATACGGCCACTTAGACCAACTGCCAAGGCCTATACGCTCACTTAGAGCAACTGCCAACAAATTTAGACGGTCAATTGGGTGGTCGTTTCATAGGTAAGCGTTTTTCATTGACAGCGTATTACGTAATACGGCCACCCAACTAGATGCAACAATTATTACGACCTTGTAGGAAGCCGTGTCTCGTAAAACGGCCACCCAACTAAACGCTCAATCATACGTATTCTTAACTAACCGCATTAATATTTTTCACGCACCTAAATGAGCGTATTGTTCTGCGCTCTTCTAAGTGAACGCAATACAACTACGGTAGGACAGCTAAGCGTCCATGTTATCTTACGGCCCTCTAAGAGGATGCGCAGTATCATACGACTACCAAGAAGAGCGTGCGAGTAAAATTTCCTCGCCTACCGTTGTGGTTTTAAGCCAAAGACCAAACAAAATTTGGTATTTATTCGATAGGGTACTCGCATCGTTACAGTTGCCCTCAGGGACTCAACACAAAAATGTTGCCACAACGGCACAACTTATTTCAATCATTTACCCACAGAAAATGAAGCGTTAAATGGAGTTTTTTTTTTCTTTCCTTTTTTCTAACTTGGTTTGAGTCTGCTTGTCTCTTTGAGATCTATCGTTGCAAGTGACAAAGTCTATGGAACGAAAATCAACAAAATGTCCCCGTTTTTTTTTTTATACGATGTCAGAAAATAAAAGGCTAACGAACTCTGATCATTCGCAGGTAAAAAACACCTTGAATGTCAACCACAAGACTATTTAAAATGACATGAGGTGGACTATCAATCCATATCCCCTTTAATTGTTTTTCCGCTGCTTTTTTAGATAACGTGTCAGCCATAATGTTTCCTTCTCTGTAATGATGCTCAAAAACAATATCATCAGATTTGTTCTTCATTTCTTCAATGTCATGGATTAAACCTTTGAGATACCACAGAACAATAGCTTCGCCTTTGCAGAGTTGAACTGTGTAGACAGAGTCACACTTAACTTCAAGCTTTTTGATTCTCAGCTTCCAGGACAATTGTATTCCTTCTCTTGCAGCCCAAACTTCTGCCATATTACACCATTCTGGAAAATATATTTTGCAAAAGCAGCAACAAAAGATCCATCTTCTTTCCTGAGCACCCCGCCAATTCCTTTAAAAATAGAATTAGAAGAAGCTCCATCTGTACTTAATTTATGATAGCTTGATTTAGGGAATCTCCACTTAACCAAAAATTTCTATTAACAACTAGAACTATCAAACTTAAACATTGTAGCAAAATAGTATTCTCTAGCTCTCTTAATATCCAAAGCTAAACATTTAAGAGGTACAAATCTTTCTCCCTCATGAAGCCATATCTTCCTGTCATTCCATACACTCCAAAGAACATGTGGAATTATGTAGCACCAACTAATACCCCCAACAATAGCATCCATAGAGCAAAGCTGCTTAAGGTAGGTTGGCGGCATAACATCTAAATCACATCTTTTCCCTGTCATATCATATAATTATGTCCATATAGGAGTAACATTTTTAAAGTTGAAAAACAAATGATATACAATTTCAAAATCATTTTGGCACAATGAGCAACCAGGGTGAGAAACAATACATTTCCTGTAAAAAGACTCATTCAAATTAAGTTTTTTATGGCACAACTTCCGTAGAAAGATTTTATTTTTTGTGGGCATTTCCACAAAAACTTCCAGTCCAAATTGGTATTATGAATACCAACTTTCCTGGAAATAAGAAAATTATACGCCTCTTTTACACTAATATTTCCATCCTTACCATAACTCCAAACCCTTGTGTCAAGATACCTATCATTAATTGGAAATGGATAGAATTAATCTTATCCACCACATTCTCAGGCACCAAACCATCCACAGAAGAGAGATCCCATTGCTTGGAAATTGGATTAATGACGTCATTAACCTTAAGGTTAGGAACATTTTCAATATTGGTGTTTATAATGGCAGCAATTGGGAGTTCAGGGATCCAAGGATCATTCCAAAAACCCACTTGGTTGCCATCACCAATGCACCATCTCAGACTCCCTTTAATGACATCTTTACCTTTAACAAGACTTCTCCAACTAGTGGAGCAGTCATTCTTAATTTCACTAGACCAGAAATCACTACTATTATGATATTTGGCTTTCAGCAACAAAGCCACATCAAAGTTTGGATTTTCACTAATCCGCCAAGCCATCTTGTCTAACAAGGAAACATTATTTAGTTTCATATCTCTCAAACCCAACCCCCATTAATCAATGGACTACAAACCATGGACCAATTGATATTACGCATATTTCTAGACTCTTTATCCCCACCCCAAAGAAAGTTTCTCCTAAAGTTATCAATCTGATTCATTAATCCTTTAGGCAGTTTAAACATTGACATAATATAGTTAGAAACAGGGTCAAGCACAGACTTACTCAAAGTACACCTACCAACAATGTTTAAGGATTTCGACTTCCAACTAATCATTCTATTATTCAACTTTTCGTGTAACTCATAGAATGTTTTCTCAGAAATTATTCCCCACTGTAAAGGAATGCCAAGGTACTTACCTGGAGCCTTAGTCACCTGAACCTTAAGATCTCTATCCATTCCCGTAGAAAAACTTTTAATAAGATTGCTAGATGTCAATAAAGTGGACTTAGCATCACTGATTATCTGCCCAAACCACCTACTGAATTTATATAACATCAATCTCAGATTGCAAGCATTTTTGTTGTTTGCCTTAAGAAAGATAAGGTTATCGTCTTCATAGAGAAAATGAGTTATCATGGGAGCACCTCTAGAAATGGTAACCCCTGCAAACATTTAGTGTCGTACCATGTTGAATTAATCCATACAGTGCTTCAAGACATAAAATAAAAATGAACGGAGACAAAGGATCTCCTTATCGAATCCTGTTAGACGGAGTAAAAGGAAAACTTGGCGCACCATTAATCAAAACTTAAAAAGAAACAATACTAACACAAGTCATAATCCAACTCACAACTCTATCATAGAAACCAACACAATTAAGAATCTTAGATATAGACGACCAACTTATCCTATCATAAGCCTTATCAAAGTCTAACTTAATAGCCATCCAGCCTTTTTTACCTTTTTTAGACTTAAAAGAATGGATAATTTCATTGCATATGATGGCAAAGTAAAAAACATACCTACCTGCAATGAAAGCATGCTGGTGTTTAGACACAATTTTGCTCATTAAAGGCCTGATTCTATTTATAAGAATTTTTGTGATGATTTTTATAGTAAAATTACAAAGACTGATGGGTCTATATTCTTTAACACTAGATGGATTATTATTTTGGGTATAAGGGCAATGAAATTCCTATTCAACCTATGATCCAAGAGACCATTTTTAAAAAAAATCAGTAAATAATACTAGGACCAATATGTTCCCAATACTTTTGAAGAAAATTCCTTGAAGGCCATCTGGATCTGGGGCTTTCATAGGACCAAGTTGACGTATTGCTTTCTTTGTTTCCATAATGGTAACATCTTTAGTAATATCCAAATTATCACTTAAAGATATTATGCTAGGAAATAAAGCTTCAATTTCACAAGAACCCAAATAATCAGAAGTAGAATTAAAATACCTTGCGTTTTTTAGGGCGACCCAAAAAGAATTTGGAGTGACTAATAAAACAAAATGAGGACACTAAGAAGTAATATCAGCACACCCCTTATCCATATATTTTCTTTAATGGATAATTTTTCCTTGTTAATTAGTATTAATATTGATTAATTAGTTAGTTAATTTTGGTTATAGTTAGTGCTAGAAAATTATTTGAGTTATAGTTTTAGAAAAAAAATAGAAAGTGTCTTAGAGAAGAAGAAGAAGAAGAAGAAGTTTGGGATAAATAGGTTTTACCTAAAATCAATAACAAACATGGATGAGTATGAGGAAGAAGGTAAGAAACATCATGAGGAACATAATATTGAAGGTTCAATGACGTTTAGAGATGACGATTCGGGATATTTGTTGGATGATCCAAATTTTGGTGTGGAAGAAACCCTAGACGACGATTTAACGAGAGGAAACGATGAATCGCATCAAAATTAAGATAATAATGCATCAAACAATCAGGTATTGTGTTAAGAAGCTCAAAATACCACTTTGTATGTGTTTATATGTGATCATTAACAAAAAAAATCATTTTTGCATGCATTTAATGCTATGGACGTCCCATAATCGGTAGATAATGAAGTACCATATCTACCGATTACACACGCCTGTGCCAAAATTAGGGTATAATCGGTAGTCTTGTGAAGAATGATTGCTACCGATTAATCAAAATCACCAAATCAAATTTTGTTCAAATTTTGTTTTCATAATTGGTAGTTAGGAAACTTATTATCTACTGATTATAGTTGTCGCCACAAAAATGAATTTCTCCGAACTTATAAAATTTTTAACTCTTCATCTTTCACAATCGGTAGTGGGTGAAAATTTTTATCTATCGATTTAGGATTGGTAGTTTGTAAAATCACATATCTACCGATTGTGATTGCATCCAGAATTGAATTAAACTTAAAAACTTTGCACTTTGTAATCGGTAGTTTAAAGATCAAATTTATCTATCGGTTCCATTATAATCGGTTGTTTTTTAACAAATTAAGCCTCCGATTATACTTGTTTTTGTGTACAGAACTTGTCTTGATTTCTTTCTATAATCGGTAGTACGGGAACATAATTGACTACCGATTGTTATTAATCGGTAGTACGGGGATATAATTAACTACCGATTGTCGTTAATCGGTAGTACGAGAACATAATTATCTACCGATTGTTGTTGTCTAACTCACTGCAATTTTATGTAGATTTTTGAATCGGTTAATCATGTTTCATATGAGGGTCCTGATACTTCCTTACACTATGCAAATGATTTGGTATGCTACCTACCCACTCTTGTCTTGTTCTAATAATGTATGTTACAATGTTAGACTTATGATATTTTTTTTGTTATATGCGCATTAAGATATTTGGAAGTAAGACGGAGGCAAAGGAATGGCTTATCAACAAGGAAAAGAGAAGATGTGCGTTGTAGTTCAGAACAATTGCGTCAGGGTTGATCAATTTGAAATGATTTGTGAGAGAGGTGGCGAGCGAAAGAGTCACGTGGGAAAGAATTGTAAATACGTAAAGAAGATGTTGAGGAAATACTGAGGTAATTCATGCCCATTTAAGATTATCTTCAGTAAGCCCGATGGTAAGGAAGGTAAATTATGGAAAATGTTTAGAGTTGCTAATGGTCGTCACAACCACGAAGATCCGGAAAGTCTTGTTGGGCACGTAATGGTTCCCAAGTAAAAACCAAAGGAAATGGAGACAGTTTAGTCTATGAGGAACGTAATGAAAGCAAGTTCAATCCTATCTGAGATAAAGGCGAACGACCCCAATAACTTGTCTTCATTGTCTACAATTAAGTCGGCGCTAGCAACGATCAAAATGACAGAATGGGATGGTCGAATGGTTATGCAACAATCAGAGTTGTTAGTTGAGAAACACAATCACACATTGAGAAAAGAAGAAAAGGATAGTAAAGTGATTCGTATTTTCTTGGCACATCCGAAGATGATCCAATTGGCTCAATGCTTTCATCAAATTTTGTTGATAGATGCTACTTACAAGATAAACAAGTACAACATGTCGTTGTTTTACATTGCTTGCCATACTTCGAACAAATGCACATTTACGGTGGCGTGGGGTTTAATGGATGCTGAGAACGATGTGAGTTTCATTTGGATATTGCAAACATTAAGGTCGATTTATAATGGCGAGTATTTTTCAAGGGTTATTGTAACGGATAACGATCAAGCCTTGATGAATGCAATAAAGTTAGTGTTTCCGGAAGCCCAGAATTTGCGTTGTACGTGGCACATTCAATGCAACATCAAATCCAATTACAGACATCATATCCAAGCTAAAAAACGAGGATGAACGTATTAGTAAACTAACCTTGGGAGAACGAGAAAAAGAGAAAATGTTAGATGATGAAAAGTGGTCCGAGGATGGAATAAAGTGGTCTTTATTTCTTAAATCATGGGATAAGCTAGTTTGGTCAATGACGGAGGAAGTTTATGAATACAACTTGAAGAACTTTTAGGATGAATGGGGCAGGAACTATCCCAAACCAGTTAAGTATTGCGAAACACAATGGTTGGGACCGCATAAGGATAAGTTTGTGTTTGCATGGACATATGAATATCATAAATTCAAGAACGAGGAAACAAGCATTGCAGAGGGGTCTCATGGCCGATTAAAGAAAATACTAGTCGACAATCAAAATGGGGTTGTGTTGGTCCAAGAAGCAATCCATGAGTTCACCAATCGTGACCTTACTAAGATTTACGGTCTAATAGAAAAAAGTCGGCATAGATTCCTGTTGGCACATTTAAAAAATAAATATCTTCTAAGGGGTATAGCTTATAAAGTTTCTTGGTGGGCAATAAGTTACATGATACAAAAATTAGAGTTGTATAGAGATCACGATGATAAGACTACGGTTTGCAATTGCAAGACGATGGTAGGTATTGGACTCCCGTGTCGTCACATGCTTGGTAGGTATGTTGAAGGGATTGACACTAATGATATTCATCCCTTTTGGAAGCAATTATCTTTCACTCCAAACACCCCAGTGGTTGATGGTGCGTCGTTCGTGGAGACGGAAATATTTGCACAAATACTCGAGCGTTACTCTACGTCAAATGGGACATAAAAGCAAATATTCATGCACCAATTAGAGGATCTATTCACCCATGTCTAAAGGTTGTTGAAGAACAAATGAAAGGAAAGGCGATTGGTTGGCCGAATAACGAAAAGCTAAGGTCAATTCAAAGAGAGTTGAAGGAATGGTTATCTAGTCAAGGAGAGATTTCTAGTCATGAGCATACTGAAGCTGAGTATCAAGATGTGTCGGCTCTAAGGAAAATAGGTCGTCCAAGGAAGAATCAAGTTGGACCAAGCTCACGACAAATCAAACCTAAGGTATCTACGATTCCTTCTCAAGTAAGTCAAACCCAACCTATACACGGAAGACCAAATCGAGGTATATATACAATATACGATGAGTATTTGGAACAACTCCCTCTACTCATTATACCATTTGTTTTCTCCACTGATGATGTCGATGGGGATGGCAACTGTGGTTTTCACGTTGCTTCAAAACAAATAGGAGACTTTAGTGAGGCGGTTACCGAGAATATCACCCAATGATAATATTTAAGAAATAAGATGACCGTTCAACTATTGGAGGATAAGAAATTATATATTGAAATGATAAGAGAAGGATTTAAACATATTAAAGAACAAGAGTTCAAAGAGTTACATACTCGTGTAAAATGCCGAAAGGGATTGAAAACAATCGGGTCCAAATATTGGATGGTAATGCCTAAATGTGGGTATCTTTTAGCGGATGTTTTGAACTGCGTGGTACTTTATTTCCGCCCTCCTTCCTTAGGAGTGAGTGTTACGTTTACACCCACAAGGACGGTTTGTTATGAGACGGTCAGGGATAGACGAATCATTATGACATGGGTTAATAGAAATCATTTTATCGGTTTAAGGTTAACGGAAGATTGTTCATTACCTCCATTGAGTAGGTGGTAGGATTACTTCCCAACTAACTATTGCAAATAGTGGTTGAAGAAATATAAGTCTAACATGGAGCGTTCGAATCGTTTAACAAACTTTCCCAAGGACCCAATTGAATTTACCGATGATGGTGAGTAGTTTAGTTGAACATGTATTTTGAACATTGCATTTTCAAGTGATAGAAAAATATTAATGCAATGTTTCGGTGTTGTCGTCGTTGTACTTTTTATACACGAGTGATTGAAAAATATATTGGCAATATGTTTTTTTTTGTTATCGTCATTGTGTAACATGGAGATAGTTTTTTGACAACATTATATTGTACAATCAGAAGTATCGGGATCACCATTATCTTCCGATTTAACAATCGGAAGTAGATAATTATATTGTAATTCCGATTATGTTGAATATTATCAACAGGAAATAAAGTTAAAATCAAGTGAGACAATCGGTAGATATATGACAACAATAACTTCCGATTATATTAAAAAATCAAACACGAAAACCCATTTTCCCTACATAGAGAGTTGTATCATCATAATATTTTCAAAAAGTTATCAAAAAGACTATAATCGGTAGATAATAGTATATTCTAACTACCGATTATGTATCCATGGTAATTATTTTGTGATTCATATTCTGTCTTGGAGAATGCCCTTCACCTTAAGCGGCATGGACGAACGTTAAACGAGTTGAATATGTTCATCACCTTAAAGATATTGAAATGAGCTTCGCAACGGTAATTTGATCGTTTCCATCGTCGTCATTCCTCAAGATATCTCGCTATAATTTCATCGTTAGTTTCACCCCTCAAACGATATCGATTGACAAGATAAGTTAAATTCACAAATGGATCAACTTCTCTGCTTATATAATTATCGACAAAAAAGATCATCTTTATTACGGTTATTGGGGTTACCGGTGTCAACGCAAAAATATTCGTGAATGTTCTCCAAATAACTCATACTCATTACACTTTACCTACGTTCTTCTCCTCGCCTCGGATAGAATTGCACATAGTGCCTACATAGCGACAAATCTTCCTCTTCACGGTTGAGCCATTAATCTTGAAAATGATTACGTCGATGTTGGAGAGTTAAAATGTATTGGAGGTGCATAAATGAGAAGAAGTCGCCCTTCTTATATATATATTAGAGTCCCAACGGCTCTTTTTTTAAAAAAAAAAAAGTTGTTGAGGCCTGGTTTAACAAGAGTGTACAGAAAATATATATATTAAGTTCATACAAATATAGACAATCGGAAGTATCGGGATCACCATTACGTTCCGATTTATACAATCGGTAGTCTATGAAACTTTATTTACTACCGATTATAGATGTTGCCCCAAATTAAAAATTGGAAATTTTTTATATTCCATAATCAACAGTCTAAGAAAATGTATTTACTACCGATTGTAATGTAAAATGTGTCCAAAAACCAATCAGTTCCATCATCTTAATCGATACATAATTAACACCCGATTGTACTCAACAGGTATAATCGGTAGTCTAAGAAAATTTATTTACTACCGATTGTATATGTTGTCCCAAATTCAAAATTGAAAAATTTATCAAATTTCCAACATTTGCATACTCCATAACTGGTAGTCTATAAAACTTTATTTACTACCAATTATAGATGTTGCCCAAATTAAAAATTGAAAAATTTATCAAATTTTGAAAAATTTCATACTCCATAATTGGTAGTCTAAGAAAATGTATTTACTACCGATTGTAGTGTTGCCCCAAATTCAAAATTGAAAAACTTATCAAATTTCCAACATTTGCATACTCCATAATCAGTAGTCTATGAAACTTTATTAACTACCGATTATAGATGTCGTTCCAAATTCGAAATTGAAAATTTATCAAATTTCGAAAATTTCGAAAATTTTCATACTCCATAATCAATAGTCTAAGAAAATTTATTTACTACAAATTGTATATGTTGCCCCAAATTCAAATTTGAAAAATTTATCAAATTTCTAAAATTCACATACTCCATAATCGGTAGTCTATGAAACTTTATTTACTACCGATTGTAGATGTTGCCCCAAATTCGAAATTGAAAAATTTATCATATTTTAAAAAAATTCAAACTCCATAGAAAATTTATTTACTACCAATTGTATATGTTGCACCAAATTCAAAATTGAAAAATTTATCAAATTCCCAACATTTGCATACTCCATAATCGGTAGTCTATGAAACTGTATTTACTACCGATTATAATGTAAAATGTGTCCAGAAACCAAGCAGTTCCATCAGCAGGTGTAATCGGTGGATTATTATCACCCGATTTAGGATCAGTAGGTGTAACCGGTAGATAATTATCATCCGATTGTGGATAAACAAGTTTAGTCGGTAGGTGATACATACCACTTATCTACCGATTGTAATGTAAAATTTCAACAAAGTTACTTATTAAAAATGAGTCTCTTGCAAATCAATCGATAACAAAAAAAAAAAAAAAAACCATCCATCATCCATAAAGTAAACCATTCATTAACATTAAACATAATGTTAGAACTTATAATCCGAAAAAACCCTTAAAAACTAGGTTGGCTTTAGTATGAAAATGATGTTAGAACTTATAATCTGAAACAAGTTTCTTGTAAATCAATTGAAATGATATTCTCTAACAAGACAACCACAATATAAATTCTAGATTTTTTGGTTTTAGTACGAGGACGACGAACACCAGGGACATATCTTTCAGCATCAGGGACATTGGCTTCACCATCAGCACTCGAAAAACCACGAAATCTTTTACTGGGCTTTGTTACTGGCCTCTTAGGCTTATTCGAAACTTTCTCCCCAAACTTACTTGCATAAGCTTCATTATCAATGTTATCCATTAGGTTTTTATGCTCTTTCAGCTTCGCAATTGATAAAGGCACTTCCGTCTTTATACACCCAGCAATCTTCTTGGAGAAAAACACAAACCTATTTTTCTGTTTTTATACAATAACAATCAAACGATTATTATCTAAAATATGGAGCCGTAATATTAAAATCAAAAGGAAAGAAAATTACGTATTATCCTTTCATAACCAAAAGGTTTGTCTTTGATGATACAAGTATAATCGGAAACCTTGGTGATTTTTCCTTTATCTTCACGGATCACATGAAGATGAGAATGCTCCTGGTACCATTCTGTATAGCCTGGATGTACTTCATCACCTCGGTTGACAGGTCTCCCATCGTTGATCAAATATTGCATCATGTTATTCCAATCTTTAAAGGATGGGTTACCAAAGTAAACTACTATGATAGAGTCCTTACCACATACACAATTCTCCACGTCCAATTTGAACTTGCCACGCATGTGACTCCAAGGTTCTTCTTGTACATAACCGAGTTGACGCATCACCCTAGAGGCATTGTACATAACATATTCTGTGGGGTGCCACAAGGGTCCATAATAAAACAACAACTCAGACCCTCCTGTTATATGTCCACTAGCTCGGTCTTCCTCGTATGAATCAAAGCATACATCTTTGGATGTCATCAAGTTTAATTTTCTCCTCAAAGAAATCAACTTCCGCTCCTTAGACCTTGAACGGTTGATGTCGAAGATGTATTTTGTTCCTCTGGGTGTTCCTTTCTGCCATATTGTGTTCTCTTTGGACAAATCGAGGAACGGGAAGTGGTCATAGATCCATGTCTAGTGTACATATCAAACCAAGTACGAGAAAATTGATTCTTAAAAGAAAAATAAATAAATAACAATCAAAGCATCAATAGAGTTACCAAAATACTTGTAGTATGCTCACATTCCCGACAATTTGGTTAGTTGCTTCCCTCGATGCCTTTCTTAACTCTTCCATCAAGAACGCATGGCATGCGGTGCCCCACGAGTAATCACAAACATTGTTGAGAGGATAAAATAGTTATAGAAGGTGGGCGTCGACCCGGTTGCCACTACAATTTGGAAAAATGACACATCCCAAAACACAGAGGAGATATGTAGTGGCTGCAGCATTTACTTCGTCGTCGCTAAACTCTGGATTTATTTATTCTTTATCCTTGATGCCTTTGAACATATTCATCAAGTGGACCATGCTGAACTGGCTAGTTTTGTAACGAAAGCACCGGTTAAACTCAATGTCGGATGTCGCTCGATCCCAACCAAGGCACTTCTGAGTGTAAAAATAAAGTTGTTCCCAGCTTAACTGCTTTACGTAATCAAGCTTGAGGGCTATACCATGGTTAGCGAGACTAAGAATCTTCATCACATCATCTGGGATGATCGTCATCTCTCCAAACGACATATGGAAGGTGTCGGTCTCAAGATACATTCTCTCCAGGAAGGCTGATATCGACACCTGGTTATGCTCTAACATTGAAGTCTCGCCAGCAGTAGATAACCCCGAGTCATAAATAATTTTCTTGAACCTTTCATACTCACCATCTAACGACCAGTCTTTCATTTTTCTTGGTGCAGTTGTAGGTTTGAGTAGACGAACCGCATGAGAATAGTCCTAATATACACGACGAATTATAAAATAATTAAAATAACCGTTAACACTCTACGAATAAAAAGACAACAGCTTAAGAAAAGTATTTTATAATTATTACCTCAGTTGTATAAATTTCTTTCGCCCATGAGTCTTTGTATCCAAATAACATATCTCCTCCATCTCTTGGTAACCCAGGGATTTGACCTGTTTCAATACCCTTCATCTTCAAAGAGGTGGGGACTTGGTGTCCTCCTTTCTTCTTAATTACCTTTTTTGTACCTTTTCCTTTTCCTTGTGTAATACTTGGTTCTCCTTATTCTTGGTTTCTAACTTGTGGAACACTTGGTTCTCCTTCTTCTTGGTTTCTAACTTGTGGAACACTTGGTTGTAAACTTGGTTGAGTACCTTCGGTGATAGAGATTCGCTAGCGCTCTTTTATCTTCTTGCACTAGCTGTTACTTTCTTACCCCCTTCACCACAAAGCCCGGGAACAATTGTATTTTGGGATTGCTTAGCTCGCCTTTCCATAAAAAACCAAAATAAAGAACAATTAGCTCATAAGACATAGTTTAATCACTATATAATCGGTAGAAAAAATACATAAAAAACAATCGATTATTCATAATCGGTAGCTCGGGTCCTAGATTATCTCCTGATTATGCAACAATTTTAGGTCATAAAAGTCTAAGCTATGGACACACATATAATCAGTAGTCAAATAAACAAACTAACAAAAGATTATAAAATAATCTGTAGCTTAGGTCCTACATTATCTCCCGATTATGCATAAAAATTGGATCAGAAAACTCTAAGTTATGGACACACATATAATCGTTAGTTAAACAAACACAATAACAAACGATTACAAAACAATCGGAAGTCAAATACAAAACCTATCTACCGATTAAGTAAAGAGAAATCAAAGGTTTTAAGGTAAATATAATCGATAGACAATAATCACACATAACTACCGATTATGATGTAGCACTAACATTTTTTCAATTTCAAAATAACCACAATTGGAAGTTACAGCTACTACATATCTACAGATTGATTCAAAACTATATTCCTCTACATAACACCATCTAATATAATAGGTAGTTAGATATAAAAAATTAACTACAGATTAAGCCTAAATTTTAGTACAGAAAGAAAATCGGTAGTTAATGATTAAATATAACTACCGATTATAGTCGATGTGCTTGAGGAATGATGAATTTTATCATAATCGGTAGTTAGATAAAAAAATTAGCTACTGATTAAGCCTATATTTTGGTACAAAAACAAAATCGGTAGTTAATGACTAAATCTAACTACCGATTATAGTCGATGTGCTTGAGAAATGATGAATTCTTTCATAATCGGGAGTTTAAACCTATACGAAACTACCATTCATACCAGCTCACCGAAAACCCTAGAAATTCTAGTGACGATTTCACTCAATTCAAGCAATATAAACCCAAATAATGGTAAACCCTTACCTTATTGGAGTCATTAGATAGTTCTGGAGAGGCTGATTGTCAGAATCAGTCTCCGTATCTAGATCATCATCTTCGTGTTCTTCGTGTTCTTCATCTTCTTCACTATGTTCTTCAACAATCTCTATGTTTCTTAATCTCTCAACAAAATTTGTCCAGTTACTATTATCAAATTGACGACTTGTTTTTTTTTGTCGAGCCATCTTTATATCGATGATGATTTGATACGGCGATTAACGACGATATGATGAATTGGTTTTGAAAATTTCACGAGGAATTTTTTTTCTCACAATCGGTAGTCAAGCGGAAGAGAAGAAGAAGAGAATTTTTTTTTCTCACGATCGGTAGTAAATAAGAAGAGAAGAAGAAGAGTTAGAAATGAAATGAAATTAGTTTAGATTTTCTACTTTTATTAGTGAAAGGGTACATAGGTATTTTTATCTATCATTAGGCTATCCCATAACCATATCTATTGGATAAATATAAATAAGTCGCCCCAAAATTTTTTTGAATCGCCCTAAAAAACGCGAGGTAAAAATATTAATAAAGTGATTAACAATTTCAAGCTCAATGTCTTTATCAGAAGTTAGCCACTTACCATTTATATCTTTAAGCATGCAGATGTCATGGAATTAAGTTCGAAACCAAAACTCATTTCCACAATGGGTACAAAATTAATGGCCTCTTAGACCCCTGTGCAAACGGGGATATATGTTCAAATACCATGCGGTATCTCGGAGTCTGGGAACGGCTACTTATAAAACAACTGCTATGCCAAAGTAGTTTTTTTTTTGGCTAGGTCCCTTGTGTATTAAAGAATGAAAGAGCTACAAAATAGGTTACAAATATTTGGGAGCGGCAAGGCTCCGATACTTAGAGATAAATAATGGCTAAAACATATTTTGCATAAAATTACATGGTGTACTCCTCACGTCACTCTATTTGGAGGTGCTGGATGCCTTTGCACCCTTGGCTTTTGCAGCGATAACTTTGACTTTAGATTTGGCTTTGGGTTTCTTCGCTGCCCTTTTGAATTCTTTGTCCCAATCGATGCTGATAGGCAACCTGAAGTCTGCTTCATCCAAGTACCCATCTTCAAAATACTCCTTGAGTATAACTTCATCCTCATTGCGAGGCCTTGGCTTACCCTTGGTAGCCTTATCAGCCGTGGCTTTATTTTTTGCCGCAGCAGCAACCTTGGGCTTAGCGGCAGCAGCTTTGGCCTTGGCTTTATCGGCATTTGCCTCCACAGCCCGAGCCTTTGTTTCTGTCTCTAGCTTAGTTGCCTTAGCTTTCATAATTCTATTTCTTTCCTCTGCCATATCGGCTTCCTCTGCCCAATTGATCCTTATGGGCGTCCTTAGGTCTTCGTCATCCAAGGATCCTTCATCATCAGAAGACCCATGTTCCTCTTCATCATCCCATGACTCATCGGATGAAATAAACAGCTCACTATTGGAAGCGTCAATGTCAATCCCAACATTGGGATGTGCTTCCTTTTCAGCCAGCCGTTGGCTTGTGCTGTCGCTATCCTTGACTTGTGTGTTGTCCCTTTCGGTGTCATTGAAGCTGGCTGTCTTGTTTGCTGTTGTGTTGTCCCTTTCATTGACTGCCATCCCCATGTGGGCATCTTCCCCCTCCTTTTGGACCCGTGAAGCAGCAATTGAAGGGTCTTTATCATGGCTGACCACTATAGGGGACTGTTCCTCCCTTGGGCAGTGATCCACTCGTGTGTTGTCGCTATCCAAGTTGACTGGCCAGCCTTGTGTAGCAGCAAAATCACGTGAAGAGCTAGCTGGCTCTCTTGGGATGCTCTTTTCCTTGGCCAGTCCAGCACCATCATTGTTCATCTTCTTCTTCCCCTTCTCTATCTCATGAACAACCTTACATTCAGCCAAAGAATGGCCTATTATCTTGCATTTGTTGCAGAATTTTGGTACTTTAGGGATGCTTCATGATTGGAAGAAGCTATACCCGGGAGCGTTTACCTTGATTTTTGATGGTATTTCCTTTGCGAAATCCACATCTACAAGAACTCTAGCATAGTACCCATAGTCCCTTGCTAATGTTCTTGAGTCTACAGCCATTGGAGAGCCCAAAGCTGTGCATATGGACAACAATATCTCCTTCGTCCAGAATAATATTGGTAAGCTAGGCAGCTGAAACCACACCAATGCTTTTGATGTACGTTGCTTTGTTGGATTGAATCGTGGATGGTAGTCTTGCACCTTGAGAACTTGATTTCCCACAGTCCAAATGCCTCCCTTCCATACTCTTTCCTTATCCAAATCATTAGATAGAACGATGGTGAAGTATACCTTCGTCATTGGAATGAAATGATGGGTACCCGTAAGCTTCCATTGTTGAAGTAGAGTAGCTTTAACCTCTGCAAACTTTAGATTTTTGAAGTCTAGCCTGCCTATTAGTGAGAATTTCATCTTCTCCATTGTTTTACCATATAGCTCATCGGATATATCGATCACGAACTGGCCAGCAGACTTTTTTTCCATACAAAGGCTGTTGATGTCGATCTTTGAAGCTTCATTTCTCTTCAATGGCTCATGGGTTTTTGTCTTGGTTGCTTCTAGAAAAGATTTCTTTGTTACTACATGGTTACTCGGTATGTTTTGTTGGCTTAAAGTAGATATTTCCTGCTGTTCCTCCATTGTTGTTGCTAGTAGAGCTTCTCCAAGGAGCAAACTCAAGTTGTAGCACCGTGAGGAGAGAGGAATGAGAGAGAAAACATTTTTTGAAATGAGTAGCTCGCTATGCCAAAGTAGTTAAATTCACCAATTTGAGATGGCAATCTCACTGCACATTAGTTTAAAGGAAGAAAAAAAATACCACTTTGAGTATGCTCTTCGTGAGGCCTAATGAAGATGAATATCTAACAATGGTTCGATTCAGATATGGAAGATGGACTAGAGTCATCATCTAGCAAGCAACACAAAAAAGGTGTCACAGGATATTGGTTTTAACCCTTTTGAGGGAGACCTATATTGGCATCACAATTCACAGTGCACTCATAATTTTATATCTAACCATTAATCCCAGTGTGGTCACAAGCACATAAAATAACTCTCAACACTAATTCATTTGGTTCACAATTTCCATTTCCCGCCTCCCGGTAAAGTGCAGGAGAAGCATAAGCGTAACTGCATTATGCATTCATTTCCAGCAACGCTTGTGCTTCATGTTACTAATTCCTCACCCATCCCTTCAAAAATGTGTAAGTTAATCCCCAAACAGACAGTCCTCCCAATGGTAGAATTCCCAACTCTGCACATGCAGAAAGAACACTACCTAGAGTTTTGAATACCTACCAAGATTGTAGCTGACCGTACCAGATTTGCATATTTCTGCATCTATTATGAATTAATCAAATAAGAAATACAGAACTCACCAAGTCTGCATATAAGAATTAAGATAATACTTGTTTTTATGGGTCCAAGTAAAATTTCAACAAGTGAGGAAGAAGACATCATCTGAATCATTTTACCCTGCTATGCACTATCGAATGGGAAAATTATAGAAATGCCCTAATTTGGGGGGTCATCTTAGACTTCTGCCCTGAAATTTTAGAATTAATAAAAATGCCCCAACCTGTTAGATTTTCCGTTAACTATGCGTGTGCGACTTCTCATGTGTGAAAAATGACCAAAATACCCCTGTTTGATTCATACGGGTGAAATAAATCTTCGTCACGTGTTATTCACGTGCTTTTTAAAACGAGAAGATGCAGACACGTATGGGGGGCATCGTACGGTCACTGGTGGAACACGTGTCGGCTTTGTATGGTGTGAGGTGTTTATAACCACACGTATGAATCGCACGCGTGATTCATCTGTTTCAATTTGGGGAGAACAGACAGAATAACCAATTTTTGTTCTTCGTTTTCCTATTTCATTTTTCTTCAACAGAGGGGACAGGCGAGAGGGAAGACTTAGACCAATCAAGGTAACACTTTTTCTTCTTTTTGGATCGATCAACTCTTATGTTCGTTAAGTGTGTGAGTGAATGGGGGTATTTGTTTTGATTGTTGCAGAGAATGCCAAGATCGAAGAAATAGTTGCATGAAGAAATAGGTGAAGAAAACTCTCAAATTTGAATCAAATTTGAGGTCAAACAAGTAAGTAAAGTTAACCCAAACCTTCTTTTCCCATGAATTAACTTATGTTTTGTATTAATTTGAAAATAGATCAAATTTAAATTTTAGGGTTCAATAATATTTGGGGTTTTTTCCCTTTTCTATAATTTAGGGTATGTATGATCTCAAAACCCCCTAAAAAATCCATGTGTTTATCTGTGTATGAACCTCTCTGTTTCTAAATCCCTCTGTGGTGGTGGTGTGGTGTGGTGGTGGTGGTCTGGTGTGGTCTTGTAGGTCTGTGGTGGTGGTCTGGTGTGGTGGTGTAGGTCTGGTGGTGTGTTCTGTATGGTGTGGTCTGTGGTGGTCTGGTGGTGTGGTATCTATTGTGTGTTGTGATGTTTTGGTGTTGTTTTGTGCTTTTTTGGAATGTTTTTACCACTTTTGGTTTTTTAGAGAATCCAAATATTGATTTTAACTCTTTGTGTGTGTGTGATTTTATACCTGTTTTTTTTCTTTTTTTGTAGGGCTAAAATGGATATGGATGTTATAGTTACTGTGATAAATGGGGCAGAGAAGTATAAACCTTTATACTTTGTTGGTGTAGCTGCTGGTATTAGTGGTCATAGTTTTGTACAAATGGTAAAAGCTAGGATGATATCCTTGAGTATGAATCCTAGAATGAATCTTATGTTGTTTGATAAGGATAACGATCAATGTGAATTTGAAAAGGACAACTAGCTGCATTGTTCCCACATGTAATTTTTTAGGTACATATGGATGAAATGCTATAAATAAATGCTGTGCACACAAATATTTGCTAGATTTGGACCCAAAATGCCGGGCAAGGGCATGGTTCCCACATGATGTTGCTTGTGAGCATATAAATAGCAATTTTTCAGAAAGTTTTAACAATATGTGTAAGAATCTTAGAAACCAACCTGTGATAAGTTAGCCACAATATATACACAGTTGGTTAATGGCTTGTATTTCAAGAGAAGACAACTAACTGCAACATGGAATATTGGTGACCTGGTACCTGAAGCAAAAAAGCTCATTCATGTTATGAGTAAGCTTAGAGGGAACTTTGATGTTGAACCTGCAGAGGAGCTGAAGACATATGAGGTCATTAATAAAATCTCAAAGAAAGACTTTGTGGTTCATATTGAAAATCAAACTTGTACTTGCAGACAATGGCAATTGCGGTAGTTTTCATGTCAGCATGCTACCTGTGTTTTGCTTAGATTCAATCCTGATTGGACAATGTGAGTATTTTTCCTACTTTTCCAACATAGTTCATATTTGTTAAAGTATGCAATGAATCATATGAAATGAATACGTAATGAATGAATGCAGGTATTGTAGTAAATACTACACTGTGGACATGTATAGGACCACCTACTCTTTGTCAATTAAACCATGGGAAGACATTGATGAGTGGGAAAATCAGGTGACCTTTAATGCTTGTTTTGAGAATTTTTTAAAAAAATAATATTTTTTTTTTGCTTTTGCTTTCTTTAGTATTTTATTAGTTTTTCTAAATCTGAGTATTTATAAAGTTTCCTAACCCTAACATCTTTCTTCATTTGTATTTATAAAGTTTCCTTTTCACACAAGGTAGACCTTGTGTGAAAAGGAAGAAATCTTGGATGGAGAAGAATAGCCAAAGAAAAACTAGAAAGTGTAGTACATGTGGTGGTTTCGATCACAACAACAAAACTTGTCAAGGTGGACCAGTTGGATCAAATTCAAAGAAGAAAAGTGTTAGAAAAGAGTGTTTGGTTGATGGAGATACGGTTGTTCAGAGAACTGCAACCCCAAAGAAGACAAGGAAGAAAAATGCTTCAACAACTGCATCTTCAAGCAAATCAACACTTGTTGGAGTCTCCAAAAAGAAGACGTCTTTCGGCACTGCAGCACCCTCTTCTTCTTCTGTTGTTGTTGGTGCTTCCAAAAAGAAGACGTCAACCACTCTAGCACCCTCTTCTTCTTCACTTGCCCATGCTGCTAAAAGGAAGGTAACTTATACTGCACCATCCACCTCTTCTTGCTTTTCATCAGATTTACAATGGCACAGTTAACATTAGGAACCAAAACAATGTTATTGAACCAGATCTTAAAAGGCAAAGAAAGCCAAACTCAAAGTATATGTAATCTTATGTTTCCTTCTAACTTTTGGTCCTGTAAGAATTCCTAAGATAAACGGTTCACTTTTGTTGTTTGTGTTGTTTTTCTTTTTTTTGTAAACAATTATTAACTTTTCATGTTTTTGTTAACTTTTCCTGTTTGGGGCATTTTTATTAATTTTTCCTGTTTAGGGCATTTCTATATTAATTTCTATCTGGGGCATTTTTTTAAGATGAATCTTTTTTTGGGGCATTTTCTCCAAGATGAAATATGAGAGGTATTTAGGTCCTTTTTTACACGTGAGGTCTCGCACGCACATAGTTAACGTGAAAATTAACAGAATGGGATATTTTCATTGATGTCAAAAATCTCGGAGCAAAGTCTAAGATGACCCCCTAAATTGGAGCATTTCTGTTAAAAGCCCCTATCGAATCACAGATAATTCAGCTCCCAAGATACAAAAATACATACAAAATTAAGCCAACATATTAATCTGAATATAGTTCTATCCTGATACATGCAAAGAACAATGTCTCACACTCAAAAGTGCAGAATGTTTTAACAGCAAAAGAGGTTTTCAACTACTCATAGTTCATAAACACGAGCTCTAAAACATTTCAAAAAACAACCAACTTCTGCATTATACTGCTTAAACTAGAAATCAATTTCCTTGTACATCCGCTGCCTGCAGCTTTATCATAATCCCTGATTGGATCATAATCATCAATATCCATGGCTTTCACTATCGTCTTAGACTTCTCTCCAAGAGCTTCCAACGAAACAAAGCTGTTGATGTACGGTACTGACTCAATCAAGGGATAAGGTAATAGGTTAAAAAGTATATCTATGTCAAGATCCACAATTTTTTAAAATTCTCTGGTTCGGGGATCATAACAAAGGAGAGTCTGATAATGATACCGCAGCAGAAGATTACCGCTCAGTGTCAGAGAAATTGGCCAATAAATATCCATAAACTCATTTGACTGACATGATAAGGTAAACATATTTGCCCATTCACTATTATCCTTCTTGAATGACCATATGTCAAGACTTTTACCATCATGGTCATTAACAATACACAAATACCCTCCCAAAACTTGCAGTGCATAAAATTTTATCTCACCAGGGCAAAAACAAGGTGGTGATGGGAGCATACTGAACCTCTCATCTGCTAAACCGAAGGATACAACATTGCACGCTTCATCCAACCAATGAAGAACACCATTTGCAAGTATACCCCGAACAGAAATCCGGATGACTGACAAGGTACAATGACAGAGCGTGAATGCCTGTAACGCTGCAATGAGTAAGGACTTTCTCCTATGTTTCTCCACCCTCTTCCACAACCAAGAGTATAAACATGAACTTGACCCTTAGGCTGGTCTAATCTCGGTGGGTCGGCATAGTAGATCCTAACAACTTTATATTCATCAGTGACAGGATTGTATCCAAACCCACTCACAATACAACCAGCCAAATAAGTAGTTTTTTTCTTGTTTCTAGCCATCAATGTGAATCTTGGAAGAATAATTTGTTCTCCAATGTAAGGATTACAGATGTATATAGGATCATCAATATGGTATGTGAAAGATACAGAGAAACAGACTAAACCATTACAAGATCCAACCATTGCATTTCCGCCATAGCTCTTTCTAATGGGAGGATGATTAATAGTTTTAAGTTCCATAGATGATTTTTTTCTATTCTCATCATATTCTCCATAATAAAGTCTACTATATTTCTCTGTAGATAAGAACAGAAAACTCACCTTATCATCAGAATGGCCACCATCTAGCTGTCGACGAAGGTGAATCTGAGCAAAGGAAGGGTTTTGAATAGTTCTACACCATTATTTAGATACCAATTTGGAATCTAACACTGAATCAAAGGGTAATCTGGAAAGTATGTCTAAGCTGATCTCATTTGGGAAAGGATTCATAATCCAGTTGTTGGATTCACCATCATCTGCTTTTCTGTTTCTTCCTCTTCTCTTCCTTTTAGAATCCGTCATACTTCCGCTCTCCTCCTTCATTTCTCTGAACAAAAATTAAAATCGCAAGTTTGAAACCGTAACTTTATCTTTCTGGTTTCCGCCCCTCGGCATTTGTAGGAAAACTCAAATATCCTCCCGTCAAAAAAGATTTTCCAAACCTTAAAGTTACTGTCTCCTGTAAAATCTCCCCAAAATTTTGTGTTCTACGTTTACCTCGAAATCCCAGTCAACGTTTGAAGTATGGCATGGCGAGTGTGCAAGTTAACAGAATCGTCCATCAAGGCAAGAAAGATGTGACTCATTTGGCAAATTGGCTGGGCAGCAAGAGGCCAAGAACTAATAAATTTCACAGGATCGCCAATCCAGTGGACATAGGGGTCAGAATTATTTATTTTATATACGGATTTAATACTTCTCCGAAAAAAATCGGTAATCCTACAGGCAGTTTCAGATCGGGAAAAAAAATGTGTAGCCTATTTTTTTTTTTTTATCACAAATCCATAATTAATTTTTTGTATAAAAAACCCATAATTAGTTATAGGTGGACTGTGTTTATTATTTTAAACTTTTAACGGATTAATAACAACATCCGGAATCTACATTTTAGCAAAAAAAAATTTAATAATCCTATATATATAACCTACAACAATTTAGTTAATTTCGGCCGAAATTTTGGGTTTTGGGGTGAAACCGAAACGAATTAAGGGTTACCAGTGGAACGATATTCCACCGAAAATATCGGACGAAATTTACAAAACCGGTTTTACCCGATATTTCCGAAATTCCCGATATATGTTTCTGTCCGTTGGATGGGAACTTTTTTTTAATCCAACGCTTTAGATTCGTTGAAGAGAAATGAACTTCATCTTGGACCATAACCTAGATTAAATTTTGGGTATTTTCGGTTCTTCTTCCCATCTTCTTCTCTCAGTTCATAACCCAGGCCATAACCTAGTCATAAAATCACCCCTCTGTATCAGATTCATCATCATGGGTAGTGGGTACTTGAATTGATAAACTTAGAGGCTAGAGCTCGTCCAGGAATTACAGTATTGAGGTACTTAGTCGAATGAATCATCTCTGGCCTTTTACTTTCTTATTTTATGCGTTTTAAATCTCTCATTTGATTTTCCTCCTAAAAATTGCAACTTTGTTTGATCTCTTGCACAATAGTTCACTTCAGTAGGTGTTACTGTTACTCGTTATTTAATGGGGAGTTCTGCTCCAGTAGATTATTTGCTCCGGAAAACCTGAAGCTAATGTAGGTTACTTGAATTTTTTTTAAAACCCCCAACTTTAGTTCTGTCTACTGTTGATGAATTTTGGGTACATTTTAGAAACACCCACACTCTAGCTAGAAACCATTAAAAAACCAAGACTTTCCTGTAAGTTTAGTCTAAACTTTGGATGCTAAAAGGAACACACCATCTAATTTTAACTGTTATGGATGTTTTACCTGATTAGTTGTCTACTAGCTAATCTCTGGTTTATTCTTCACTGTAATGTGCTTATGAGCTTGACATTTGTTTAGTGTTGAACTTGGTTGGAAACCCAATTATTTTCTCTGTGTTAACTCTTACTTTTTGAACTGAAGGAAGATACCTTAGGAAGAAATGAAGGAATCTAGTTTATGATACAGAGATCCTTTCCACATAATGTCAGGGAACTGATGGATTTTAATATGTTAGACTTAAGATGGATTTTAATGTTTGTTCACATAATGTTTGTACACATAATGTTTGTTCTGTATACCCAAATATTTGTTCTGGATTTTAATGTTCTGTACACATAATGTTTGTTCTGGATTTTAAGCCTAAGATGAATTAACCTTGTAGAACTGATGTTGTACACATAATGTTTTTTCTGTATACCCAAATATTTGAGGGGAGTCTACAGTTCGTGGTACTAATATATTAGGCTTAAGATGGATTTTAATGTCTGTGAGCTCATTGTTATGTTCTGAAAATAATGTCTTGTCTTGTGAATTTGTGAAGCCTGTGTGGATTTAATGTGGTTCTTATGAGGACCGATATGTTTTGTAAAAAATCCATCCATTTGATGGGGTTTACATAGAAGTTTTGTAACTCAAGTTTTAGCCTTACTGTTTAATCTATGGCGTTAGTTTATATCCCCTTGAGTAAGCCTTCATAGGAATATAGAGTCCAAGCTTTCAAGCACACTCTAGATGATCATAATTGGAATGAAGCCAGAGATACGCGCAAGCATTTCTGTCATTAATGTCTCCTGCTGCATGGACAGACATAATTTGACCTGGAATACCTTGTAGACAGACATAATTGGACAGACATAATTTGACCTGGAATACCTTGTAGACAGACATAATTTGACAAACATAATTGGACAGACCTTGTAGACAAACATAATTGGACAGACCTTGTAGACAGACATAATTTTCCATAAAATGTCGACCTGGAATACCTTGTAGACAGACATAATTGGACAGACATAATTTGACTAACTGTTGTAGACGTAATTGGAAAAATGTTCTCCAAAAACAGTAATAAGAATAGGCATTGTATCCTTGTCGATAGATTAAATTAGGTATTTTCTGTATCATCGCATTCACTTTACTCATTTTGGATTCCTGTTTAGTTATATTAACTTGTTTTGTTTCAGTTTTGTTACTTTAGGTTGTGATTATGGATTCTTCCAATGCATCAAATTCATGCACTACACCCTCTACATGTGGTTCATTGTTGCCTTCATCTTCTACACAAACCAAAGATGCACCAACTAAAGACAATCCATCCAAAGATATAACATGGCAATGGGGTGAACGGAGAGATCCAAATCATCCAACCTGGGTTACTTGTTTGTTATGTTTGAAAGCAATCCGTGGTGGTGGAATCACTAGGCTTAAAATTTATTTATAGTTATAAATGTGAACTAGTATTTTTTTATAAAATTATAGGTATAAAATGTGTGAACCGATATTTCGCCGATATTTAGAACCGAAATATCCCCGATACAACGGTATACCAGTGTATCACTCTCGACCGATACAGACCGAAATCCGAAATCGACTACATTGGTCTACAGTTTAATTAGTCAATAGTAAAAATATAGGTAATAAATATTAATCCCTACAAAATATCCGCTTATTTTTATCTTTTTTCTCTATCTTCCTAAAAGCATCTACAAAAAAATTCATTTTATTGGATTATTTTTTTTATCCCTTCTTTATATCTTACGACTCATTTTTGTTAATTTTTTTATTATATTTTTTCACCCTTTCTCTCTTATTGCTTGTTTGTTAAAAATGAAGACACAAATTGTCTCTCCAGGTGAAAAAAGAGTTTATCACCGGAAATAATTTTGAAAAAAAAATTTATCACTCAGGTGAAAAAACAGATTTCACTCGAAACACCAGTAAAAAAATGAATTTATTCAATGGTGAGGACATAAGTTTTCGTCCTAAACATAATTGAAAAAATAATTTATCATCCGAAATATAGGAAGTTATTACACAAAATACGAATAAAAATAAAAAAATTCACCCGAAACAATATAGGTGATTTTATTTTTTGAAAACTCCAGCGAAAATAAAAAAATAGTTTATTTTTCACCTAGATATATAAGTGAAATAAAAAAAAAACACTATAAATGTTTCTGCTCAAAATAAAGGATGCAAAAAGGTTATTCACCAATTTTCTCTTATTAATACAAATAAACTTTAAGCATCATTAAACATTAAACAAGGTAACAAGCCATGGTGATAAGTAGTACCACTAGTCCTAGTTTATTTATTTATTTTTTTATAAACCACACTTTTTTTATTAAACATCATCAAAACAGAAGTTACAGGGTGAAGGAGATGAAGATCCAAAAAGGGAGAAAAACTAGAATGTGAATTTAAATATGGGTTAATTAAATCTTGAATGGTGCGATAATACCCGCTACTTCACAGGGTTGATTATTATTAGTCATGAGTCATGACTGCGATTTGAGGATAAGTCAACCCCATACTATTTCTTATGTAATTTTTGTTCAAGGATATATGGAAAAGACCTTGAAAAATCTATTTTCTATACATAAAGCCAACTTAGTAAAGTGAAGCTGTAAAACTTTTGGGCTATTTTGCCCCTATACCAATACAACATGTGTGGTTTATGAAGAAATTAATAAGGCTAAAAATGAATTTAGATTTCCCCGCCAATAATGTTGCTATTGATATTGGGTTAGGAAATGATAACGTGTGATGAGAGAGAAAAGGGCCCACCTGATGAGACCTACGTGAGTGACGACCTCATATGGTGGGACCATGATAAAATATATTTTTTTACCCCTGTTTCATAAGTATAAAAAATATTTTAATAAACAAAATGGGGATCAATTAGTAATTTTTGTTTATTTATAAACTAACTTTTGATATATGCACCGGTGTAAAAACGACAAACCTTTAACATTAAACTTCTAAAAGCACAACGTGATAAAGACGGTACCAATTCAGATATCCAACGGCCACAATTGTATTGCTTTATGATTGCCCTCGTTTTGTAAAAGCGATAAGTTTTGCTTTTCCACTTTGTCCTTCCTTTATTTTACTTATCTTTTAAAATTAGAGCCATAAAGATAAAAACGTAGTAATAGTCTGCTATTCAGCATTATATGACGCGTGTCTCATAATCTTGTAAAATAGAATATAAAGTATTGTTGCAGAGGTATAATAGTCATATTGTAATATATCCACTTATAAATATTAATTAAATTAAGATCCTAAAAAATCTTGGATATGTATCATCTTATTTTATTATGGTAACAAAGCAAAAAAAATCTAAAATTCTTTAACTAATTGACCTAATTTGTTTTAGTTTTTTTTGTTTATTACGTAAAGGTTAGTTTAGTCATCTAAAAAATATAAGATGGTGTATCAATCTAAAACATTTATTATTAGCCGTTCATTTTATATTTTGGACTATATATAAACCATCTAAATGATAGGTTTATGGGAAAGAGAGGAACTAAATTTGGGTTCCTTAGAAATTGGTAACTCACTGTGGCTGTATTGAAAAATAAGTACTCCATCTGTCCCTTGTATATATGTAAAATTTGGAAAATCTTTTAGATAAAAAAATATTATATGGAATTTCTAAAAATCTATTTATTTTTCTGTTTTAACCTTTGTCTCATTCTTAACACACTTATCCTTATACAATTGATAAAGGCATACAACATAAAAAAACTATTTTAAAATCGGAGTTTCGTCTATCTAATGGGACTTTAAAAATTCAAAATTCCGTATTTAATATATAAGGGACGGAATGAATATAAAAAGAACCCATGTTTGAGGGATACTTCCATAAATTGGGGGATACTAACGGTTATATGAGGATTAAATATAGGCTAAAGGGGCAATTTATCCTATATATATATATATATATATATATATATATATATATATATATATA
>JAJJMC010008556.1:2671718-2816188 GCA_023531435.1 Papaver californicum | reverse complement strand
TATATATATATATATATATATATATATATATATATATATATATATAAAAACACTAAAAATTTAATTTCAAGTATTCCCTCTTCTTTTTAATTACCGACTTTTTTTTTCTTCTTCTATAACAGTCGGCATTGTTTGATTGTTGAATACAATACCGACGGCAGAAGTATTCCCAAAATTACAATGTACTATTATATGAGAAGTAGTCCATTTAAGGCAACTCCAACGGTACGAGTATACCAAATACCAAAGAGTAAAAAAATTTGCTCGTTTTTCATTTTTTACACAACGATTTTGTGAATAAATATGATCGCACGTTGTTTTAATTAGACGTCTGTTATAAAACGCTATTTTAAAAGAACGTTAGGTGACACGGACGTTTCTGTAGTGGGACGTATGTAGTTGGACGCACATTTGGGAGAGCGTTTTATATTCTGGAACCAGACGCACTTATAAATGAGCGTTTGCATTCTCGTACGCTTCCTTAATCAAACGTATGTTTAACGTCCACACTAATGGACGTTTAGTGATATACGTTGTGCCTAAAAGACGCCTGAATGCCAGAAGCCCCTTTATAATAGCGCTTAGTATTGAAACGTCCACCAACAGAAGCGTGAGCTGAGTTTCACGTTCACCTAAAGAAGCGTTAATAAGATTGGTGCTCCGCGCTCTCCTAGGAGAGCTTCTGGCTCCGACGCTCTCCTAGGAGAGCTTCTGGTGCTCCGACGCTCTCCTAAGAGAGCGCCTGTTATAGGACGTCTTTTTAATAGAACGTATTATATACGGACGTTATTTCAGTAGAACGTTTTAACCAGACGCTCATTTGGCTTGTGTTTCTTCTGCCAACGTTCTCCTAGTGAAGCCTACTTCTTACGCATTCTTTTGTGAGCGTCTCATCAAACGCTTTTCAGGCACTGCGTCCGTGTTTTAAAACGCTTTCTCAACGAAGCGTTTTTTGTTAACGCATATTTACAAGAGCGTGCGACTATATATATATGTGTGAGAGTAAAAGTACTCTGGTACTGTACAGATAGTCGTCGAAATCCCAAATTTAATCGCCCGTTGCGCTTCAATTTAGGCGACCAAAGAGTAAATATAATCTTTACTCTTTGGTATGGTCGTCCATTGGAGATGCCCTTAGTGCAGAATTATTAGTCATTATTGGAAGAATTAAATTGAATTTGGCTTGACACGTTGACATCTAGTAGTGAAAAACTAAGCATATCCATCAATGGTACAAATACATGAGTAGAATTAACTTTGATTAGTATTCATAGTCGATTCATCTACATTTTTTTTTGATATATCCAAGTAGTCATGTCTGTTGATTCAAGTTATTTTAATAGCGGAATACCTCACATTGATGGGTCGCCGTGGTTGTGGTTTGTATGTATTCACAGTTCTTTTCTCCAGGATACTCATGATATAGATTTTCTAAGTTTAGTCTAATTAATCTCTTGCAGTGTTCTATTTTCAAATGTTATAGTTCTGAACGTGTTGTATCCTGATGTTTACCTTGTTTTCTTTATGCTTTTTCATATAGATTAAAATCTTACTATGGGAATTGGTTTAATTCGTCTTGATAACGCAGGGTACTTCAGGTCCAAAACAATCCCAAGCACAACATTAGATGCTTAAAAGGCTGAAGCTTAAAGCTCTTCTTGCAACAATCACTGGATGGGATAGAGAGCTGGAACTAATCCAAGTCAAAGGGATTGAAGCTATTATCTAACAATGGTTCTCGGTCTAGTGCTAAATGGACTACTGCTCCTAGATTGTAAATTTTATTCAAGTCTTTTCCGTTTCTATGCTTATAAACAATTTGTGAAGAGTATTCCCCAAAATTATTTGGATAAGAGGTTCTTCAAATTACTTCATAATGTTTTTTATTTTTATTTTTGAATATCCCCCAATTTATAAGAGTATTTTCTAATTGGGGGATCTATAATAATTGGCTACCAAATTTTTAGAAGAATAAAATAGGGCCATCATAGATATTTTCTCCAACGATGTAGAAATATAGAGTCCTTTTAAACATCCATTTAAAAAAAACCTTACCAAAAACCAAAATTCTCATTTTAGGGAATAAATTAGCTCTAAATTACACGAATATCATGACCACATAAAAAAATTCAAAAATAAAAAAGATATTTACACAATGTTCTTCTTATAATTTTTAGAGATACGAGTAGATAAGTACTAGTAACACAAGACCAATTTTCCCGGCTAGTGAAGACCTTTGTTTTATGGTGAAAAACAAATGTACAAAAAATAATCCTTTCTGTAGGTACGAGAGATCAACATCGTACAAAACGAGCCTAAACCAAGAAATGGTCGTTCACGCTTCGGCCACGAAGGTGGAAATGATGGGTTGATCTTAGGGGTGAAGCAAAAAAGGTTAAAAAATCACTGCGTGATGAAATTACAGTGTGTAGTTGTTTAAATACGGTAAATGATGGATTTATGATTATAAATTTGATAATCTATGAGATTACAGTCTTGTTGTGAACACACTGATTTCTCGTAAATTGTGGAAGTTGTGAAGAGGTAGAGAAGTGATGATCGTGGAGATTGTGGTGGAATCATGTCTGTTATGTCAGAAAGATGATCGTTTCAGAAAAGTGATAATATAAGTTCGTTCCACAATACTTGTGAAGATTTTTTAAAACCTAAATTTTGATTCTAAACTAGCAGATTTACACAAAAGATGAAATCAATATTAAAAATAACTGAAACTCTGGATTTCACCATTAACCAATTTTAAGTGAATCAATAACAAAAAAATATTGTGTAATTCTAACAAGTAAAAGTGGCTTTAATTCTTGCCAAAATAATTAGATTTTTAAAATATTGATTGTAAATCATAAGTATGACACATCAAAAGCTTTAAGTCTAAGTAAGGTCTTAAGCTTCTCAAAATCCTCTAAACAAGCATCATCAAAGACAAACTTAACATCTTTTGCAAGCAAATTGCAAAGAGGTCTAGAAATCAAGCTAAAATCCTTAATGAATCGATGATAAAAACCTGCATGCCCTAAGAATGACCTAATATATCGTACAATTTTGGGAACCTGTAACGTCTTAATAAGGTCAAATTTGGCTTTGTCTACCTCTACACCCTTAGAAGATACGATATGCCCTAAAACAATCCTGATTGAACCATGAGATGACATTTTTCCCAATTAAGCACTAAATTATTTTCCTTACACCTAGTCAACACTAATGTCAAATGATGCAAGCACTTATCAAAAGATGACCCAAATACTGAAAAATCATCCATAAAGATCTCTAGAAACCGTTTTACCATGTCAGAAAATATGTTCATCATACAACGCTGAAAAGTAGTGGGTGCATTATACAACCCGAAAGGCATGCGTCTATATGAAAAGGTACCAAAGGGACATGTAAAAGTGGTTTTCTCTTGGTCTTCCGGGGCAATAACAATCTGATTATAACCAGAAAAACCATCTAGGAAAAACCATCTAGCAAGCAATAATGGTTATGTCCAGCTAATCTCTCAAGCATTTGGTCGATGAAAGGAAGGGGAAAGTGGTATTTCCTTGTGACCTTGTTCAATTTTCTTTAGTCAATAAAAACACGCCACACAGTGGTTACTCGAGTTGGGATTAACTCATTGTTATCATTCTGGACTACAGTGATACCTGATTTCTTGGGAACAACCTGAACGGGGATGACCCACTTACTGTATGAGATAGGGTAGATAATACCCGCATCTAACAACTTAAACATCTCAGTTCGAACTACTTCTTTCATGTTAGGGTTAAGTCGGCGTTGCATCTCCCTAGACGGTTTGGTATCATCCTATAAATGAATCTGATGCATACAAACAGTAGGACTTATACCCTTAATGTCTGTTATGGTCCACCCTAAAGCTTTCTTATTATCTTGAAGCACGGTCACTAGCCTACTTTCCAGGTTATTATCCAAGTCGGATGCTACAATCACAGGCAAAGTCTCAGAAGGGCTTAAATAACACATACTTCTGGGTATCTGGTAGTTGTTTAAGGTCCAACTTAGGAGACTCTTCTAGAGAAGGAATTAGGGTAGACTTAGAAACCAGGTAGTGGTTCGAACTTAGGTTTCCATCCATTACTAGTGTCTATCAAAGGGGATGAATCTAACAAAGCATTCACCTTATTAATCACACTATCATCATCAAAATCAAACCCAAAGTGGGCTAGGCATTTCTCTAATGGATATTCCAACAAAGTGTTTGGTAATGACTCATGAACTAATGTTCCTATCATGTTCACCTCTTCAATGCATGTGTCATCTCGCTCAGGTGGTTGCTTACAAATATTGAAAATATTCAGCTCAATAGTCATATTACCAAAAGATAAGTTCATAATACCATTTCGACAGTTAATGATCGCATTAGATGTAGCTAAATACGGGCCTCCTAATATCACATATATCTGATTCTCTGGGTCAGAGACAGGTTGGGTATCAAGGACAACAAAATCCACTGGATAAATAAACTCATCGACTTCAATAAGAATATCCGCTATGACACCACGAGGAATCTTCACAGACCTATCAGCTAACTACAGTTTTATCTGAGTAGGTTTCAAATCACCAAATCAAGTAACGCTTTCTCAACAAGGTAGTAAGTTCACACTGGATCATAAGTCAAGTAACGCTTTCTCAACACGGTAGTTACCTATTGTGTAGAAATTATTGGGGACCCTGGGTCTTTGTACTTAGGAGTTGTATTGTTCTGGATAATTGAACTCACATGACTAGCTAAAAAGGCTTTCTTTTGTACACTAAGCTTACGCTTTCGCATACATATATCCTTAAGGAACTTGGCATAAGTAGGAATCTGCCTAATTGCATCTAATAATGGAAGGTTGATAGTGACTTGCTTAAAAACCTCCAATATATCGTTAAAGTTGGATTCCTTCTTTGTTGCTGCTAAAAGTTGTAGGAACGGGGCTCTGGGCACAAAATGTGGATTATACGGAACTGCATAAGGCTCTTTAGAGACTTCGTCAGTCTCTTCATCTACTGGCTCAGAAGGGTGAACTACAATATGTTTACTATCAGGCATGCTTACCTTGTTATCTACCATTTTTCCATTCCTAAGGGTTCTAATTGCATTCAAATGCTTTGATGATTTATAACCATAAGATACTTCATTAACTCCTCTAGGATTGGGTTGTGGTTGACTAGGGAACTTGCTTTTTTCTCTTTCTCTCAAAGACTCGACGATTTGACCAACCTGGGTTTCTAAATTGGAAATAGCCTGACCGTTAGCCTGAATAATCTTTTGATTTTCTTGTAAGCTTTGGTTGACTGACTGTTGAAAATTTGTAGTGTTCTGAGTTAATAAGGCGAGAGACTCTGCTAAAATCATGATCGTTTTATCTATCGGATTCTGAAATTGTGCCGGTCCTGAAGGATTCTTAGTATATCCAAAACCCGGGGGAACCTTAGAATTACTAGACTGACCTTGACTCTGGCCCTTGGACCAAGAAATGTTAGGATAGTTTCTCCAACCAGTGTTATAGGTTTCTGAATAAGGGTCAAACTTCTGATGATTATCAAATCTAGTGTTATTATAAAGGGTATGGGCTTGCTCTTCAACAATCTGTCCTTCCCAAAATTATTTGGGTTCAATTTCACAACTAGAGTGACTCAGTTCTAAAGCTTCTAACCTTTTTGATATAGTTGTTATTTTGACATCTGATTCAAAAGATCCTTCCACCCTATTAACATTTTCTCTACTTAGAAGAATTGTTTTCTGGGGCACCCTACTATTTTCCCGTTGCTGGATTTTTTCGGCGATTTCATTCAAAAATGTCATCGCCCCATCGACAGTTTTATTTTCAAACCCACATGTGCATAAAGACTCAACCATGGTGTTGTCAAATAATATAAACCCTCGTAGAGGATCTGAACTAGCCTTAATTTTTTTAAACCATGATGAGGACATTGTGATAATAAGTCATTGAACCTTTCCAAATACTTGTATAAAGATTCTCCCTCTTGTTGAGAAAATGTGCAAATGTGCTGCCTAATAGATGATGTTTTGTGCCTATGAAAAAACTTATGGAAAAAGGAAGATGTAAGTTGTTCATAGGTTTCAATGGACTCAGAAGTCAAACTATATAGCTAAGATTTGGCTTTTTCTTTTAGTGAAAAAGAAAATAATCTAAGTTTCAATGCTTCATCATATAGGTCCTTAATCCTGATGGTACTAAATATTTCCTCAAAATCCCTAACATGGAAATGGGGGTTTTCATTTTCTTTCCCTAAGAAGATTAGGAGCATCTGTATGGTGCCAGGTTTCAACTCATAGTTTGCTTCAGTTTCATCTAACTTGATACATGATGGACGAGAAGTCCTAGTCGGGTTCAACAAAGCTTTTAAAGTTTCCATTGATGGCACTATCAAAGGACTAGGATTAACTTCTTCACACAGTATTAAGTTCTCAAAATTGAAATTTCCAAAAACATGGCCCTCAAAAGAAGAGTCTTTGAGGTCCTCGTTTCCAGGGACAGAACTACTCGTTTTTTCACTAATCAAACGACCTAGAGTATCTATTTTCCAAGCTCGCTCAGTGATGATTTCAAGCGGTCTTGGCATACACTAAAAAAAATAAATCATAATTGGAAAGGAACTCTAAACAATCACAAGCAAGGATGACTCAACCAAATTAAACCTATTGAATCTAGCAAACAAAAAGCATGATGGCTCCACTTAGATTGTTTCTAGACCGGCTTCTATTCTTTTAAAAGCAACTAGTTACAGTATTGGCAAACCTCTTAGAATGATATGAATTAGATTAAGTCGAATAGAAACAGGATAAACTCTAAGGAGCTTTGATAACCCTGTCTCTTTGGCAACGTTTCCTTGGGTTACAAGGCTGCTCTAATCAACTTAAAATAATCTTCATGAACTTTGAGTTAGGCTAACAGAGTAACCAATACAGTCCTTTTGAATGAGTTTCCTATAAGCTCGTTACCCTATCGTTCTCTTTCTAGTCAAAATTTTAAGCTTAGGTTCGCGTTTGGTAACGTGTTCCTAAAGCGGGCAAGAAGGAAACGTTGATGAAATCCGAGTCCTTATATTGTATGGCAAGTTCTTGCCCTTTACTAGAAAAGTAAATCCGTATTTAGTTCCTCAACATATATGCATACGAAGGAATACAGTAAACCCTGTGTCATACGGGGGATGAATCGGTTGTAGTCGACTCGGGCCACCGACTCCTGTGTCAATGTACGAATCCGAGGGGCCGAGACAATATATCAATTGTCTTCCTTCCCTGTTGCAGTTTATATTTAAATTACCCTTCCATAGGGTTTAAAAATAATAGTAATGTCCAAAGTCCCAAAATAAAGTTCAAAAGTGTCCAAAAATAAAAGAAAAATTACAGAAATAATAAAAGATTTCCTAATACAATTTTCTAAAAAGAGAAAAAAATAAAATCTAACAAATAAAAATAAAATTTAATTAAAATAAAATTCTTTGTCTTCTTTTCCGTTCTTTTAGCTTTAACTTTAACTCCAAGTCTTTAATCACCAAAGTCTTTGGCTCAATTTCCTTCCTGTAGCAAAAAGATAAATACCCAAAGAAACGTAAAATAGAACAAAGTAAAAATAATACTAAAAACAAAAATAAAAACGTAAAAATAAATCTAAAACCCTAAACCAAAGACAAGTCCGCGTCGGCGGCGCCAAAATTTGATGTGTTTTTGAAATAGTGGTAAAAGATTCGATACTCAGACTTGTAAAGATTTGATTTTTAAGCCTAATTTTTTGATACTAAAATTAAAGAAGATTACATTAGAATTGATTTCAAATTATGGAAAAAACTGAGACTAAGGATTCCACCATTATCCAATTTTTCAAGTGATTTAGCATTAACAATTATTTTGCAACTCACACTTTCAATTGATTCTAAATATTGCCAAAGTTAGATTTTTCAAAATAATAGTTGTAAATCAAAAGTATGAGACATCAATAGCTCTAAACTAAGCATGACTCATCAAAGAAAACATAACTAATTGATAAAAATCATTATTTCAATTTTAATTCAAAGCAAATAATCATAAAAGATTTGCAAAAAAATAATAAGATAAAAATATACCACTTTATTATTTGAAAAATGGCTTTCTCCGTCGCCCTAGCAATAGGGTCTAGCTCCTCATGCCAAACACTCTCTCAAAGTACATGTTCATAGCTCCAAGTGCTTAAAAGAAGAGAAATACAGAAGTAACACAGAAAACAGCTACAGTTATAAGTGTTGCTGAGACTGTTTTCTGTGTTGCTGAAAAGAGAAATTAAAACAGAGAATAAAGTACGACTCCTGGACGCAGTAAAATATAAAAAAAAAGGTGACAGAATCAGCGACATTCTTTAGGTGTGGTTTGTACTCCTCCTTCTTCTTCACCAGCGAGAATTTTTTTTCCTCTGATTTTTTTCTCCTGACTCCAGATGTGATTTTTGTTCTTTGTCTTTGCTTTATATATGATTAATAAACCCTAATAACCCTTATTAACAGATAAGGACCCAAAGAAATAATCCAAAACAACTTAGAATTTGTGTTAATCCAAATCGAAGAATAACTCATTTTCTGACCAACTCGAGTTTTCCAGCCATTTTTTTCGGGTGAAACACTCATTCTGACGTGTTTTAGGTTGTTTCTTTATTTAGCTAACCCGAAATCACTTTCCAATCCCATAAAATCCGCTTCCAAACTAACTCAGATAGATTCTCCGTGTAAAAGAAATGTTCCCGCCTTTTTCTGAATTTTGAATCCAAAAGGAGGGTGCTTTTATCAATTTGTTGGGTTCCCTCGGTAATTTTCCTGGGTGCCTTTATCAATTTTCTCGGGTGCCTTTATCACTTTTTGAGCAATTTTTCCACAAAAGTTCATATCCCAAAAATACCTATAAATACATAAAAAACCAAAATAAGTATACAATTGAGCATTAACAAAATACATAATTAAGAGCAATTTAGACACATTTTTGTGTCTATCACATATCATATATTTTACATCTTAAACCTAGGATTTTCCCCTAAGGGGGAAACCATTCTTCTTTTTTTGTACATTTTCCATGGGTTTTAGTAAACTCATGATTAGTTAATTTTCCAATGTAGTTGGAAGTCCTAAACATGTAACTCAATCTGGCTAGTCAGTTTTAATGTTAATAATCTATTTTATCGCTTATGTTCTGCTATTAATATCGCATGTGATTGCAGACTTGCTTGTTTATCGCCGTGTGTTCATATCTAAAGTTAGACTAGGGGTTTGGGATCCAGAGTTGTCGAAGAACTCTAATCACAAGTAGCACAACATAGTTGTTAACGTCAAGATGTTACCATATAATTATTTGTAAAATCATAACCTTAGTTAAATCTATGTGGATGTTGCATCAGGTTGCTTAGAGTAACCCCGATTCACTAAATTAATGCTCTTACTGGGTTAAACTTGAGTGGCTCTTGCGCCATGTTATTTAGCGATAAGGATTCGAATAGTGGCTCTTGCGCCTTTGAAGATATAAGGCATTTTGTCGGAGTGAGCCCGCGATGGCATGTTCTAGGGTTATTGTTATTAGAATAATTGAATGTAACTCTGATCGATTGAGGAACGTGTTTGATGATGGAAGATGAAACCTATTACTGGTATTTTCTTACCTTTATCACAATCTTTAGTCACTTTGTTTTACTTTCATTAGTATAATTTAGTTCAATCCACTACAATCCCCCTTAATTGGTTACGAAAGAAGTTGAAAACAAATACCAATATCACAGCTCCTCGTAGGAACGATCCTTAGTTCCTTAATATTATTGTATTACTTAGTATTAGTGGGAAATATATAAAGTAATTTGTTTCACTTACAACACGCATTATTTCCATGTTTTTGTTTATAAAGTTCTGAAACAACGTCTCCATGTTGATGTAAGCAATAAAGTCACTCTGTAATTGTTGTTGTTGTTATTTTTGTATTGAAGATGGGCCTATTAGAACACCTGCGTGACTAATATATCATATTTTGTAGGTATGAAATTTAGTCTAATTTGAAGGAAGTGACCATACCCATAACGTGTATTTACTGGTAAGTCATACTCATCATATTTGATTTCTTTGGCAATATATCCTTTTATTTCTTATATTTGTTGTTTACTTTTTATTTTTTATTCCAATACCAAAAATGATAACTTGCACGTAATTGTATCATTGACCTGGTTTTAGTCATAACAAGCTACTTACATCCATAATCTTAATATAATTAAGTGTTGGGTGCCTTTGTATTCTGACTTCACAGTTGCTTTGGTTGGAATATGTTTAGTAGCTTACACCATATTTTTACTAGCTAGTTTGTTCAATTGTTATGATGTTGAGATTAGATAAGGAGATGGTGAGAGATATTAATTGTCATAAAGTTACTTGTTGTGCTAATATTCAAATTACATCTTACTGTTATAAAGTTTATTTTGGTAAATTGACGTTGAAACCTTATTTTTACTGCAGGTGCACCATTCGAAAGTGCGTGAGTTTAATTCGTCATTAGCCAGTTTATCGTTTTTCTTGTTCGCAGTTGTCCTTGGATATTTCCTATTCTATAACTTGTTTTTTTAAATCAAGACTATGAATAGAATCTAAACTGCCTGATTTAATCACGACAACCTAATGCAAGTAGGATTTAAGTTGTTCCAACAACCATGTACTCATTCACCAATAGTTAACTGAAAATCAATAGTAACAGAATGATCATTGTTCAACTACCTTCTAAACTTCTAGTATAATGTACAACTCAATAGTATGTTCTACCTTGAAAAAGGCTCGAGGTTACCAGTGTCATCCACACATAATGCTCCACATTACTATGGCTAATAAGCTACGTAAAAAAACATTGCGTACTGACTCAACTTCACCAACAAGGAGGATGTATAAATCTTTTAATTCACAATTTTGTATCTAAAACCTCCTTAATACTTTATTCCAACCATGTTGTATTGGGTACTGATATCGTATCGATTTTCACTGATACAGATACGATACGGTGGTATCGGTGATATTGATTGACACTAACTATTATCACTGATAGTTATTGGCTAAAATTGAAGTTTATTTCTACTACATGTATGTATTGTCGTCTTTCATCATACTGAATTTGCATAAATTAGATGTTTAAATACATGCACTTTCATGCATGATAGATAAGTTAAATAAAAGTGATTGAACTATAAACACGAAAGATATTATAATTTAAATTAATTATTACATTGGATTTGACAGAGCGTATTCCATTCAAAGTAGTCAATCTCGGATCTCGGTCCTGTCTCAGCCGGGACCGAAATACTGGTACAATGAGATTTCGGTGAAATTCTCGGTGAAATTTCAGACACATTGTTTTCAAATTTTAGACTTATAATATAGAGTCCAAATTGTGCATCCCTCTAAAACAAGGGTGCGCATTCCAGCCCTCCTTATTGGATGAACATTTTGTTCAAAAAGCCGAATTTAGTGTATTTTATATCATAAACACAAATTTCTATATAAAGTATAATACTTTTTATTTTTTATTTCATTCACTATCTTCTATATTCTTACAATTTAATGATCCGAGTTCATCTTCATTATATATTTTTGGTCGGGTTTATCAGGATTCAAACAAATCTTATTTTTATAACCTTCAACCACTCAAAGAAATCTTAGCTTTCTCATATTCTTCTTCTTTAGGTTACTTCTAACCTTTTTTCTCAACATAATCCAATGAAGTTTAAATTAGACCTAAGCTTTCTCTCAACATAATCCAATTAGATAGGATAAACATAGATTGATTAGATAAAGCTACGAAGAAGATCAATTGCCCTAATTTTCTAAAGTCTGACCATGGATGAAAATGAGCTCATGCTGGAGTTTTAAAATTAGGGATTTAAGGCTATTTTAATTTATGTTGATAAAGTAAATGTATTACGAGAAACTCGCTCTTTCTCAACCGATTAATATGAGAAAATCGTCGAAATCTCGTCTCGGTTGGATTAGGGATATCGTCTCGTTTTAACCTCCGAAAACAAAATGTTCGACGAGATTAACTACACTGATTCTATTGATATGGAAACAAATCTACAAGAATGTCGTAAAAAATAATAATTCATTGTTTTCAAATTGGTGGGAAAATGTGCAAGCCCCGATGTTCACATGCGCTTACTCAGTATCAATCTGTAATTCCGATGACACTATAATATTATGCTAAAGTCATTGGGTGATGACACCAATAACCTCAGTTTGAAACTTCTCCCACTAATCCTTTTATTCGACAAAAAAAAAAAACTGCCAACAACGAGTTGTATCCATGCATATCGGACCATATGGCATAAATACCCGAAAAGCAAATAAATTTTAAATCTCGGATCAATGCCAACATATGCATATACGTACCCCCGATGATACGATTTTTTTAAGTATATATTTACATTAAACTAAACGGAAATCCCACAAGGGTGTGTTTTACTTCTACCCATTGAGTCATCTATTACAATTTGATTAATAAAAATCGAAACTATGTAATCCTAAATTGTAATATCCAAGGATCCTTGTTGGCTATCATCTATGGTGTAGTCCAAATCAATAAAACTGTATACCATATTTATATATAAGGGAACCAGGCGGCGGACGATTGACCAAAAAACCATTATTCAAACTGATTTTCTTTTCAATTCGGATTTCATGAGTACATTTTTAATATGAACAATCAAAATATATTTTTTTAATTATAAAATGAAGAAAATTTATTAGCTCTAGATAACAAGAGTATTCTGGTATTTATCCGGAAGTCCACAAATAACAACAGTAAAATTACTATAAGTTTCTACAAAAATCCCATTTTCCCTAACTGATTTGGCAATGTAATCTGCTACTTGATTATCTTCGCAACTAACAAAGGAAAAAGTGCAATAATTAAAACTTGAGATTAAATGTTTGATCTCTTTTATTAAGTTCATATTCTCCCATTGAATAAGTAGAGTGTCATCAAGAATATATTGAATGAGTAATTTGGCATTTGTTTCAATATGTATCCTTGGCCAATGGTTTATTTGTGCCCATAATAAAGCTTCACATACTGCGATGCACTCCCCCTCTTCTGGATTCAGTATTCCATTGCATGTTGTGCTTTGATACTATAGCATGTACCTGTATGATCGCACAAAAGATGCATCAACATTTAATATCATAATCAAAAGATGCATCAACATTTAATTTCAAAATATTTTCTGGAGGAGGAGTCCATCTAGATAATCTGTTTTCCCTAATTATTGAATTAGAAAGCTCAATATCATGTAAATGTGAATCTAGATGAAAGTGAACTTCATGCACTGAGTTGCAGGGGTTGAGATACTCCCAGAAAAACTGCCTCACATTTATCTTTCCATAAAACCCAAACACCAACCATCAGAGCGTAAATCAATATTTCTTCAAAGACATTGTTAGAAGTAGAGAACCAACTAATAACCTACTCGGAAACACTATTGTAGTTCCTTCTAATTGTATCCGAATCAATATTAATACCTCTCCATACTGCTCTAGCATGAATACAGTTAAAGATTGGATGCTCTATGATTTCTTCTGATCTGCCACAAATACCATATTGATTATCAATACCATCATTGTAAATAACCAATTTACTTTTTGTAATATTCAGGTTTCTAATGCACTTCCAAGCAAAAAGTTTGATTATGTGCGTTAGATTGCATTTCCAAAGATTTTCCAAACTGACGAAGTTCTAAGTATCCCACTAATTTGCACTTTTATGTTGCAAGAGGTTAGCAGCTTATAAGCATCCTTGAATGAAAACTTCCCATCCTTGGAAGGCATCCAGATCATAACATCTTCCTTAGAAGTAAGAATGAACATATTTTTAATTTTGCTAGAAGTATCAGTATCAAACAATTGGCTTAAGAGATGAACATTCCAAGTATTAGTATTAGGAATAAACAGTTCTGCAACATCAACATAAAACCTAAAAAGTTCATTAATGGGTGTGTAAGGCTGATTCATACCAGAAATCTACTTGTCCAGCCAAATTTTGGTTTTTATGCCATTATTAATCTCCATGGAGAAATTCTGCTGCACAACTTGAAGCCTTTTAGTGATACATTTCCAAGAGTAAGAACCATTCTTAGTATCCAAATTCCGATGAATGATGTCTCCATATTTGAAGTATTTTCCACCAAAAACTTGAACCATGAGTTGGTTTGGCTCACTGCATATCTTCCAAGCTAACTTAGTTAGTAAAACTAATTTAAGCTTTTCGAAGTCCCTGAAAGCTAGACCTCCCATATCTTTAGGTTTGCATACCTTGTGCCAAGCAATAGGGTTCAGACCTCTATTAGAGTTATGACCCCATAAGAACTTCCTTTTAATAGTGGTGAGTTGATTGATAAGATTATCTGGGAGCATGAAACTCCCCATTTGATATACTTTAATGGAATTATGAACATACTTAATCATGGTGGATTTTCCTACCTGAGAAAGAGAAGTAGATGTCCAAGTAGATAACCTGTTTTCAAAATTATCTTTGATGGCCTTAAAAGATTCTTATTTTGAATGACCCAGGATAAGTGGAGAGGCAAGATGTTTTTCTTTAGAATTTATTTTTTTGACCCCCAAAATTTGAGTTAAAGTAATAGCAACCTCCGGTTTAGTATACTTATTGAAATAAACTGGAGACTTCTCAAAATTTATGACTATCCTGATTGAAAGCGGAAATTGTGAAGTAATTCTAAAAGATTGTTGACTGAAGTAGTATTTGCTTGAGTGAAAATCAAGCAGTCATATTCAAAAAGCAAATGGTTGATGGCTGGAGGTTGAGCATCCACTTTAATTATTTTGATAGTGTTGTTATTCTGAGCTTGGATAAGATTTCTTGATAGAAATTCCATTGTAAGAAATAAACAGATAAGGTGACAAAGGATCACCTTGTCTTATGCCTCTTGTAGGATGGAATTCTTTACAGGGAGAACCATTCAACAAGACAAATAAATAAGTAACTAATGCATTAATAGATAAGATCACAAAAATCATCACAAAAACCAAAGTACTTGAGAACTTTTATTAAAAAAACCCATTCTAACCTGTCAAAAGCTTTTGACATATCCAATTTCAAGGCCATCTATCCAATCTGTCCTCTTTTCTTCTTCATAGAATGTATGATTTTTTTGAGCAATGATAGTGTTATCACTGATTATCCTGCCAGAGACATAGGCATCTTGATAAGGTGAGACAATCTTCTCAATTAAAGGCTTCATTTTGTTTACAAGAATCTTGGAGGTAATATTGTAAGAAGTATTACACAAGCCATTTGGCTTGTAATCAGCAATACATATGGATTTCTTCTTCTTAAGAATGAGATAAATGTAAGTTTATTGATTTGTTTGAGCATGTTCTCGGTTAAGAAGAACATGTTCACCATCATACAAACATCTTCTCCTACTATATTCTATTGGCTCTTATAAAAGCCAGCTTGGAAACCTTTTGGACTAGGAGCACTCCGGTTTTCCATACTCTTGAGGGTGGCATGAATTTTTTGTTGAGAAGGAAGTCTTATGAGGAGAGCATTGTTTTCTGCAGTGACTATACAAGGCAAAACTATATAAAAACCTTCCTCCAGATTAGGCTCAATAAAAGTAATTATATCTTTGAAATCAAATGTAAGATGTTGAGTAATTTGTTCTTTAGACTGCAACCATTTGTTGTCATGATCTTTGATGGAATCAATATTATTTATAATTCTTTTCCTGTTGGTATTGGTATGAAAGTACTTGTTATTGTTATCCAAATATTTAATGAAGTGATCTCTAGACTTTTGCTGATAGAATTCACTTTTCACTTCATGACACTTATTTATTTTTTTGTTGATGGAGATTATCTGATTGTGAATATTTGAATCCGGAACTTGATCTTGCAGTAAGGTTAGATCTTTTTGAAGATTGTCGGCTTTTTGGTTATCATTACCAAAATGCTCTTTATTCCATAAAGATAGCTCTTTTCTTGTGGTTTGAAGCTTTTAACAAGCAGGTAAGCATGGAAGCCAGTAACACTAGTTTTCCAAGCATTAGAAATAAAAGCAATACAAGTATCATCATTTAACCAATTAAGAAAAAAATTAAATGGTTTCCAGTAATTAGGAATAATGGCACCAGTCACAAGCATAACAAGGCTGTGGTCACTACCAATATGAACTAAGTGCATGAGCTTAGTTTTAAGGAAGTTGGTATTCCAGTTGCCATTACCTAGAGTCGTATCTAACCTAGAACTTCTGGTATCAGTACCCAAGCTGTTGCTAGTCTAAGTGTAATCTTTACCAACAAAATCAATGTCCTCTATACCACAATCAATGACAATGATGTTAACCCAACCATCTGTAGAAGATGATGCATTGTTATCTTTATCACATAAATAAAAATTAAGATCTCCTAGCAGAATCCAGGGATTGCCATTAACTTCACTAATTTGATGAATGTAATTCCATTAATCTTTTTTCTTTGCATAGTTACTATAGCCATACATACAGGTGAAGAGAAATTCTGGCTTACAAGGGTCTGCTTGGATGAGAACATTGAACATATTGTTACAATCACCTATAATGTCACAAGAAAAACCATTTTTCTAAAGTAACACTAATCTTCCAGAAAGACCTTCAGGTTCAATGAATGCACTATTTGGATATTGAAATTGGGTTAAGAGAGGTTTACATTTGATTTGGATGATTTTAGTTTCAAACAAGAAGATTATATCTGGGTTTTGGGTTCTTATCAGATCACTATGATGGTTTCTAATGATGGAGTTCTTGAAACCTTAAACATTCCAAGAAATAATCTTCATGTTGATCAAATCACTTTTAATTTTAGCAAATTGATTGATAAAAATTAAAGAAGTATTTTTAGAAGACTTGAACTGATAAGAAAATCCAATGTAGAACTTGTCAAAAGAATTGTGAAGAGTTCTAAGAGGAAAATATTGCTTACGAAAGGAAAAATAAAAACTGATAGAGATATTGTCTTGTATGCAAGAATATTTTAGATATAAAATAGTGAAAATAATAGAAAATACCTGATTCTCCTTGTGTGTGTTGAAAGTTTGATTATCTCATGTAGTGACCCTTTAAGTTGTATGATTGTCAGTGTTGTTATCAGATGATATGCTAGTAGAGGTATTCTCATTATTGATTGGCAAGGTGTTTGATTCATTGGAAGTTCTATGTATTTTTCCTAATCTGGCATCAACGTTACCTTCTTCAGTGTTTTTCAATAAAAAAATCCATGTTGATCGACACACCATCCTCAGGTGGGATAAAAACTATTGACTTCACCATCTTTTTACGATTCATGGTAGATACAGGAACACTAACAGTTAATATTGAGGTAAGCTTCGTTCTTAAGGAGTTTACTTTACCAAAGAAGTATGGCTTCTCGTGAGCTTTTGCCAAATATTCCGCAACATGTTTACAAGCTTCCTTAGAGTGTTGTATAACATAGCATTCATGACAAATGATATTGTTTCCTTTCATAGAAAAACTTTATCCAATGAGTGACCCCTGTATTGGTTATTGTCTTAACCCCTCTTCTCAAAGAATATGAGAGATCAATGTTGACACATACTTTCAACGGGTCATTTCCATCTGGTATTGCATCCTTAGGCTCTATGCCAGTCACCTCCTCCATGATTTCTCCCATTTTTTTTACAACATCTACATTCATATGTTCAGGTAAAAGAGTTTTAAGTTGTACCCAGAATTGATGAAAACCCCAGTGTTTGTTAGTGTAAATTTTATCTGAAATGTAATCATGCACCACCAACAAACGTTTGTTGATGCTCCAAGGTCATTCCTCGATTAATTTGTTTAGAAGAACCCAGTTGCTGAACTTGAATATCATTATGTTTGGTTCGACTTCCACAATCTTAAGATCTTCCTGAGACATGAAAGGCCATGTAAATTTGATATATTTTTCCACAGTTCGACGACTCATTTTCCCTTCAATAATAACTTTTCCAATAGCATTTGCTTCCCATTCAGAATCTTCCACTTCTTCATTGTTGTTGGATTTCTGAAGTACTACAACTTCATTAATATCACCTAACTCCAAAGTTGCCTGTTTAAATTTGTTCATAGATCAACCACTTGACTAGGACTATCCGGATCTATTTTTCCAGTAACTAAGGTTCCGGTTTCTGTGTTCTTGAGATGGATGAAAATGGAAAAGTTTAGGTTTTTTAACGGGTTAATATTGGAAGAAATGATTAAGAATATCAATTGAAGGGATATCTTTACCTAAATTATGCCTGAAATATAAGTGACAACTAGTAGAATATTTACCTATTGGATGGTAGGTAATATTGGTGACTCTAGACCAACTGAGAAAAAAATGATACAAACTTGCATATAGTAATTGATTTTTTGAAATTTGAATTTTTAGAAATGAACTTGAAGCGGGAAATGATGGTTATCCGACTCACTGAGTTGAAGCAAGAACAAAGTATCATCCACAACGAACCACCAATACCAACACAGATAATTATCAACAAACACTTATCTACATGCTCAACAAACGTTTTGATTATAACATACATAAAGGTAAATGCCATTGGAGATAATACAAACTGCACACATATATTGGAGAAACAAATTAAGTAGTTACACATGATGCAAAAACGAGCTAAATAAATTTTGGAAAAGTTTTTTGAAAGATTAAACCAAAATGAAATTGAAACATATGAATAATCTTTATAAATTAAACATATGAATAATCTTTATAGATACTTCACGAATCAGAGAACTGTGCAAACCAGTACTACTCTTGAAAGAAATCTAAGAATTAAGAAACCATCAATGAGAGATTAGATCAGAACAAAAAGAAAGAAAAATAAGAACTGAGTCAACTCAGTAATATCTCCCCATCCTCGGAGCTGACGACTGTTTCCTCTTCAGAGTATTAAGGTATCAGCCCTTGGATGGATGATTTTAGATTTTGAAGTGTAAGTTTGATGTAAGAAAAACCTGAATAGTCTAAAGATATAATAGTAGTGTTTGGATATCTCCTAGTCTGACTTTCCAACTCACTCACTAATCCATCAGATTTCCAGTATCTCTCCAGAGACTTCTCCTCTCCCCCAATCACCACAACCACCACTCCCCCCCTCTAAAAATAAAAATAAAAATCCCTAAAACCCTTCATCTCAAATATCCACCACCATTCACCACCACCACTAGACGAACTCTTCTTTGGTGGTTGGTTGCTTGATAAGGAAATGGCAGACACAGAAGTAAGCAACAGTACAGATGGACCAGTATTGAACCTAATGAACAAGCGATTAAGAGCACTTAGAAAGAAACATAATCGAATCGTTCAAATGGAAGAAGCTGTTTCACAAGGAAAACCATTAAACAAAGAACAAGAAGAAGTACTTCGTTCTAAAACTGCTGTACTTGCTTTGATCGATGAGTATGAAAAGCTTCGTCAACCGCTTCATACTGCTGTTCAAGAAGAAATCCTCCTCTCGCAATCTCATCCCAACCAACAACAGCAACACCAAGAGCAGGAAAAACAACCAGTTACTGAAGAAGTTGAGGAGACCCAGAAACCAAACCCTAATAATGAAGAACCCGTGATTGAGGATTTATTGAAACTTATATATTTTGGGTCTCTATTTCATGTTAAACCTCAAAGTGATTTTACATCTACCATGTTAACAAGAACTCATGAAAGAGGGTGTTGTTTAACTTATGATTATGTGACTGATGATGCTACTGATTTACTTGATGAGAGAGATTTGGATTTGATTTCTGATTTGGGGGATTTGATTATTTCAAGGCCTACTCATTCTGGTGTTTCTCATAAGAAAGCTTTGAGTAACTGTCTTCAACATGCTAAGCTTTGGCGAATGAATTCCGAGGAACCGATTCAACCTGGAACTGATGTTACTTGTATGTTTTAAACCTAATTTTGAAGTTTTTTATGATTTTGTGTATGTGGGTTTTATGTTAAATGGTTAGAGATGTTGTCTTTTTTTTTTGTAGATGCTACATTGAGAGAGAGATTGAATAAGATTATGGCTTCGGATTATTATACTACTACACCAGAGATGAAAGCCCCTGTTGAAGTGGCTGCTGCTGCAGGAAAGTTTGTTCCTTGCCAGATACCTGTATTTGAGCCCTCGGTGCCCAATGAGAGTGAAAAGGCATTTCTCCATTACCAGCAGCAGGTAAGTCTTATGATATTCCGGATTGTGGTTTTGTTTTCTTCCATTTTTGGGTTCTCTCAATGATTACGCATTATCCATTTACAGAGTTTCTGTGATGCTATTGATCAAAAATGAGAGTTGTAGTTAGGTAATATGATCATATAAGAAGCAAGATATGTGCGGACATACTTATTCCTGTTTGTTTGGCTTATTTGACATTGAATCATTTGATGGCATTGTAATGTAGTTGTACCCATTGCTCCACATGATTATTGCAGTATATAGAGTTTTGCGTAAGTGTTTACTTCCTTTGCTTGTACCGTTGTACGCATTATATTTCATTTTCCTTTGTTCTTGGTTGTTATTCGGCTAAAGGAAGTTATGCTTTTCTTTAGTTGGAACGAAAGCGTGAAATCTGAAATTGTTTAGGACTAGTTGAGGCTTTAGCAAGGACAAAATTTCTAAAGAAAACAAATCGTAAGAAACAATTCAAGAGGAATGAAGTCCTCAAGTGATATACTGTGTGATGTAGTATGTAATGACGTATACTTGAATAAGCCTATAACTAGCTTGATTAGTGTACACTGCAACCATACTGGTCTTCTGCAGCATGCCCGTTAAAGTGGATTTTAAATGAGCTTCTTAGAACCAGCATAACTGCTGACGTACAGATTCTAATTCTTCTGAAACAGTAGTGATGTTTTAGGTGCTAACTGTTGCTGCAAGCTTGTTAAGCTTTCTGTCTTCTTTCTGCATGTCTATATGGAAAGGATAAAATGTGGGATGGTTGTAATTTCACATGTGTCATTCGTGTAGCTTTGTGTTTGTGTTAGATGTTTGGTTTGAAGTAGGAAACATGGGCAACATTCATGGATGGTTTTTATTTTACATCTTAGTAATCTGTTTAATTGTGCGTACATGTAAAATGCTTGGGTTTTTCCTTCTGTCATACATTAGTCTATTATCCAAATACTGCTGGAATGAATCTATTCACAGTTGATTGCCTAGTGCTCAATTAGGAATTGGTATATGTAAAATGCTTAGGTTTTTCCTTCTGTCATACATTAGTCTATTATCCAAATAGTGCTTGAATGAATCTATTCACAGTTGATTGCCAAGTGCTCAATTTGGAGAGAGAGAGAGAGAGAGAGAGAGAGAGAGAGAGAGAGAGAGAGAGTTGGCAATATCTTGTGGGCATACATGGTTATGATCTAGGATCCTATTTTCGGATACTAAGTCTTTTTCATTTTGTGTCTAATGCACAGACAAGTAAATTCTGTATTTGAAACTATATCGTCCAAGTTAAATTAACAGTAAAGTGAATAACGCAGCTACTGTTGGTTTCGAACTTGAAGATGGTACAGTTATGTTTCGGAGTGTGCTTTTTTTGTAAAAGATACCATTATGAGAATCATTCCCCAAAGTAATACTACTATATACTTCTAGGTAATCCTTGTGTTGCCAGCACAATGTCATTTTAAGCATGTCAACGGATCCTCTCTCGTGTACATATATATGTCCCATTAGCTGGTTGCAGTCGTGGTAAACCAACTAGGCATTAAGATCCAGTTGAATATCACTACCAGCTTTGGCATGATTACTGGTGCCTCGACAGATCCTTCAATGCAATTTTGAGTGTAACTTGTTGGGTGCCTGTCATGTCTGTATTAATTATGCATTGTGTGGAATTATAAAGTGCAGAAGTTGTTAGGTAAATGAAGAGGTACGACTAAATCTTTATCTTGTCTAGATATGGAAATTAAGTTCGGCGATAGATGAAACGAGCAGCATCATTTTCTTGTTCTTTTTTGAGAAAATTTTGTATTTGCTTGTAAAGGATTGGAGGGTTGAAAAAACAGAGCTACGGATCTCCACGCATATTGCTTGCCCTTTTTGACTATCTGAATTTTCGTGTCTCATTCTATATTATCATGGTTGGTCTTAAACCTGAACATGATCTTAGTCATATGATTATGATTACAAGAAGCATGTGCAATAACCTGTGGTGGGAGATCTTTCGCTAGCTTAGAGTTTTTTTTTCCATCAATTATTTTAGTAATCACATACTACTGATATGCATTGGTGTGTGGAATTATAAGGTGCGGAAGTTGTTAGGTAAATGAAGAGATAAGACTGAATCTTTATCTAGTCTAGATATGGAAATTAAGTGGCGATAGATGAAACGAGCAGCGTCATTGTCTTCTTTCTCCTCTCATATTGCTAGCCCTTTTTGAATATCTGAATTGCCGTGTCTCATTCTATATCATCATGGTTGGTCTTGAAGCTGAACATGATATTAGTCATGTGATTATGATCTACAAGAAGCATGTGCAATAATCCTTAGTGGGAGAGTTTTTGCTAGCCTAGAATCTTTTATCCATCAGCTACTTTATTGGTCACGTACTACTGACTGGTATCGGGACTAGTAGAAGTCCTCCATTTGCCAAATGCTTCATTGATTGATGATCATTGTATGAATTAGGCAGAAAATAATTCCTCATAGATGCACATATCTTTCTTGCATTTTATATCAAAGGATTATAGTTAGCATCACCAACAAAATATAAGTTGCTGTAGTGTTGTTTTTTTATATGTTTTGATTGTTCTCCAACTGTTGCATGTTCACTTGCAGGATGAAGAAACAACAAACTTTCAAGGGCAGGAAGCTGGTGCTGATCAGTCTTCTCCTGTTGAGGAGGAGCACCATGAGGTGATTTATTTCTCCCACGAAATTAGCTCTTTTATGCACTGACTGAATACGTTTACTCATCGCGGAAATGCAATATCTTCTACTCCACAGGAAGAGTCAGAAATGTCAAACCCTGCAGGTGTCGTTTCAGTCCAACAGCAAGACCAAATTCAACTTGATGCTGAAGCAGAGGGGCAGAGTCAGAGAGATGTAGAATCAAATGAAGAATACACTAATCAAAGGAAGTCCTACCCGAACCATAGAGGAGGTGGCTATGGTGGTAGAAGGGGTGGTTATCCCAATGGCCGTGGAGGTCGAACCAGCAGAGGTGGAGGTGGTGGAGGGTACCAGAATGGGCGCAGTCAGTATTACGAACAACCTGGAAATTATTATCCAAGAAACTATAACACAAGAGGTGGTAGGGGCGGTAGGGGTGGTAATGGTGGATACACTTCGAACAGTCATGGCTCAACTGCTTATGGCAGCCATGCTCAGGCTGATTCACCAAGCTCTTGATCAATGGGTGGTGTCAGTGGATCTTATTTTGGGTGTTCAAATTAATTACACTAAAGAGGAGGGTGCAAGATATACTTTTAACTTAATGATTACTGGAAAAATGTGGTTATAATATGGTGTAGAACATTTTCTTCCTTTTTGGGCGTAACCCCTCTTCTGACAGTTTATCTTTGTTAGTCCCCAAAGCAAGTGGCGATCCAGTTTAAGAAAAAAAACTAATCCTTGACAGAGGTTACGTTTTAAGGTTTTAACATCTTTTTATTATCCTTGTATACGTCACATGAGTTTTATGCATTTTGTCTAGTGATGGATGGTGCTTGTCAATTTGAAGACAATTACTATGGGAATAGCCAACCAGTGGTTTGGCGGCTGAGGCGGAGCGTTGTCAGTTCACACTGTCCTGTTGCTCTTCTGTTAAAGTTGCTTGTTATTACCGGTGTCTATAGTGATGTGCGTCAACCATCCACTATCGATTTAGTTAATCTGTAAATCAAATAACAAAGCTAATTGGAATTCCTTTAGGAAGAATGAAATTCGTTTTGAGCAATGCAGATTAAAGCAGTTGTTACATCAGTCAGCACCATGCGAGAAAGATGGAATCATATTCTTCATCTATGGACCCCTTCAGTCACTAGTGCTTCTGTTATTTATACAGTACTTCTGCATGCTTCAATTCCTACAAAATTTGTAATCCAACTGAAACAAATTCTATATCATTTTCTTGTTCCCCATGAGTAGAAAGTAGTAGAAAGTATAACAATGGGAGCTAAGCATTCTCATCCTTATGGCGGTCAAATGGACCATAATGCTTCTGGAATTCAGGAAATCCACTCCAAACATGAATGGAGAATTCTCTTGGGAAAGACCTGCGGCTCAAATCAACTGGTATTACTTCTTTTTCTTTTTATCACTAGCCTTGGATATTTCTCTCATGTATGCATCATTTCACTCAAATTGTTGTTGTGGCATTGAATGAAGATGGTGGTGGATTTTACGGCATAATGGTGTGGTCCATGCAAATTTTTTGAGCCAACTATTTTAGAGTTTGCTTCGAAATTCGGAGATGTGACCTTTGTCAAAATCGACGTTGATGTACTGCCGGTAAGCGAAATTGGTATACATAACTGTCAATTAAGCTCTGAATAGTTCACTTTCTGATTGTTAATTTGTGATGCATGTATCAGGAGGTGGCAAACGATTTTAACGTAACAGCAATACCAGCATTTGTGATGATCAAAGAAGGTAAAGAAATCGATAAGGTCGTCGGAGTCAATAAGGAAGCACTGGAGATGAAGATACAGAAACACAGATTACAAGAGCAGCAACACCCTCTGCTGCTGCAACATTTATGAGATCCTAGCTATCATCTTGATTCTTGAATCATGCGTTTGTAAACCTTAAGATTATTACAAGTTTCTTTAGTTTGATAATAAAAACTGTTGGTATGATCTTTTCTTACCAATCAACTATCAAGATTTACCAGACTCGGCAACTTCCCAATCAACCACATACACAATCAGGCTTAATAAAATGAAAAGAAAGAACATCTACTTGACAATAATGAAATAAATTTCCGTCTTTGGAGAAAAATTCAGATCTAAAAGAAAATCCTTGCCCTATGCATTCACTTCCCAGGCTGCACTATTTCTTATCCACCGAAACAGTATAGTTCTGCTGGATTGTATTAAAGTCTATACCCTTCAATTGAACTACTGATTCTATATGACCTTTCAACGTACAAAGCTCTGTCAACCTGTATTGACATTCACAATAAAAGGAATTTAAGTACATGCATACCAGAAATAAAAAAACTGACTAAATTCCTCAAATTCACCACACCGGAAACAAGTTTCGATTAAAACTGACACCTACAGCGATATCTCAGCTCGCCCTGTTGGGGAATTTGTTCAATCATGAAAAGGATCAACAAAGAATTTCTGAAAATAGGCATACAGCACAGTGAACTAACTGGAAACTTACAATTTCTGGACAAACATCTTTTTCAAAACTGTGTAGTTCCTGGAGAGATGATCTGGTAAAGTCTTAATTTTTAATCTGTTTATAGGCTTTGACAACTCTTTCATAGGATTGCCAATTTGAGTCACAAGAGATGACAAGATTATATATCGTTGCAACATAACCTGAAAATAACAGAAAAATTTAAGCCATGCTCTTTAACATGCAGTGAGAAAGCGAAGGAAGTAATACTAGTTACATCTATATTTTGATAAATGTAGACTCTAGAAGCTTCCTCCACTGCAACCTGGAAACCAAATCTTGGGTGGTGATGTTGCAAGCATATGTCACAGCACTCGAAATACAAACGTTGTTCATATCCGTCTAAAAGTTTATTGAACAATTACCCTGAATTCACTATTTGATGGTATAACCTCTCCCCAAAACAACTGCAAGCAGTTGCGTATAAACATACTAACTTTTGTGGGCAGTCTACCTCAAGCTCTTTTGGACTTATGATACAACATATGCAAGTCATCATCTTCAGATATCAATTCCAGACATTTTATGGCACTACTCTCGCACAGTTGAATCTGCATACAGATTCTTTTAAATGGAAAATTAGCTATCTAACAACAACAAGGGTACCAGCGTACAAGTGCCAGTGTACTGCACCGCTATGAGTTATCCAACATGGCGTACTAAAACACTCGATACGGGGACATGGATGCTAGGGCCTAGGGGTAGGTTAATATTGTTAATGATATATTCATCAACCTTTATAGGATAATTTGATCAGTACATCCAGGTTTATAATGCAGAGAAAGGCATTCCTAAGTTAAAAACATTAAAGTTTAACGGCAAGGAGAGTTGGTATCCACGCGTATCTGACACGTGCAATACAGGAAAACTGTGAAAAACAAAGTGACGTTGCTACGCACGATATGCTGAAAACAGGCGCATTTTATTTTTCTTCCACCACAAAGTGTCATTTGTTACAGGTTAGTTAGAAGGTATATTAGCTCAAAGATTATTTGCCATTCAATAAGCCAGGCACATTTAAGTTTAATCCACCATAACTTTTAGCTAGAAATTCTTAAAAAATCAAGCTAAAACGAATATTACATCGCAACATCTTGAATCTCATGGCACCTGGAAACTACAAAATGGATGCCATAGCTCTAGGGAACAACATGTAACGAAACTTAAATGGATTGCCAAACCAACTAGTTCTAGCCTTGTATTATATGTATCGTTAAACCAATAATAAAATAAATTGTCCAGAACTGATCTATTTGTGTGGCTATATGTTCTTTGGATGTGTAAAAGGTATCTCTACTGCCACCCGCCAATGGTTTGAGTTTCCGGTAAAGAACATGGTTTAGACTGTGAAATCTGTTGCAAAGAATTGAAGTGACAACAGTAACTAATTCTATCTACTGAAAATGTCAATGTCATATGAAAAACACTAGAACCCAAACCAAATGAAAGGACCCCAAACTCATTCAAAATGAATATGATAAGAGCAAGGAGTGTTACCTACCACAATCGTATCGATCGGGCCTTACATAATTGATCACCTAAAAAGAAGAATAACCATGGCATGAGCAACAACAACAAAAGCAACATTATGGAAGGAATTGGCTATTTTGAAACAAGTAAAATGAGAAAATAACAATTTTTATATCATATTAAGAAATTACCTTCTTCACAGTTTTAGTAGTCTGTTTATAACGATGAACAGTGGCAACAAGATAGACTTGAGACCCGTTATTGGAATTCTTAAGGTAGACCCATTGTTGGTAATGATTATGCCCAGAAGATGATGATGGTGGTTTATGAAAACTTCTTCTCTGTTTGGTCAAAGAAACCCTTATTAAATGACTGAAAATGGAGGACATTTCTTCTTCTTTTTTTGCTTGTTGGTTTACCCAAATGTAGTATCCGCCATTAGATTAAAGCTTTCTTCTCTCTTTGGCTGTTTCTTAGTTTATTTCTGCAAACTCTAGTTAAAAAGGAACAGAGGAAAATTGTTGCTATCAGGAAGACTAGATTGGCTATGGGGAGAATTCCCTGACTCTGACCCGGGGAAATTCCTTTGGCTCCTGGTCAGTCAGAGTCATTAACGTCAGCAGTGTTTCTTTGCATACTTCAGTTCCGACAAAATTTATAATCGGAGAAACAAAACATATCTTGGTCCCTTGAATAGGAAAATGCAACAATGGGAAGCTCAAACATTCTACTACTTATGGTGGTCAAATGGTTCTGGAATTCAAGAAATTCACTCCAAACATGAATGGAGATTTCTCTTGGGGAAGGCCTACAGCTATAGATTTCCCGCCAAATTGTTGTTGTGGTATTGAATGAAGATAGTGGTAGATTTTACGGCAAATTTTTGACCCAGCTATTTTAGAGTTTGCTTCAAAATTCCCAGATGCAGCCTTTGTCAAAATCGACGTTGATGTATTGCCGGTAAGCTACATGTTGAAATTGGTATCACATAACAGTCAATTCAGCGCTGAAACTTCCATTTTTTGACTGTTAATTTGTGATGCACATATGTTAGGAGGTGGCAAACGATTTCAAGGTAACAACAATACCAGCATTCGTAATGATCAAAGAAGGTAAAGAAATCGATAAGGCCGCCGGAGTCAATAAGGAAGCACTGGAGATGAAGATACAGAAACACAGATCACAAGAGCAACAACACCCACTACTGCTGCAACATGTTGGTGTGATCTTTTCTTACCATAATAATAAACAATGTTGGTGTGATCTTTTCTTACCATATAGACCAGACTGTGGTAACTTCCCAATCAACCACATAAAACATCAGGCAGGCTTAACAAAATTGAAAGATAGACATCTACTTGACAATAATGAACTAAATTGGTCTCTGGAGAAAAATTTCAATCTAAAAGAAAATTCTTGCCCTATGCATTCACTTCCTAGACTGCACTATTTCTTATCCACTCAGACAGTATAGTTCTTCTGGATTGTATTAAAGTCCATACGCTTCAATCTAACTACTGATTCGATGTGACATTTCAGCGTATGAAGCTCTGTCAACCTGCAGTAACATTTACAATAAAAAGAAACAAAGTACATACATATCAGAAACCAAAAAAATTAACTGACTAAATTCCTCAAAATTTCACCATATCAGTGTTATTTAATCAAACAAGTATCAATTAAAACTGACACTTACTGCGACATCTCAGCTCGCCTTATTGCATCTTCAGCCATCAGATTGGTATCACTGATATTGCTGTGATCACCAAATATTTTTTCGGGTGGGTGCAGTCCGTGCAAACTCCTCTGCGAATGTGCCCACTCGAGTTGACGTGCTTCTTTCCCGAAATGTTTCTGTCTAGTGAATGCAGTCTGAAACCCAGGCAGTGCATCAGACACGAAACAGATTTTTTTTTGTTTAAACAGTTATCTATTACTCTAAAGAGCAAATTATGTGAATGACTGATTCTTAAGCATGTACCCGTTTTTCAGTAACAAGATCCCAAGCCCTTCCACTCAGAGCATAGCAAGTTAGGAACTTAATGATATCAAGGGGTACGTAGGTGATTATATTGTAAAGCCAAATAACGCCAGCCCAACCCCAACCGATCCCCTGAATTGCTGCAAAGCTCCAGTTAGCATAGACTGCAACTAATGTTGCAATCTACACACGAAAAACAAGTGTAAGTGGATATTCTCCTGATTTTGATGCCAGGAAGAAAAAAATGTGGTGCAGAAGATAACCTACCAGCTGAGCACCAAAGAATGCTGCTACGAGCAGTATACCAGGACGCTCAGAGAAAGACCAACTATGTGACCGTGTCACAAATATTAGGGCCTGGCTGATATTGCTCACTTGCAGGTATAATGCAAGTTTTCCAAAGTTATCTTGACCTGTACCTTGTAGACTTGAAACCTTGAATAACTTCTACGATTTGCAACAAACAAAAAGCAATGTCAACAAAGGAAACCTGATAGAAAAGATGCATAAATACTTTCGAATCACGAGGAAAAGATAGCACAAGGTCTCTTACTGGAAAGAAATTTGTTTTGAACGCTGTCCAAAAGAAAAGGACAGTCATCATTGCTAAATAGCTTCCAAGAGTTATACCGGTCGCAAATATTTCTGACAGTTTCCAGCTATCTGGTAGAGGAGATGGCTTCACCCTATCCTTTGCAATGGTCATTATAGTACCCAAGGAAACAGTAAGAAATATACCAAAGAAGAACCTTTAAAATTAAGGGGAAAATACTGAATTTATTTAAGATGTAGTTATGAGACGGAAATCAAAAACAAGATTTCAAGTGCAGAAATACGAACCGTCATTCAGGATGGCAATGATTAGCACCATCAAAGGTGGGAAGTCAAACTTCCATATAACAGCAAGCAGCATGAAACCAAGCTGTAGTAAGAAACCGCTTATAAATGACTAACAAAATGTAGGAATAGAACTTGTATAAGATATGCACAGCGATGAATAGCAGAAGTTAACAGATAACTTACCACAACATGGATTGTTATTAAATCTGCAATGCAATTTTAATCAGTGTCAAAACAGCTCATAACTTAAACTGATTCTAATCTTTTCATCACAATTAATTCAACGTGTAGTTAACATTATTAAAATAAAAGAAAAAATGGGTTTCGTTTTAGTATGGAAGCGCCTTACTGTATAATTTTTCATCCTCTGAAAGATTGCTCTACTGGTCAATACTGCACTAATAATAACACTAAGACCCGGTTCGGTCAAGACAATATCAGAAGCACTACGAGCTGCATCAGTGGCATCAGCAACGGCTATTCCAATGTCAGCTTTCTTGAGTGCAGGAGCATCATTTACTCCATCACCAGTCATTCCGCATACATGTGTCCTTGCTTGCAAGCGCTTCACAATCTCGTATTTGTGCTCTAAAACAACAAACGAACATCAAAACTTTGTGCATATCAAGGACATAAGTTCATTGCGGCCTGGTCTATATGATATATCACTTAGAAGTTCTGAAATTATTAAAAATTTAAAAAATACAAAATAAATACCAGGGAAGACTCCAGCAAAACCATCAGCTTTTTCTATCAGCTCGTCAATTGGCAGTGCCGCAATTGATTCATCCTTGTTGTTTCCCAATAGAGCAGATGAAGGATACATGTTAGTCCCCATTCCTAGACGGCGTCCTGTTTCCTTCACTATTGCCAGTTGATCACCTGAGAAATCACAAGTGTTAATCAGTAATAATACAGTTTTTATTTTTTACAAAAACGATAACAAGCGAAATATGATGACGACGCCTGCATTGTTTAATACCGATAATAGTAAAGTTTCGACAATATGAATTGCTATACAGAATGATGTCAATTATGTGCAATCATGTGCATCACAAGTTTGAATCAGTAATATCAAGCTATGGAAACATTCTCTTGAACTGAACATGTTGCGAAAGATACTTCTATTAGAAAGCCCCATCTGTGATCATTTTGACATTTACACCAAGGTTGAGAGCCCTCGTTATTGTCTCAGCACTATCATGTCGAGGAGAATCGAGGAGAGGCAAGAGACCACAGAATTTCCATGGACCTCCAGGGCTCTCCTTCCTTCCTTCTGGAACTTCCTGGAGATTAAAAAGTATATACCGGATAATGGCACAAAAGGTGAGTGCTAAATGCCAAAGCACCAGGAAACAAGAGGCTGATAGGGAGACATAGAGTGCATACCTGATATGCTACAGAAAGTGCCCTTAAACCTCTCTGCGCATACTTATCTATCTCAGCATAAACCCTACGCTAGATGCTAGACTTGTTATGTGCGAGATGCAGAATCTGACAACAATCTCACAATCATGAGTCAGGGAAAGTGATGAAGAACCACTATCCAAGAGGCTTGTAAGTGAGATGTACCTGCTCTGGTGCACCTTTGCTGACTCAGTGCATTTTACCTTCATTATCAACGTAAGTCAGCTGTACGCTTGTCAGTTGGATTAAATGGGAGGAAGTGAGCTTCTTGAATCCCAGCGTGTGACTATTGGTATAGAAAATACAGAAGAAACGCTAAATAAAACAGAATAATTAGTAAGTACTAACTAACCAATTTGTGTTGGATCAATCTTATGGTACATCATCTTCGCTTACCTCTGATGCATCATCTAACATTCCAACTATAGCAGTGTATATAGCGTCTTGGTTTTCAATCCTGGAGGCTCGGGCCGCCATTAGAATAACAGTACCCCGATTTATTCCTTACATCAAAACATGAGTGAGTATAAAATGCTCAAGGTACAAGAGTAGGAAAGGAACAAAGGAAAGAAACAAATAAGATAAAAAAAAGAGTAATCAAATAACTAGACATCATTCTTCACTCAACAAGAAACACCCCGACCATTTAAAGAACTTCCTAACCTCAATAAGATTTTCATCAACTGAGAGTTTGTTCAGAGTTAGCGTTCCAGTCTTGTCACTGCAAAGTACATCCACTCCAGCCATTTCCTCAATTGCCGTCATTCTCTTGGTGATAGCTCCCTGAAAGTACTGTTCCAATAGCACAATTAACACCAACAAAATCTATCAATTAATAACATCACATGAAACATAACTCCTAACCAACCTGCTGAGACAGGCGATGGGAGCCAATTGCCATTGTCACTGAGAGCACTGTAGGCATGGCTATAGGAATCCCTCCAATCAGAAGAACCAGAAGATTGTCAATTCCCGTACGATAAGCACGGTTTTGAATTGGGTACATTACGATGATCTCTATTACTATCCCAACAGCAATTGAATATATGCAGAAATTTCCAATTGCAGTCAAAACCTGAGCAGCAATTAACCAACATCAAACCCCAAGTTAAACACAACAATAAGATAAAATGTTACAGTGAAATGACAACAAATGTGAGAGCTCCATTAAAAAGTTCCTCACCTTTAGGAAATGACCAACTTGCTTTGTAGTATCTACTAGATGTGCAGCTTTTCCAAAGAACATATGAACTCCAGTAGCAATCACCACTGCTTCTATTTCACCCTGTTTACAAGTCGATCCCGAGAAAACACTATCCCCTGCGTTCTTCTTTACTGGTAAAGATTCACCTGTAAGAGCAGACTGCAATGACAAAACAGAATAGGACATCCAACAACTATAAACCAACATAATTCTATAGATTCAACTTCCATTTATCATATGCATAAACTGCAATTGTAAGACTAAACACACCTGATCAATTTCAAAGGATCTCCATCAAGTAGACGGACATCAGCAGGGATTATATCACCAAGCTTGATACTAATTATGTCTCCAGGAACAAGAACAGCCGCATCTTCCTCGTTCCACCGTCCATCACCAAGGACCTAATGAAACAAACACAAGAAGTTATGATCTGATTAACTATGATACATTCACCACAATCCACTACTACCAAATGATCACCTCCACCATCCCACCATCCACACACACACCCTACCAACGCCACCCACCACCACCACCACCACAGCCATCCATTAATTAGAAAATCTAGGGAACCCCAAGAATCAAGAATATGCTAAACCAGTAATAAACACCCCCACCTTACTGACACCACCACCAACACCCACCACAATCTATCATAAATTAGAAAAATCTAGATAACCCCAAAGATATTAAACCAGTAATAAACACGATTAACTCCGAATAAAACCCAAAACAAGGGCCGGCTAAAGTGGGTTTTACCTTAGCTTTAGGAACTGTGACAGAATGGTCGAAGAAACCGTCACCTTATCTTTTGTTCTTCGTGTTCTTCAGCAGCAGTAGCTAGAATTGTTCCCGAGCCTCCCCACGCGATTTTTGTTGTCCTCTTTGTTATTTATAGGTAAAACCTAATATTCATTCCTTAACCGATTAGGACTCCCAAAACAGATTAAAATCCTTGTTTATCCAAATTAGTGAATATTTTTGTTTTCCGGTAACATATGGGATTTTCAACTTGTTTTACGGCCTGTAATCACTTATGTTAACGTGTTTTGACTTGTTTTAATTACTGCTTCAAGTTGATAAGGTTTGAAACTCTTAAAAACACAAAAAATCGGATTTGAAAGACATACATTATACTTCACGCGATGAATATCTTCCCAACCAATTTCGGAATTTAAATTTGAAAGGGGGTTGCCCCTATCCAAAGTTGGGGTGTCTTTAGCAAAACTGTTGGGTGCCTTTAATAATTTTCCCGGGTGTTTTTAAAACTTTTTGAGCCGATTTGTTCACAAATATTTATTTTCCAAAAATACCTACAAACACATAAAATAACCGAACAAGTACACAATCGAGCACTAGTAATACAGAGAATAGAGAACAATTTAGACACGAAAATGTATCTATCAGAGACTTCGCATACTTTCATCATCTCCCTTTCGAAGTGCATAGATTCGATCAATGCCTAGCCTCAGCGAGTTGTTATGCATGTAGGCCTCCAAAAAGGTTTCAGACAGCTCCTCGAAATTGGCAATGTATCGTTTTGGAAGTGTATCGAACCATACGGGTGCTTCTTCCTTCAGAATAGAGGGGAAGAACTTGCATAGGACCACATTGTTTTCCCTCCATAGCAACAATGATCTTCTAAATGCTCGGATATGTTGAATTGTATTGGTGGTTCCGTCGAAGATGGATGTAAACGCTGGTATCGAGCATTTTGGTGGAAATGACGTTTGTATCAACTCCTTAGTGAATGGGGTTCGCTTCGCTTCTGTCATGACCTCAGAGAGACGGTTTCCTTGTTTTAGACCTCGCATCTCATTGTACATCGCTTTCATTTTGTCCATCATCTTTCTCCCTTCTTCTCTCTTCTCGAAGGGATCTTCGTAACGTTCTTTGTGCTTGTATTTTCTCCCTCGCGTGTTCTTTGGCTCTAGATCTCGTGACTCTTTTGACATTTCATCTTCGCAAATACAGACTCGTTCTCTTACCTTTTTACCTCAGATATCTCAATTTTCCTACTCTGGCTTTGGTTCCTTGCCTCCAATTCGTGGATATTTTCTTCTTGCTCATTTTGGATTTTTGCGATTTCTTCTGCTATTGTGGTTTCTCCAGTGTTGGTAACTTTGTCATTCACGCTTTCTCGTGGAGTTTTTGATATGCCATCTTCTTTGCCCCCTCTTTCGTTATCTTTCAGCGTTTCGCCATCCTTTGGTTTCTCTAGTGCTTCATTATCTTCTTTATCTGACTCTATTTCTAAGCTCGTGTGTTCGTCTTGGGGTACCTCTCCAACGACGGATCCTCCTGGTTTGTCCCCACTGCTTTTATGCTTTCGCTTGTAGGTTTTAACCCTTGTTACTTCTTCTTTCTTATTCATCTTTCACCTAAAGATCAAAAAAGGAAAAGACAATTTTATTATTCCGCGCTTTATTCTCTGTTTGTACATGTTTTTCAAAATCCGATAAAAAAATAGTTGTGCCAACCCCTCGTCTGATGTATCAGACCCAGGACTGATTTTTGTCTCTGTTAAATGAATTCTTCACTCTTTCTGAGAAGTTAGTTACAGATAATACCAAAATTGCTTTTTAAAATTTTCAAAATAGATTTTTCTTTGAAAACAAGAAAGCTTTTAGACGACACTTGATCTACCATTTTCAGTGGTCCCTTTCATCAAGTTGAGGTTGGTTTGTTCCACCTCTTTTAGGGTTTTTTCCGGGATACGTTTCTTGAAAGTGAATGAGGTTTTACTGCAAGTTTTAACCAGATCTGTACTTTTCGAAGATTCAAGAAACTCACAGGTCTTTAAAACTCAAATATTTAACAATGAAGAAGATTTTGCAAATGAAATCCCTCTTGCGCTTGAATCTCTGCCTCAAATCCTTGTAAGTCTTTCTCGAGCGTCCGCAAACACACTGTTGATATGTTGGTACTCTTTCGATCTTACTTTGAGGATGAGATGACTTCTTGGCGTGTTATTTGGGTTTTAAGAAATGATAAAAGATTATATCGTTGAAATTAATGACAGAGAAAACAAGTGTTAACGACTATTAACCATTTACTTGACAGAGCTATCTTCATCCCTGTTTCTAGCGCCAAATTGTAGGAGCAATTTTTCTAGATACACAATGATATGGATCTATACAACATTGAACTATAACTTTAAATGAGACGTCATTCACTGAATCATGGTGATAAACAAGAGTTAGTAAATATGATGAACATCCTCCTTTTATTCATAACCTATTGATTATATAAAAACTCAATAAGTTTATTAACGGTGGAAGGGTTATTACAACTTGTAGCTCTGATCTCTTTTATCTGAAAAAACTCTGATATATATTCTACGCCTGGGAGAAATCTTTACCTCCACACTGAAAACTATCTAAGTATTTATAGAGAGAACTGCTTATATATTTTAATTTACTATCACATAGTGTACACTTTTTGATGTCTCATACCACGTGGAAATCTTATCATTTTTATTCTCCTCGCACGAGTAGTTTCTCGTGCTCGTGTACTCCATGCTCCGGACGAATCATCTAAGCTCGGGTGTTTCTCTACCTTCGTGCGTATTCTTTTTCTTCTATCACTCGCATATCCTCTGAATCTTCTTGTGTTGTCTTGTCGTCTCCCTCTGCCCGAATCTGACAAAGTCCAGTTCTACACTCTGTCACTCGTATTTAATGTTCCTGTTTCCTAATTCAAATTTTTCCGTTGATGTAGTCAAGATGCTTTCCACGTGTCTTGATCTGGCGTTGACGATAGATATCTCGAAATATGGATGGTAACTTTTTAACTTTTTCCCATACTTTTTGATGTTATCTTCTTACGCATTTGATGTTTTGGGATTACTTCATGTGGCAACCAGATATTTTACTATCACAACAACTGAACGGCTATACTTATTCAATCTCCATATACTAAACAAACAAAAGTATATATAGTTCGAGTTAATTAACAAAAGTTACATATACACAACAAGATTGTTTACGAATTCGTGAAATTGATGAAGTTTTTATTAAAATGATGCCATGGTTGTCCCTTGACTGGGTGCTCAAAGACAGCGGCCACTTGGCTCAAGAATAGTTTAAAAGGTTGCTTATGTTTTTGCATTACGTCGCCTTCGGCCGACCGTATTTATATGTATATCCTTTCCTCAATACAAGGATTTTCGCACTTTTAAAAGTTATTATTAACCTCATAAATAATCGAAAAATAATCAAAAAATAGCAAACATAAAAAGTCTATTGATCTTTTTTTTTCCAGAAAAAAAGGTTCTCGTAATTAACTACTTCCAATTGTCTTCTTTCACGAATAAAAGATATAGAATACCTAAAAAATCGCAGTTTTGCATTTCTTCAAGTTTGAAATATAAATGTTACTATGAGCTTTCAACATACATATATCTAGTTAATTTTTGATTACTGAGTAGTAAAACCAGGGAAATGTATGGCAGTAAATTTCAAACTTGCATTATTGTTTTAGGTACGTATTTTGCCATGACTAAACAATGCTGAAGTTTTGGTGAGATATGCGGTGGGTCCTTGTAAATCGAAGGTACAATACTACAATGTCATGCAGAGAATATCCAACATTATTGTGATGATTATTTTTAATATCTTCGTTAAATAATTATACATTTTTTGAATTATTATGGTCATATATTCCGATAAAAATGAAAAAGAAATTAATATTGAACCCCTCTATGATCTTTTAGATGACCTATCATTCAATAATTAAAATTATTTTATTAAATTTCTAAAGACGGAGAAAACTCATTTTGGTGCATTGTTCATTTTTTTGTTTAAATGACTAGTACACATACAAATAGTAATTGATATTACTATGGTATGAGCTTTACCCTTTGTAGCGTTGGTAATGATCCCAAGTATTATCCACACTATGATCATAGTACGGATAATGTTTATTTTGAAAACCGGTCGGCTATTCATTGTATTAGTCCTTATAATACCAGTTTGAATTATTTTTTTCTTGTGCACATGCAAATACAGGGTAAACTAAAATTGGTTAGGATCAGGTTACCGTGGCATAATATATCTATAGTCAAAGACTGATCAAAGGTACAAGGCTAAAGTTTGTGAAATTTCGGCTGGTAACTCCCATCAAGCAGGCACAAGTTCAACTTACTATTCTACGTCTTTTCCTAGAATCTGTAATCAGAATACGGAATGTTATACAAAGTGTTTTATTTTGTTTAACAATAAAAGAATTTCTTAAATAAAATCTTAATATAATTGTGTATAATCCAGATAATAAGAATTTTTCCTAATATATAAAATCTAAAAATAAAAATAAAATTGTTAAAGTTCATGAGACTAACTAACCTTGAAAACCGGCTTACAAGGTTAGGGTTGCTCAAAACATATATACTTCACAAATTCAGGAAACGTATACGATGTGGAACTATATTTAACAAAGATAAATAAAATAAACCCGTTTGCCAACCAAGCTCTTCTAACTTCTGTACGAGGAACTCCACCATCTTCCCAAGATTTTCTTGTTTGCCTTTGATCATTACCGCAATATGAAACTAGCTAATTTTTCTAGATATAATTGATCGGCAAGAGATGGAGTGACAGTTCCAACGGTGTTTGCTTCAAGATTAATATCAGTCCATACAAACATAATGATATAAATATTAATAGTTGTTTGTATTTTTTTATTATACCCTTTAAATAAGATTAAATTTATTTATTTTTTGACATAATAATGAAGAAAATTAATAATTTATCATATTTTCTTATTATACCCTCCAACTAAGTTAAGCGTGCTCCAACTATGTTAATTTGAAATAATACATAAAGCTGTACTCTTTTTTTTAAAGCATATGAACCTTTACCAGCTTAAAAAAATCCTAGATTTTTACAAATTTATGTTCTCACTGGTATTTTTTTCAGTTACCTTTGGACAATGTATCTCACAATCGGGTTTAATTGGAAAAAGATACTTGCCTTATAACAAAATGAAAGAAATTGTTATTATTTGAATTTCAACCTGAACCGAAAAGGAGGAGGTGCAACCCTTAATATATTGACACCACCTCCGATCGTATATAATAAATACTGGCAAGACATATTGTATCCTCCAAGTCTCACCTTTCACGTTCCAGTTTGCCGACCATCTCTTTTAGATTTTTCACCAGATTGCGTCCTATCTAACCATTTAAAAATTCAACAACATTCACCTAAAACTTTAGTAAGTCCAACCCACCAGCTCAATAAGAAAGTCCACAACCCCTAAGCAAACACTACATTCACTATCTTCTAAAATCGTATTTAATTCCCATATCGTAATCTTTACGGCAATAACCATAGCAGGGGCAGAACCAGCCCATGGCAAATTGCCCACCCATCCTGCTGGGATGGATTCATGCCCATTTTTATATATATAATATGGGATAAAAAATTAAGATGGTCATTTTTTCATACAAAAACTCTTCCTTAATTATCCTTTATAAATAAAAACCATTTGAATTAAAAATAAAATAAAAATCCCATTTCCTTTAATATTGGTTATATTTAGTTTTTATCATTTTTTTAAAATGTCATCCTTACCTTTTCTTTCTCTTCTTTCTCATTTCATCCTTACCCTTTCTTCTTCTTTTATCTTCTTCTTTTTCTTCTTATTCTTCCTCTTATTCCTCCTCCTCCTCCCTACCAGCAGCAACAGTAGCTCATCCGCCACCATCACCAGCAGCAACAGTAGCTCCTCCGCCACAACAACACCTTCGTCTCCTTCACCAACACCTCTCTCTTTTTTTTATTTTACTTTTATGTTCACCAATAATAAATTTTGCCATCCATATTTGCCACTAACAGCACCTCCGTCTCCTCCATCAACACCATCAGTACCTCCTTCTCTTTCTATGTCCAGATCCGCCACCAACAACAGCTCCTCCTTCCCCATCGCTTCCTCCTCGTTATTTTTTCTCCTCCACCACTACATGTCCACATCCACCACCAACAACACATCTTCCTCCTCCTTCTATCCTCTACAAACATCACCAACACCTCCAAATCATCATCGTCGAAAATCATCATAAATAAAATAATGATACATCATCATTGTCGATATTAGGGTTTTTTAGTAGTGAAACGTCAGAAAAATGATGAAACCAAATTTGGTTTCATCAAATTTTACAAAACTAAAACAACATTGAAACCAGTGTTTGTGTTGGTGGAATGTCTGAAAAATTAAACAAAGCTGAAACCAATTTTATGTTTGTGTTTGTGTTTGTGTTGGTGGAATGTCTGGAAAAAATTCATCATTTTTTTTCATCTGGAATAAAATAAATGATGAAACCTTTTTTGGTTTCATCAAATTTTAGACTAAACAATGCTAAAACCAATTTTTGCGTTGGTGAAAACAGTAAGTTTTATAGAAACCAAATTTGGTTTCATCTGATTTGTGCCTACTTTTTACCGTGAAATCAAAGTTTAATGGTGAAACAATACGTTTATGTTGAAACAAAATTTGGTTTCAACTAAAAATTTTCCTAGTTTTTTCAATTTGATGCATTTGGTTTCTTCATTGAAGTTGTGTTGGTGAATTTCATCTGATTTGTGCCTTTTTTGGTTTCATCAAATTTTAGAAAAACTAAACAACGCTGAAACCAATTATTGTGTTGGCGAAAACAGTAAGTTTTATAGAAACCAAATTTGGTTTCATCTGATGTGTTCCTACTTTTTACCGTGAAACCAAAATTTAATGGTGAAACAATACGTTTATGTTGAAACCAAATTTGGTTTCAACTAAATATTTCCTAATTTTTTCAATTTGGTTTCTTCGTTGAAGTTGTGTTGGTGAAATACAAATTTTATGTTGAAACCAAATTTGGTTTCATCATTTTTAGTTCAACTGCTGCCGAATCTTGCTCCATCTCAAGGCGTAAATGTTAGGTCTGAAGCTACATCCTCGGAATCTGTTGCAATGTTACTGAAATCAGTAGGGTAGGATGAAATAATTATGGAACAAACTACTACTATTATTGAGGGATCAGTATTCGGAAAAGGATTGGGCGACTTAACAACTCAAATCGGTAGGCCATGGATTTGGATCTGTTTTATTAAGTTTTTTGTTGATCTTTTTATCTTTCTTTTTCTCTTGTTTCTTCACCATTTTGAATGATGTTCAGTGATTTTGTTTCGATGTTAGGTTAGGTTGAAATTGTTAGAGAATAGAATAGAAAGATTTGAGTTAATAGTAGAAGGTGGATGTGGGAAACTTAGTATTAATGATGAACAACCGTTTGAGAATCAGAAATTCAGTTTTTGATTCTGATTCTTAATGTACTGGTTGTGATGCAGATGATGATGACGAGGATGATGTTGATGACGAGGACGATCGGGATGATATGGATGAAGATTAAGATGATGTTGTTTCAGGAGATTTTTCTGATGATTTTGAAATTGGGGAACGGTTGAAATTTTGGAAGTGGTTGAAGAGGGAAATAATGTCGTTTCGAATTGAATTAGGGAGAAATAAATGAGAGTGAGCGGTTTAAGGGAGGGTAGTTTAGACAGTTGGGTTCAAATGGGTTTTTTGTGATAAATTTGCTTTGTTGGATTTTTTGTTGTTGGATAGTGACACATTTGGGGTTATAACCGACGACCTGTTTTACATATTCTAAACTCGATTTTGTCTATCCCCAACTATTTTTTTTTATCTTTTCGTCTACCGATAAATTGTTTATTTCTTCATAGGATATTTTCTGGCTCCGCACCTGAACCATAGCATATGACACTTCTCTATAAAAAAATATTCTGGCTCCATCCCTGAACCATAGCATATAACACTCGTTGAAAATGATAAAAACACTTGTCCTAAAAAATAAACAAAAATATATCAACAATTGATATAAAAAATCTAATATATATGTAGTAAACATCAAACATGACAAAAACATAAATATATTAACTTGAATACATTTTCTTAAAAAAGTATTTCTTATATCCAAAAATAGATGATCAGTTCAAGATTGTATAATTTTTAAGATAATAAAGAAAACGAAGTATTTTTAAGTATTTTTTATAATTATACCCTTAGGGATAATAATTCGTAGAATTTAGAAATAATATATATCTTTTAAATTATACCACAGATATTTATAGATTTTATATAATTGAAAAGCGTTTTAAAACACTTATAAAATAAATATAAACAAAACTATCAAATTATACATATTTTTTATATTTACAATAATCAATTAAAAATGATAGTTTTAAAAATTTACTCTTATTTAATAATATAAATTATCTAGCAGTGGATAAAAATTAAAATGACAAGGGAGTATTTGAAATCCGGTTCAGTTAATGTTAAAAGGACTATCAAAATATCAGTCAATCCAACCCTAAACTCTCTGAATATTTAACTACATCTATATGGCTAGAGAGTACTGTGTTACTCAATTAATGAGAAATGTTGTTTCACCTGTACCATTCCCCGTAAAATAAGACAATACTGATATGTTAAATTAAGTATGGGGTATAAGTATCAGAGTACGTGATATTTCTGGGAAATTTTTTATCAGTTATGTGCACTATAAGTGAATTAATAGGTTTCCTATCCTGCCAATACTCTCTTCAGACTGGACTTCTGTTCTGGTGTGAGAATCGCTGGGAACTTCACATCAAACTTCACTCTTAGGTTTCCTTTCTTCCCGGGTTCCCTCGAAATTGGCATTCCTTCATTTGGGATCACCATTTCGTAGCCCGGTTTAACGATATCTGTTACTTGATATTGTAGATTTCTTCCGTCTAGGCTAGTGAAGCTAAGGGTCTTTCCAGTGAGGGCTTCAAGTAATGATATTCGTTGGTTGACTAAGAGATCGTTCCCATCTCTCTTGTAAAGTGCATGCGGCCTCTCATCTATCACGAAAGTAAGATCTCCTGGAGCAACACCACGAGATGCCTGATGACCTTTCTCAGGGAAAGTGATCTTCGTCCCTTTCTTCCAACCAGGTGTGATATCAATTGTCAATACCTCCTCCTTGGTCACTGGCTTGCTGCAAGAAAAGAAAGATATTTTAATAATTGAACTTCAAAAGGTTATTAACAAAGTCACTTAAGTGCATTCATCGGTCAGCTTAACAAAATACAGAAAAGCTACAACATTTTGCATATATTCCATAATCAATGTTTAACGGACAGTCTTGGACCTTGTAATTCATCCATGTGAAGGTTTTTACAGCTACAGTGGTAGGGCTAAAATCTCCGCTGAGTTGGTTTTCTGGGTCAAAAAAGGTTATACTGACTACAATAATCTAGTAGTCTACCTACCTGGTTATGCATCTTTTTCACCCTTTCTCCTATGGTACTGAAGCAGGATCTTTAATGTCTAAATTAATTAAACTGGTAAATAAAGGCCAACTATGAATGGCAACTACATGATTTAGTGAGATGTAAAATTTTTGACTTAGCAAAAAAGAAAACTTATGATGGAGATGGTATACAAGCAACTAAGAACCAATTACACAATAAGAAAACCTTTGTAAATCAAATAAACCTTTCTTCACCTATTTATGCTATGTCGCTAAGCACTAACTTCAACGAGTACACCAACTTCATACTGAATTTCTTTTTTATTTTATTATAGGAAAAGAAGATTTCATTGATGAAAGATTTAAACAGAGGAATTGTCTTTCTCCAATTTCTCCAATAGGAAATCAGGAGGAGAATGTAACCAGACGGACTTAACATTAACTCTAGCAAATTTAGCTAGTTTATCTGCTACTCCATTAGCTTCTCTTTTAACATGAGAGCAAGACCAACTATTGAAATTTTTAAGCAAAGAAAGACACTCCTAGACTACACTATTTTCGTTGTCCATTTTATTTTGCTTAAGAGCCATTAATGGCATCCACAACATTTTTGTTCTCTCCTTCCAACTGTAATACAGCAACTCCCTTCTCCTGAGCCCATTCTATTGCCTCAAGAGCACTTCATACTTAATATGATGCGTGAAAATCTACTCCAAAATTAGGGAAGTGTGAAGTGTCAGCAATAAGAAGTTAGTCCTATCTAAATAATTTCTTGAATTGTTCTCAGCTAGAAACTTATGGTCAATCTTTTCCTAGAGAAACAAATACTAACAATCAAGAATCAAACAACGAAACAATCTTATAAATCCATAAGGTTCAATTCGTCATTTTCAAGTTCAATGCATAGAAATTAGTTCAAGTCAATCAAAATTACGTACCCGGATTCATCAAGAACAGATTTCGAAATCTTAACTTTCCTTTTGGCTCCTAAATAAAGATCTTCCAATTTACAGGGCAATTTATTCTCAAGCACCGGAGCTTTCTTCGAAGTCTTTGCATTATTATTCTTAGCACCACCATCAGACCCTCCAAAGAACTCATTGTAGATTTCATCAGGATCTCTAGGTTGATAAGTTGAATTCTGACGATTCGAAGAAGAAGAAGCTGGTGGTGCTGGTGTTGGTGGAGGAGTAGCATTAGCCGTCGGATGATGATGTTGTTGTGAATGATGATAATAACGATTAGAACTACTAGAAGAAGGAGGAGGAGGAGGAGGAGGAGGAGGAGGAGTTGAATTGTAACTATCTGGAATATCACCAGATAATAAAGCATCAGCACCGTATAAATCATAGATCTGACGTTTTTGTGGATCACTAAGAACATCATAAGCTTGTGAGATCTGTTTAAATTTAGATTCAGCTTCTTTTTTGTTATTAGGGTTTTTATCTGGATGCCATCTCATTGCTAATCTTCTGTATGCTTTTTTTAGATTCTCATCACTTGCATTTCTACTTACTTTCAGCATATTGTAGTAATCAACTCCCATTATTTCTTCTTCTTCTTCTTCTTCTCTGAACTAACTCTGTCTGGTTTTTCTCTGTTTCTTATTCTCTCTATAGATTTAAATTTAATTTTGTTTTGTTTTGTTTTTCTCTCAGTTTTTCTTGTCAACTAATGAATGCTAAAATAAGCCGTAAGTGTAGGTGATATGACTAAGAAGAACGTGCAGCCATTTGGATCGTGGTGGAGTAAGTGAACTATAAGAAGAATAAAGTCAGATGGGATGTTGTTATACCCAGATACGGTTTTACTTCGTGGGGAATCATCAACGGTTTTAAATCTCTGGAATTGACGTGGTTGGGATATAACTATTTGACTTTAACGATGCCGATTTAACAAAGATGACAAGAGTGATTTAATAGTGTACTTGTATGATTATGAGAGCAAATCTTACGGGAAGAGTTGTCTTTACTGCGTTTTCCTCAAACTATTCATTTTCTACCTCGTTCGAACTTTTTCATTTTTTTCATTTTTTATATTTTTATATTTTTTATTTTATTTTATAACAATATGGATTTCATTAAAAATGGACCAGAAAAAACTAATACATCTGTAGGCGTTAATATGACGCCTTATATCACCCCTAGAATTTAAGGGGTATATCTTTGTGTGAACACATGGGTCTCAGTTAAATTTTATTTTGGAGATAAAATCTGCCTTCACTGGGGCTGGGGGGCTGCATGGATTATTGGGGGCTTTAAAAAAATTCCTATCCGTCAGAAGTAGATAAGGAATGTCTAAATAAGTTAAAAAGATTAGATTATCCTAATTTCTAAGACTGTGACACGTGTTAACTTTTTTTTTTATTTTTTTCAAACTAGTTTTTTACTATTTTTTTACTCTTTTTATTGTTTTATTTTAAATTTTAAACTTTTTTAACTAGTTTTCTATTTATTTTATGACTCTTGCTTAAATTGAGATAGAATGAATGTTTTTTGATCCACTAGAGTCGTCAAGATTTAAATAAGAGTCGTCATGGTATATGGTTTGTAATATGACGACTTAACCTAAATGTTTGTTTTTTACCTAATAGAGTTGTCATGGTCGATGTTCAGTACCTTGACGACTTTTAAGGTTGTTCTTCAAGGTACTAAATATCAACCATGAAGATTCTATTTCTTTTTTCTATTTATTGTCAAGAATCTTCATGGTTGAAATTTAGGACCATGGCGACTCTATTTTTTTTTTTTGTTAATTGACGTTTGGTACTTGAATTTTGACCAAGTTTAGTCTTTGGTCTAACATTTGTCCAAAGTTAGGGCTTGGTACCTGTACTGGACGTTGACCCACGTTAACGAAGTTAACTCCTATTGACTCAGTTAAGTATAATTTTAATTTCAATTTATAATCTAAATATTATGCATTTGCTATTATATCCTTAACTAGGAAGGAATAACTAACCTAACCTAACTTTCCATCCTTCTTCTCTCTTCATCTACCATCAGACCATCATGTGCTTGAACATCAGACCACAACCCATCTTCCTTCTCTTTTTTGTTCTCATCTTTATATTCAAAAACAAATTGATTCACTACCAACAACTGCTAACAACACCATCTCTTGGTATCAGTTACACCAATTGATCCAACATAATAAACCCTAATTCTTCTGCAACTTAATAGCATAGCCACCATTCAATCAAGACCAAGATTAGGTAGAAACCCATCATCCAATTACGGTGTTGTGGGTAAACACTTAGCAAGCTATTTAGTTGGCATACTAAATTCTTCGGCTATAAGAATCATTACCCTGTATGAATCCAATTAGTGCACATGAGTTTGCACTCAGCGTACTAAAATTTATATAAGAATGCAACTCTACTCAAATAATCATTGAACATCCAAAACATGATAAATTCACATTGCTCAGAATCAATCAAATTCAAACACAAAGATAGATTAGAAGATGGATATAGAAGTGATGAATGGTGCATATGTTGACTAAGGTGAACGGTGTTTCCCAAAATATTAGTATAAAGTCCGGCTCAGATGCTCCTATTTTTATTATTATTTATATACATAATTTATTTATTTTTATTTTTATTTTCTTTTTTTTTCACGACTACATGATTAGATCTTTTGAATCTAAGTGCATGCTCCTTTTCAGCAGATTACATGATAGTTCCCGTGGATTCTGCATTCCACGCTTGCTTAGACGACAGAGACAGGGAGAACACACACATATTGCTGTCAAAGTGTCAATTTCTTTTTTTGACAAAATTAAAATTCTAATGCATCCGAGCTACGAACTTATGGCAATAATAGGGCCCCACCAAATCACTTAGAGAAACATAAAATTGCAAAAAAATAAATAGAAAGTGATATGGTTATGATGATTCCGAGATATGCTTGTTCAATAATTATCATGTTAATTCTAACACCTGAGTGCATCCAGATATGAATAGACCATTTAGCTGGGCACACCAATTCCTATAGAAAAAGAGCTATGTTTCCATCTACCTAGAATGGTTATTGTCATCCTGAATTGTTCACAAGCTTCTAGATTTTGGAGTTTTATATTTCATTAAAAGTTTCTCCCTTACCCCCAAAATTAAATCTAACATTGTCCTCAATGTTCTAAAGATGAATGATTAAAGATATGAACAAGGAGAAACTGTTACCAATCGAAAGAAAGGAGTTAAGGAAAGATATTACCGTGTCGCATGAGCATGGGTTACCTCCCAAGAAGTGCTAAGTTTAAAGTCTTCATATAATGAAATAGTCACCTCATAAAATCATATAGCAATAGTCGGAACAACTGTGGGTCATCTGAATCAAATAGTGTTATCACAAATAAGAGGAAACTACAATAGCCGAGAAAATGAACAAACCGAGCACACCCTTATTTAGTTTTCTGTTTAAAACAACTACTTCTAGTTGTGGTTCAAGTTCAGGTTCAGGCTCTATAAAAGGGTCTAGATAAAATAATTTCATGGGATGGATTTCCTCATATGCAGGATCAAAAGAATCAGGTTGTAGAGTCTGGAATAACTCAACTAAGAACTTAGAAGCACATAATAATAAACTGAATATTTTTGGATCCTCAAAGTCAATCAGATTTGACTCACACAATTGACTACTATGAAGGTGGTCATTCTTAAGCAAATGTGTCGATTCTAATTCCCTAAAGTAATTAGGTTTAGTCTTAAAACTTAATAACTGACACATTCGAAATTTTAAAGTTCCCACATATGGAAGAAAATATTTTGGTGGGAAAACAAAGTCAATCTTGGTATTATCGCCTAGGTAAACCACATCGACCATAGGATAAGTTTCTAACAACTGAACTTATTTCTGGACATGATTAGGTTCGGGAAACAGTTCTTGAAGATAGTCTCTTAATATGGTAGAGGCACAAACATCAAGTCCCAAATGAGGGACTTTTAAAAGAGTCAAAGGTAAAGCACAGGGAGAGTGATAATCACTCCCAAACTTAGAATTTTGGGTGTCCCTAGATAGACTAGTGACAATTTCCCTAATTTCTAGATCATCAGATTCCTGAAAATGGTCAATTGCTTCTTTTGAGTTATAATCAAGTGGTGCATGCTCACTCATATTTAAAATCTCTACGAGTCTATCTTTGTTATCTAAGACTATTGTTTCTAAATCGTTGGACTCTAAAACAGTATTCTCAGGATAAACACGTTCCTCTAAACCATTATCGACTTCAAAACAAGAAAGTTCTATATCGTCTAAAACAGTGGTATCTTTAGTCCTCTTCCTTCTGAATAGGTGAATAATCATTAAAATTATTTGGATTTGAATGAGAACTAACATTATCATCATGAAGCACCATTGGAGTGATAATTTCCCGATCACTCTTCCTGTATATTTCAAGTTCTTCACCAATATTATCCTCATCATCATAATAACATGAAGATGTTTGAACCTCGTCTACATAAGTAGTGTTATCAATTCTATCCTCGTCCTCTTGGATAGATGAATAAATATCAAGGGTAGCACTATATTGGCAATTAAGATCATTTTGAGCAATATTATTCTTTGCAGAAATTTCATTCACACTTGACCCAAACCTTTTTGTACTCTCAGTCAACTCCCTGAGGGATTCTTTTAGAAAATCAAATGGATCATAAGGGGTACTGGTTTGCAACTGCTCGTGTGATTCTTCTAGAAGCATAATAGGTTCATGGGGAATACTAGATTGCATCTGCTTTAGGGCATCCATCCAAGACAAAGAACTAGAATCATCATAAGAAGTACTAGATTGCATCTGCTTTAGGGTATCCCTCCAAGACAAAGAATTAAAATTTTTCTCACTTTCATGTTCATAAGACGGGTGTATGTACGAATAGTAATTCGGATCACCCTGTTATGAGTAATAACCTCCAAAAGGTTGGTGGTGATCCCGACTACTATCCACACAATGTTAATAGTATGGATAATGTCTATTTTGAAATCCAGTCGGATATTCATTGTATTGGTCCTCATAATACCAGTTCGACATTTTCTAAAAATTTCCTAATATATTTAAAAAAATCTAAGAAAATAAATCCTAGCATGAAGGGGGTTCTAAACATTCACAAACAAGGCCGATTTAACCAAATCAAACCTATTGAATCTAGCAAACAAAAAGCATGATGACTCCACTTAGATTGTTTCTAGACCAACTTTTATTCCTTCGAAAGGCAACTAGTTACAATTTTTAGCAAACCTCTTAGAACGATCCGAATTAGATTAAGTCGAAGAGAAACAGGATAAGCTCTAAGGAGCTTTGATAACCCTGTCTCTTTGGCAACTTTTCCCTGGGTTACAAGGCGGCTCTAATCAACTTAAAATAATCTACATGAACTTCGAGTTAGGCTAAGAAAGTAACCAATACAGTCCTTTTGAACGAGTTTCCTATAAGATCGTTATCCAATCGGTCTCTTTCTAATCAAAATTTTAAGGTTTAGGTTCGCGTTTGGTAACATGTTCCTAAAGCGGGCAAGAAGGAAACGGAGATGAAATCCGACTCCTTATCTTGTATGGCTAGTTCTTGCCCTTTACTAGAAAAGTAAAACCGTATTCAATTCCTCAACATATATGCATACGAAGGAATACAGTAAACCCACTTGCAGGGGATTCGTGGGAACGAGTCTTACCTCCCGTACTGAATCGGGTGTAGTCGACTCGGGCCACCGACTCCTGTGTCAGTGTGCGAACCCGAGGGGCCGAGACAATATCGTAATTGTCGTCCTTCCCTGTAGCAGTTTATATTTAAATTACCCTTCCGTAGGGTTTAAAAATAATAAAATGTCCAAAGTCCAAAATAAAGTCAAAAAAATGTCCAAAAATAAAAGAAAAATTACAGAAATAATAAAAATTCCTAATACAATTTTCTAAAGAAATAAAATCTAAAGAAAATAAATCTAATTAATAAAAATAAAAGTCTTTGTCTTCTTCTCCGTTCTTTAAGCAATAACTTTTAACTCCAAGTCTTTAACTTTAATTCAAAGCAATTAAGAATAAAAGAATTGTAAATAATAAATAAAATAGAAGTTACCACTTATTTATTGGAGAAATAGCTTCCTCCGTCGCCCCAGTGATGATGATTAGCTCATTGTATTGGAAACACCCTCAAAAATATATTTCATAGCTCAAAAAGTGCTTATAATGGTGAAATACTAGTAACACAGGAGAACAGAGACGCTTATAAGCGTTACAGAGAAGTGTTCTCTGCGTTACAAAAGAAGGAAAATGAAACAGGAGAAAAAAACGGACTTGAACTGCTTCAGAAATAGGACTGCTTCAGCTGCTGCGTCAGCGATAGTATCGGCGACACTTCTGGAACGCCTTATGTTCTTCACCTTCTTCTTCACTAGCAGAACTCGTTTCTACCTGGAATTTTTCCTGGTGCTTTTGCCTCCATTTTATTTGCTTCTCTTTAGTATTTATAGGATTTGTTAACCCTAGGAACCCTTCCTAAGTTGATAAGGACGCAAAGAATCATTCAAAACAAACTCCAATTGCGTGTAAATCCTAATCAGGATACAACTCTTTTTTCCGACCAGATGCACTTCTGCCAGCCATTTTTTCCGGCTAAAACTCTTTGTTGACGTGTGTTTAACTTATTTTGGTTGTTTACTTCACTTTAGGTAGTTTATAGTTACCCCAAATCTCTATAAACACGTATCAACCAGATTCAGAAAACTTCTCACGTGAAGAAAGTTTCTTCCCGCATTTTTCGGTTTCAAAATTCAAAAGGGAGATTCCCCTAATCCAAGAGCTGGGTGCCTTTATCAATTCTTCCTGAGTGCCTTTAGTAATTTTTATGGGTGTCGTTATCACCTTTCGAGCCGATTTTTCCCAAATTATTTATTTCTCAAAAACACCTACAAAGACATAAAAAGCCATAATAAGTACAAAATCGAACACTATCAAAATAGATAATCAAGCGCAATTTAGACACAAAAATGTGTCTATCAATAACCGTTCCCCACTCTGTTTGAGGTTGAATGAACGGTTGCTCAATCTACCACTCCTTTACTCAACTGCTAATCGAACTTTCCAGATTCTCTATAGTGGGTGTGCTGCATCACGTGTCGAGACCGCCAGATCAATACCTTAGTGAATATCCTCTCATTTGTAATATCTTTGATTCTCGGGTAATTTTTGTAGTATTAAGTACTACTAATATTAAGTCGAACAAGACTTGCTTAATCTTTTGACTAAGGACTTGTCCTGACCCGTTGAGTCTAGCAAGACCAATAAAATATATATTTATTTTATTTATGAGGAACAATGTGTTCAACTAGGTCAATTTGCATTGACATGCTTGTTTTGAAGAAAAAAGTGTAACATGATGAGCATAAGCACACACACACACACACATATATATATATATATATATATATGTGTGTGTGTGTATGTGTGTGTGTGTGTGTGTGTGTGTGTGTGTAGGTGAGGCTTAGTATGACCTTTAATAAACAATTTAGGGGTGTGAACCTTGCATGTGAACCAATCCCAAATAGACAAACATCAGGTGCTAACGCTAATGTGGATGAGCTTAGGAGCTAATGCCTAAGAAGAATGAGCTTAGGAGATAAGTCTAAGACGGATTAGCTGCATGCTTTTTGTATAAAAAGGGTAAAACGTACAAGCTTGATACCTAAGAAGGACAAGCTTTGAGTTTTACCTAAGATGGACAAGTAGTGTTACTTAGACTAAGACGGACAAGGTCCATATCTTGACTAAGACGGACAAGGTCTGTATCTCAAGCTAAGATATACATGTAGTATTTCTTAGACTAAGACAGACAAGGTCCATATCTTGACTAAGATGGAAAAGGTTTGTACATCAAGCTAAGACGAGCAAAGATCGTGACTATATCCTAGCTGAGATAGACAAGAATCGTGGTTATATCTTAGCTAAGACGGACCAAGATCCTGGCTATATCATAGCTAAGATGGACCAGGATCGTGGCTATAGCTAGCTAAGACGGACAAAAATCGTGGCTATAATATTTGCAACGCTTGTAAGGATTGTGAATCCAGTCTTGAGCCGTCCCCTTTATCAATTAGGGTTGGAAAGCGTTCATTGATCATTTGAGACACTTATAAGTGTTGCGAACTTATTTTTTAGTGTTTCCAAAGCCCTAAATTGAATTTTTCACGCCATTCGTATTAGTTGCCTCCTTAAGCAAGGATTAACGTGACCATGGATGAATTTAGCTAGTAGAAGCTATGAAATTGTGTTAGGCACAATTTTGACTTGTTATCTAAACACAATTGTGGTACTTTAGTCAAGTAGATTCGTATGTAACTTGATACACACTTTTATATAAAATCTATATAGGTATTTTAGTGAGTCAATTTTGTTCAGTTGAGCGTGAATATTGACATAAGTTAATTTTGGGAATCCAGTTGCGGAATATAACACCAAATAATGCTCAAATAACTCTATACTAGTGGGCAATCCATTTAGGAGCTTGAGACTTTATATAAAATCATAGAATATCTAGGAAAGTCGTAGTAAGCACTAGTGTTATTCTGATGATTTTGTACAATAAAGAATGTTGATTCATTCAATATTTTCGATTGTATATGTAGCTAACCATACACATAGAGAGACGAAATTGATGGACACCTGAGAGAGAACATAGACGAGCACCTGCCTAAAAACTCTTTGCAGAATTTTGATTTTTAATATTTCTCAGACTCGAGTTTTGATATATAATTTTACTATTTTACCCTTGACAAAATCCACCATCTACACCTGGTAAACTGACTTCTTTCTTAATGGACCGATATATGTGGTCCTCAAGTACACCAGCGTTCGTCTGATGTTTAATATTTGGAACTTCAGCTTCTTATCCGATCCCAATCTACTCCACTCTTTGGGGTGCTTGATGTTTTCCTATTTATGTTTCTTTTTATTCCTTGATAAACTCGTCGTGGTCGAAAGTTTTTTAGAATAAAAACTTTGGGATATTTTTTGTTGGGAAAATTATGTGGAAGGAGATTGTGAAATTAGGAAGGAGAATATGTTATTTATAGGCAATGGAGAGTTGGTCGGTGGCGACCTAATTTCTATCAAGCGACAGAAACTAGATCACTTACTCAATTTCCCATAGTGGGGCGGCTAGTTTGTTCCACCACCTGGCATGTCAAACTAGCCAACCTTCCTATATGCATAAGACTTGGTCTTAAAGCTTCTTTAATGATGGTTGTGTGTTTTTTCTATGTGGCAACACAATCTAGACATCCTCCTTCATATTTGGTTTTATTTTTTTCTTAAAATTATGGAGAAAAAAATATTGATCTCCAACCGTAGTGTTCTTTCACAACTTCTTAGATTAGGTGTAAATATTTTTTTAACTTAATTTATGATTTAGTTATACTTTTTTAATTTAAGATTTTTATAAATTTTAATTAAATTGAATGGGAAGAAAATTCTCGCAAAAAAAATTAAAGGAGAAAAAATATGGTGAAAAAAATTCGGTGAAATATAATTTATAATTAAATAAAAGATGACTAGGATGGATTGACATCCTTTATGTGAATGTCTAAAGATTGGTCTAAAACTAGACATTCACCTTGAGGATGTCAACTAAAAACCAAACCATGTCATCTAAACATTGTTTAAAGAAATTAAGGTTGGAGAATGATTTTTGGAAAAATGGAAGTGTATCCTGCATGGATTTAGACATTTTTATCACACATTCCTTTGGAAAAGTTCTTATATCTCATTGTACCCCACTTATATCTGGTACATAAATTGACATATCCAAGGAAAAGAAATGTTTGTATCTATCGGGTTGGGTAAAAAATATCAAGAATTCATAGATATTTTTTTCTACCATACAAATTTCCCTTAATAAGGTTTTTAGTGACACTTTTAAACGAAAATGATTGATACGCTGAGAGATCATTTTGAGATTTATCCCTTGTGAGAGGGCTGGTGGGATACATAACCAGCATTCTCTATCCCAATGTTTCATTCCCCTTGCACTATTGGATCTCCTTAATACAAGTCCTACGCACCCTTCCAAATGGGTTAGTTTGTCCAGGGTGCACTACTGTGGGAAATGCTCTAAGCGGCTAGCTCTTTGTCGAGCGATAAGGAGTTGGTCGCTAGCGATAAACACTTAACCGCTGGCATACAACTCCTTGTCGCTCGACAAAGAGCTAGCCGCTAACGACTACTTTCAGGCAACGACCAGATTCAAGAAAAAAATTTCTTTCTTTTATACATATACCCTAACAATTTCATTCAACTCATACAGTTTTTTTTACCTATTTCTAAAATCAATTCACTGATTTCTTAAACTATCTAACTTTTATATCACAGTCGATGGATTGTTCTGATGATGAAGCTAAAATTATTATGGATCGGTTTAAAACACAGCGAGAAGCTTATGTTCGGGTGTTGCAACAAATGGAAGTTGAGTCTGATGAAGACTGATGTGGTTATAAAAGTGGTAATAGAGTACTATTCACTTGGACTTGTGAAGATTGATTTTAGACCTAATTTTAATTTTAAACTAGTAAATATACAAAAGTTGATAATAAAATTGGGAGTTAATGAGCCTCATGATTCCACCATTTTCCATATTCATGCAATTCATACATTAATTCTAGACAATCTATAGCTCATATGATAAAAGTATTGACTCTGATTCTTTGCCAAAAGTAGATTTTGAAAACATTTATTGTAAATTCTAAGAATGGACCATAAAAACACTTAAGATAAGCATGACCCTTCAAATTAAATGACAACCAATTAAGAAAAATCATAAATCAAATTAAATTAATGCAAAAAGTCATAAAAGAATGAATTATATTTACCACAATCATGAAATAAGATTTCCTCAATTATCCTAGTGTTTGGGTTTAGCTCATCATGACAAACACTCTCTCAAAAGATGAAAACATGGCTCAAAAGTTCTTGAGAAGAAGAAAAGAATCAAACACAATTGACATAGTGAATTTGAGACGTTTATAAATGTTACAAGAGTAAAACAACAACAAATATAAGTGTTTCTGAAAGGATCAGAAAGATCACAGAAGTTTCTACAACGTTGTTCTTTGAACTAAGTATTTTACGACGTTGTTCTTCGAACTAAGTCTTTTACGACGAAGTTCTTCCTCTTCTTCACCAGCAGCTTGTCTGCAACTTTTTTTTTCTTCTCTTTTCTCGGTCCTGTGGCCTCCCTTAACACTCCATAACCTTTTTTAGGAATTGTCGACCCCTATTTATACACAAAAACTCTCGAATCTTCTCTTTAATCCCTCACAGATCCTCAGTATCAATCGGTAGTAAAAGCAATATCTCAGTGATATGATTTTCTTTTTCAAACTCGATATGATTTTCTTTCCCTTGTTAGAAATATGCGGTGATTCTTTTCTAAACCTTCTCATCGAAGAAGATATTGTTACCAAAATATGAATTCCATATTAACTGTTTTTTCTCTCTCTTTATTTCCGAGAATGAGATAACTATTGAGAGATTTTTGTTTTGTTGATTTCCCGTGTTTCAACCGTGTATATATCCCTCTTATTTAAGCAAGAAGATATTCTTGTCTTAAAGGGTCTTAAAACATGTCCAAATTCACGTAAACAAATCTCACAGATTGAGAAGGAAACCTTCCCGCCAAGATTATATTTGAATTTCAAAAGAGCTGGTGCCCTTAACCAAGGTCTGGGTGCCTTTATCGAAACTCTTGGGGTGCCTTTAACACTTTTTAATCCAATTTTCCACAATCATTTATTCTTCAAAAATACCTAAAAACACACAAAATATCAATATTAGTATAAAAACTAAGAGCTAGCAATACACATGTGAGATTAATTAAGACATAAAAATATGTTTATCAAAGACAAATAACTTACCGACCTTATGTTAGCAGCAGAATTATCGAGGCAGATACCAAGAGCTCCTGAGCCAAAAGAAGTAATCACAAGAAGATATGTGTATCGTGGGTGGGAAGAGTGACACCTGAAGCTGATGCATAATTATTTCAATGTTGGTTGCATGTTCTCTGATGAAGATTTCCAACGTCGATTCTACAAGCCCCGACACTTGACAATAAAGATTACTGAAGATCTTTTTCGAGTATGACTTGAACTTAATTATCCATTTGATGCATTGAATATTAGAGGTCATAGTTCGAAACAAAAGGTAACCTCGTCCCAAAGGATCCTAAGTTAAGGTCGTTCAGCGGATGCTAACGATGAGCATATTCGTATGGGAAAAACAACTTCATACAAGTATCTTTCATTGTTTTTCAAAGTAATGATTAATCATTTTGGTACAACGTATTTACGAAAACCAACAGATGCATATATTTTTCAAATATTAAAACAAAACTATGATAGGGGATTTCCAGGAATGATAGAGAGTCTTGACTGCATGCATTGGGTATGACAAAGATGTCCTATATATTGGCAAGGTCAATATAAGGGTCATTACCCAAAACCAACTATTATTTTGGAAGATGCCGCTTCTTATGATTGTTGGATATAACATGATTTCTTTGGTCTGCCGGGTTCACAAAATGACATAAATGTTCTGCACAAGTCGCCTCTGTTTGAAGACCTCAAGTATGGAATTTGCCCCGATGTGAGGTTCCATATAAATGGGCACCAATACACTCACTTGTATTATCAAGCGGATAGAATCTATCCTAGATGGTCTGTCTTAGTTCAAACGTACAAGCATCCCCCCAGGGAAAAATGGCCGCGCAATTAGGTATTTCAACACGAAATAGATGGCGTTGTGAAAGGATGTGGAACGGACTTTTGGAATTCATAAGCAGAAGTTCGTTATAGTTTGTGGACCCTACCGTGGTTTAAATGCTCGTGAAATGCTTAAGACTATGCTTACGTGCATCATTCTGCATAACATGGTCATCCGAGAAATCCGACGTGATAAGAATTGGACTAACCACCCCGATGAAGATTTGAGGCCTGAGGTTATACCAATGCATGGTGTACCTGGAAGGAACTATAATAAAATGGAAAATCACATTCAAGACGCAACTTTGAACGACAGGTTAGGACGAAATCTGACTGCGAATCTTTGGGTCGAGTTTGGCAGATCGGGCGACCGTATGTACAAGTTTCAAATAGTAGTTTGTTTACAAGTTTCATTTTTTGTTTTAAATTTTTATGTTATGTACTAGTTTTTACTTTTAAATATTTTATTACAAGTTTTAATTTTCTGAGTAATATTTACTTCAATGACGTGGATGGAGTGCAACAACTTTTTTTTAAACCATTGGCAGTATGGATGACATGGAGTGCAACTACTATTTTTGTAACCGTTGGAAAAAATATAGACGTTGCCTTATAAACACATTTATGTGTCTAAATTGTTCTAAATTATATATTTTGTTAATGCTCAATTTGTATTTATTATGGTATTTTATGTGTTTGTAGGTATTTTTGGGAAATAAACTTTTGTGGGAAAATTGGCTCAAAAAGTTGATAAAGGCACCAGGGGAAAATTACTAAAGGCACCCACCATAATTGTTAAGAACACCCATCAGAATTACTAAAGGCACCCACTCTCTTGAGTTCAAATTCAGAAAATGGCGGGAAGTTGGTTTACGCGGAGAAGCTTCCCTGAACTATCTGAGTTGGTTTGAGACGAGATTTAGTTGGATTTTCTCAACTATTTGGATTAGGATTGACCAAACAAGGTGGGTAAGTACTTTTGAATCGAAGAAAAAGGGATATTTTCGTCCACAGAAGAAAACAGAGTGGAGAAAATATTCTCGGGATTTTTTTGGGGTTTTATATGTTTGGCAGTTACGTGCAATAGGAGAGAATATCTTCTATAATTGAATCCTCTCTTGTTTGGATATTTCCAACAACTCAGAGACGCATGAAGAGATAAAAAGGGAAGTTTGCTACCGGAGAATATTTTTCTTTGCTGATTTGGTTTATCACGAATCTGGGTTAGTTTGGGATTATTTCCTTTAGTTCTTATCGATTAAGATTGGTTTTTAGGGCTAGCTGAGCCTATATAAACCAAATAGAAAGGAGAAAAATGCATCTAGAGTGGGGAGAAAAAAAGTCAGAGAAAAAAAAAGTTACGCTAGTGAAGAAGAAGAAGAAGTAAGACCACAAGAGAAAATAGTCGCTGATTCTATCACCTTTTCTTTTTATATTTTACTGCGTCCAGGAGCCGTACTTTATTCTTTATGTTAATTTCTCTTTTCAGCAACACAGAAAATAGTCTTAGCAACACTTATATCCGTATCTGTTTTCTGTGTTATTTCTGTTTTTCTTTTCTTTTAAGCACTTTGAGCTATGAACATGTATTTTGAGAGAGTGTTTGACATGAGGAGCTAGACCCCATTGTTGAGGCGACGGAGGAAGCCAATTTTCCAATAATAAAGTGGTATATTTTTATCTTATTAATTTTTTTACAATTTTTTTACAATTTTTTTATGATTATTTTCTTTAAATAAAATTTGAAATAATGATTGTTATCAACTAGTTGTGTTTTCTCTTGATGAGTCATGCTTAGTTTAAAGCTATTGATGTCTGATACTTTTGATTTACAACTATTATTTTGAAAATCTAACTTTGACAATATTTAGAATCAATTGAATGTGTGAGTTGCAAAATAATTGTTAATGCTAAATCACTTAAAAAATTGGCTAATGGTGGAATCCTTAGTCTCAGTTCTTTTTATAATTTGAAATCAATTCTACTTTAATCTTCTTTATTTTTAGTTTTAAAAATTAGGTTTAAAAATCAAATCTTTACAAGTTTGAGTATCGAATCTTTTATCACTATTTCTACAACACATTATTGCACTCTCAACTCATCTCCTTGCCTATATATATATCTCTATACCTCCCAATGATGAATCACACCTCCCACAAAACTATTATACATACTCTCTCTCTCTCTTAATCTCATCTTCTCTAATCTCACTCTGATTTCCAGACATTTGGCTCAAGCTAAGTTCACTCAAGAAGAAGATTTATCACTTTGCAGAAACTAATAGTGTGCTATCCGACCAGAGGTGCAGAACGACGATAAAATAGTATTCCTAGCTTTAGTTATTGGGCAAGAATTCATGGTAACTTTTACGCTGACACCGGTAACCTGTATAACCGTAATGCACCTCAATTGTTTGTAATATTTCAAAAGAAAAAACGAGTAGTAGAATTTTTAGCTTTAGTTCGGATTGTTAATCGATATCGACTTAGGGGGGGAACCGATAATGAGAAAGAATTTCATATACAAATCTTATTTCCACATCCTTAAGGAGTTCCTCATTACCCGTTTGAATTATTAATTTGTAAGCACTGTTAAGTTGTTTGCATTGTTCCACTTCCTTTATGTAATGCATATTTCAAGTAACGGAAAACAGACAATTTCATTAAACTAACTAGCCATTTTATTTCAAATAATAACTGACTATTACATCTTAATAATAACGATTAAAAAAATATATTTTAATTAAACTAACTGACTAACTATTACATTAATCAATGACTTGAATCTCAGCATCATATTCACCATCGTCTTCGTCATCTTCTTCATCCTCAGATGGGATCTGAGGTTGATTTTGTTCTTCTCTTCCTTTTCAACTTGTTACATTCCAACTCCGTATTTTTTTTTATCCTCATTCATTAATGAGGTTTCCATAGAAAGAATCTTATTCTTGTCATAATGGCTCACAAATTGCTCTTGAGAAAGACGATTTTTTTTCAACTCCCTATTCGTGATCTTCCGGTCAACGGATCTCTGTTTCTCAGCTGTTCGTTGGTGAGTCATAAACTCGGTCATGTTAAAATTTTCAGACCCTCCTCATTCTTGGGCTAATTTTTTAGCTTGTTTTGCTGCTGCTCTTCCTAAACCTTTTTGTTTATAGGTATTAGCTGCATTGAGATCAAAATTAAAAGTGGTGGTGGGCCACTCGGTGAAGACAATGGTGAACCGAGACTTGAAGTTGGTGTAGAGGAATCACCAACGTCGTATGGTGACCTTAAAGGAAATTGCTGCATATTTTCTAAGAAAGCATAATTAAATTTGCGCAAATCTTTATCATAGCACCCTTCTTGTTCAAATGGTCCACCGTGTTTTAGGTGCCATTCCCTCCTACACTTTTTTTTCCATATTCGATGGTGATTCACCACTCGGTGGTGGACGCCGAGCACATTGTTGGACATGAGCAATATAGATGTTCAAATTTTTATTTATTTTAGTGAAGCGAGTACACAAAGCTGATGGATCACGTGAATTGACGTTCATGGTTTCTTCTTGAAACCCTAGAAATATGTTGCCCCACAAGGTGCTGCCTGCTTGAGAACAACCATTGATGATATCTTATGTGCAACGATCATAATTTCTGCAAACACTTTCATCTTCGGGAATTGAAAAACTTGTACCACGATCTTTTTAACAGGAGCATTCATTTGAACATCTATTTTGCAGAAAAAAAATCGACTGAGTTTTGTCTTAGATTAAAGTGAGGAGAGTTTTGATTTAGATTAACAGAAACACGTGTGTGAGATTGAGGTGTAAAGAAAGTGTGAGTTGAATTGAGTTTGCAACTAAGCATTTATAAGAGTTCCAGTTAGGACCGTAGGATGAGATAAGTGATATCTCGACTAGAAATATACCGCGCAGTGTATTTTTGTAAATCAGAACATTTGAGAGATCAATTTAATCATTTATTACCTTTATAGTGGTTGTTTTGATCATTTACTACTTTCATAGGACTTGGTTTTATGGAATAAAATTTAAAATTATTCCCTATCAATCCACTCTCAAATTCCGTCAAAAACACTATACCATGTTTGATTTGATCAAAATTCTTATTTTACATATAAAAAACTTGATGAGAGCAAGCGGAGCAGTGAGTACGACATATCCAAATCTTGCGGTAATTAAAAACCGAAGATTGGCTTAGACAATGCTCCAATTCAGGATTTTCCTTATTTTGACCGTAATTTAGGTCTCTAATCTCTATCGATCCAGTGGGTCCCAGTCTCTGAACAGAATACAACGTGGCTAACAACAGAGGCATGAATATTCCAGGTTCATGCTTCTCCACGTGGATTCAGAACATTTAGAAATCGGATAAAGCATACAAAAAGAAGGTCAAACAGACTCGTGCAACGAAAGTTACTTTGGTGCTAATTAAGTACCTTTGGCCGTATTTAAACAAGAGTCATATCAACTCACGTTATCTCTCCCCAAAACACTTTTTGGGTTACGATTTTTGCATGCACCTGCAGACCTGCTAGGTAAGACATTCATATTACCCGTTACGGTATTCAAAACCCACTTTATCTTTTGAGTGAACAAAACCCTAAGTAAGGGGACAAGAGAAAAGCTGAGAGTGTCAGCTAAAAAGAGAGTGCCAAATAAAAGAAAAAAAGAAAAGAAGAGTAGGGCGACCTTTAACAATTCTTATGATTTACTTTTCTCTTCTCCGCCCAAGTTGGTTGGAAACTCAAAGTGTGAAGGCTCTGGTGTTTCTTCAGAGCCGCCTCTCTGGTGTTTCTTCTTCGTTCATCATTTGTTATTCTCTCTACATCTCAGCTAATATAGATTCATCACCTGCACAATAGCTGTCTCAAGGTTTTCCCTTTTTTTTTTAATCTCTCGGTAACAAATTATATTGAAGTTTTATTAGATTTATTGTAAAGAGAACGATCCATTAATTCAATTAGTTTGCAGTTTATATTTGAAGATGGGTTTTGATTTTTAGTGTATGTGACTTGTTGATTAGTCTTGTAGCATATTGTATATCATGACCCTTGGGGTTTTGTAAGTTACTGGATTTGCAGTATGTTTTTAGAAAAGTTAGTTCTTTTATTTTAGTTTAGTGGAAATTGAAACCAGATTTGAGAATCGATTTGGTGTATTTGGATTAGACAGTTGATTACTGATTTAAGGGGTGTACTTTTATTTTAACATATGGTAACTTGGAATAAGGATTTTTGATTTGTGCCTAAGGGATTGCCTGAGATTTTAAGTGACTCTTCGAGGAAATGGTTACTCGGAATGGGTGTGTGAAGATGATATAGGAAGCAAATACATTTGGTATGGTAAAAAAGTTTACTGAAATCATAATGAGAGCCATATATCATATTAGTAGGTGTCCAAGAGTTTTTGTTGCTAAGATTTTGATGGGTTAAAAAAATTAGAAGTTGACAATAACTTATACCTAAAGAATGCTTGATTTGGTTTTGGTGTCTGCATCGTATTGGGTTAAAGAAGATGATTTTTAACAAGTTATATTCTACAATATATGGTTGGCTATAATAATAGGGGAAATAATCTAGGCTGAGGGTGTTTGTGGAGCATATTCTTTACGTTTTTATATCTTACCAGTACAACTGACAGATCATAAGAACATTTGTGACAAAGAATTGACCAGAATAAGAAGTAAAGTTTGTACCATTGCTTTACTACTTTGGAATGTATCCATATGTTTTTTTTGGGGGTAAAGGGTCAGTGAAGAAGCAACATCCCTTTTGATTCGGAAGCTTCGCTATCCTAAACAAGTTATTTTGACTTAGAGTCATTGACAGGACAGTCAGAAATCTGTGCCCTGGTGAACGATAGGTTTGTACCTGGTGCTCGTGGGATGTTTGGAGCCTTTCTTTTCATGAGGGGTTGATATGATCGGGTTTACTGTTTTTGGAACTTTTGTTGAGTTGTTACTAAAGTACGACATACTTATTGATATGGTCATATTGCTTCAGTTTCCCTGCTCAATATATATACTTTCAGTCAGTAATTTTGCATTACGAGTTATCATGTTTATGACGCCTCCCTTTGTCTTCTTTGCTTGGTTGAACTATTTGCTTCGTTTATTTAACCACTTGTTATTTCTGATGTGCCAGGTATCTTGCTGTTCTGAATTTCAAGCCGTCATATGATAACTAAGAACCCTAGTGAGATACTAGTTACAGTATCTATAAATATATGGAGGAGGTTAAACCCATGGTTAGCTTAGAAGACTGTAGTTGTTGCCACGTTTCTTCTATATGAGTGGCTATATTTCAGAATAGAGAACAGTAGCTTACCTGCTTGGAACAAGGAAAACAAAGGGCAACATCTGTCTGACATCAGGTGGAAGATAATGTTGAACACCCACTAAGATGGAGCTGTAAATACTTATTCTTTGGGATCTATCCCCCATTCTTCTGTAGTTTTTCAGTTTGTCCACAATTTTGGACGGTAGAGTTTGGCATCACATATTTTATTCAAATAATGTTAAGGAGTAAGCAGATCGGTCCCCTTACCCAGTGTGCTAGGTCATTTTTTGTTAGTGGTTCTCGAAGTAGCGGAGCAGACGGAAGTCCTTGTCCTTACCCCGAAGATGAAACTTATGCTCCGAGGAAGCAGCTCAGAAATAATGGAGTTGTACTCCCAAATAAGGATTCCACATTAGGTTCCAGATCTTCAGCCACAGATGGAGCTACACTTTCTGGAGATGCAATTGGAGCAATTGGCCATAAGACTGAAAATGGTGCTAAGGCAGCTGCTTCATGTGTTATTTCTGTTTCGAGCCCTTCGTTGAAATTAGGTTCTGGGAGTTCTGTGGGGAATGATGTATGTGTTATTCAGAAAGATCACATTCCTTCAACTGCTCATGTTTCAGATCAGTTTGTCAAAGCTGGCATTGCTGCAGTTAGCCTTTTGTCTGACTTGGTAAATTACAAGCTGCCTGTATCAGATGGGAAAAACAACAGCACAAACTGCATGCTTGATCCTTCAAGACCCATCTCCAGCATAAGACCATCAAACATAAAACCAGTGAAAAGAGAGAGTTTCGTCACTGTTGATAGAAAAGCAACTGTTGTAGAGATAGGCCGTGGTACAACATCCAATTTTCCTTGTGACGTTCCAATAGTTAAATCAGAAAAGGTTATTCCAGCGAAGACCACAAGTACAAACCATAATTCAAGTAAGGGTATCCAGGATAATTCAGTTGAGAATCGGAATGCACCTTCTGGTACTAGATATCGTCAGAGGCAATACGTGCAACAGAAATCTAAACTTACTTCATATCGTGCTGTTTCAAATTCTAAGTCTGGACAAGCATCAGAACCCAAGGCTGCAGGAAGTACTTATGAAAGTGTTAGATCTGGTTCAGATAATGTTCAGAAGCCTTCAGTACATGCTAGGACGCCAACAGGTTTTATCCCATTGGTTAGGCATAATGTGAACACCGGGCATGCTGTAGAGCGTGTTTGTAACATTTTACAGGAGCGTAAGTGGGGTCCGTCTGCAGAAGAGGCTCTAGAGAAACTCAACTGTTCGTTGGATCCTTATCAAGCTAATCAGGTCCTTAAACAGCTACAAGATCATTCAATTGCTGTAGGGTTTTTCAACTGGTTGAAAAGTCGTCCTGGATTTAAGCATGACGGGCATACTTACACCACAATGGTAGGGATACTTGGGCGTGCTAGAAAATTCACTTACATAAACCGATTGCTTGATGAAATGGCCAGAGATGGGTGTTTACCGAATGTGGTAACTTATAATCGTCTCATTCATAGCTATGGTCGTGCAAATTACTTGAACGAAGCATTAAATGTTTTTCATCAGATGCAAGAAGTGGGCTGTGAACCAGATCGAGTTACCTACTGTACGCTTATTGACATCCACGCGAAAGCAGGTTATCTGGATGTTGCAATGGACTTGTACGAGAGGATGCAGTTGGCAGGTCTCTCTCCGGATACGTTTACATATAGTGTTATTATCAACTGTCTTGGGAAAGCCGGACACTTGGCTGCTGCTTACAAGCTCTTCTGCGAGATGGTTTCTCAAGGTTGTGTTCCCAACCTGGTCACATACAATATCATGATTGCTCTTCAAGCCAAGGCAAGAAACTACCCATGTGCATTAAAGATTTACCGGGATATGCAAACTGCTGGATTCCGACCTGATAAAGTTACATACAGTATTGTCATGGAGGTACTTGGGGTATGTGGATATCTGGATGAAGCAGAAGCTGTATTTTCAGAAATGAAGCAGCACAATTGGATTCCTGATGAACCTGTGTATGGTATCTTAGTTGATATGTGGGGTAAGGCTGGACATGTTGATAAAGCTCGAGAATGGTTTCAAGCAATGCTCAATGCAGGCCTCCGCCCTAATGTCCCTACATGCAATTCTTTACTCAGTGCTTTTCTCCGAATGCATCGATTAGCTGATGCCTATGATCTGCTTCAAAGTATGTTGAGATTTGGTCTGCACCCAACTCTTCAGACCTATACGCTGCTCCTCAGCTGCTCTACTGATGCAACATTTCGTATCGACATGGGTTTTTGCTGGAAACTCATGGCAGTAACTGGCCATCCTGCCCATGCATTTCTTGTATCAATGCCATCATCGGGACTCGACGGTGGACTGAACGTGCGGCAACATGCAAGCAACTTCTTCGACTTGATGCACAGTGAGGATAGAGAGAGTAAAAGAGGGCTTGTTGATGCGGTGGTTGACTTCCTTCATAAGTCAGGTCTTAGAGAAGAGGCAGGGTCAGTTTGGGAGGTAGCGGCTTTGAAAAATTTGTACCCGGATGCAGTTCGAGAGAAGAGCTCCTGCTACTGGCTTATAAACCTTCATGTTATGTCTAATGGAACTGCAATTACTGCATTGTCAAGGACTCTCGCTTGGTTTCGTAAGAAGATGATTGCATCAGGTATTGGACCAAGCAGAATCGATATTGTTACAGGCTGGGGCCGGCGTAGTAGAGTTACTGGATCTTCTCTGGTCAGACAGTCCGTGCATGAGTTGCTGGATATGTTTCAGTTCCCATTTTTACCCGAAAATGGGAACTCTGGATGTTTTGTAGGCAGCGGGGATTCCCTCAATCGATGGTTATACCAATCATGTGTTGAGCGAATGCACTTACTGTAGCTAGCTACCGGTATTTTTCTTCCTTCATTTGTAGGGTTCGTGCCATTTTGTAGTTCGTCATGAACATGGAGATATATTGGTTGTCCGTTTTTGTTAGTTTGTATTTAAATAATAGGTTATTTCATTTTATAATTCAATTAGATTATGAGCTGGTATGATGATGCCCATCTTGCTGTGTATTCATTTGAAAACATTCGTCAGCAAGGGGCTTTTGTACAAATGAGGGAAAATCTGTTCGTCCACCGACAAGTTTTATCTTGGTTAATCTTGAAGTTAGAATGTTCTGTATTTGTGGCAAGTGTAAGTTGCCCTTGTCCAAGTCTGCTTACTGCAAAATATAGTGGGTTCATATTTCCGCTTACTTGTTGCAGCATTATACCTAAATGTTACATAATATACTCAGTCGGAATGAACTTTCCATGAATCATATCTTTTATAGTATTGCTGCTTAAGTTAAATCCTTGGAAGTTACCCTGTTGTGTGGTCAATTTACAATTTATAACATCTCCTACAGACCTGATGGTTCCTATTCTTCATTTTTTTGTTTCAGTCCTTACTGTTCTTCCATGCTTGACAGTGAATTTAGCAATAAACTGGTGAAATTCTTTATTCTCCTGTATCACTGTTTTGCTCTTTTGCAAGCATATTTGGTTATAACACACAATCAGGACTTGCAAGCTTCAAATAACACACTTTGCTTTAAAAAGGCCAGCAAAGAGCAAATGCCTCGCTATTTACAATGGCAGAGTTAATTGGGTGTTAATACCCACAACCTGGATTCAAAACCAATTTTGACAGACAGGCCAACATTAACAAAAAACACCAAAGTCTTCATGCAACAATAGCGCCTTATTCCACAACAGTATTCAACAAAGACTCACAAACCCTTTCAGCAGTTTACATCAATTTAAACATCAAATGAAATGAAATTACCCCATCATCACCAGGTAAACACATCAGTACTCTTCAAGTACAGGTAAATCCTCTTCATCCGGAATTGCCATAATCCATTCCCCATCTTCATTAAGCACCATTCTTTTGTTCCTCTCAACCCACCATGAGCCTGGAACTGAAGTCTCATCCTTGAAATAAGCACACGATTTGTTAACTAATGCTACACTTCTCTTCACTTTCAAGTCAAATTCTCCGTATTTTCCATTCCAACCTGCAATTGTATGGAGAATAGCTTGTAGATTATGCCAATCACTTGGATTCTTCGAGGTCTTCAAACTTTTCGATTTGCGAGTATCAATCTCAAGCTCCACACCAGTATAAGCATACCCCAATAACCTACTAGGATAATGAGTTATAAGATCGATTTCATTCTTTACGTGCAAGATCCGCAGGATAGAAAACGACTCCAGCCTCTTGTTAAAAGCATTGTTCCCAATTAGCCAAATACATTAGCCGTCACGGGTATTTTAGATAACCCGTTCTCGACCAAGTCGAAGGCGCTTAAAATCACTAAACTTGCACCCAGGCTATGACCTGTAAGTACTACAATTACATTTTCATCTTTGTACTTGGTTATTAGTGCTCTTATCTTTGTAAGTACCTGGGTTCTTGGACTAAACTTTGTGAACTGAGAATTTGGGTTAGCAGAGTTATAAATTGCAAGCCAACCTTTGGGTTTATCATCATCTTCTTCTTCGTCGTCTTCATCATCATCGTTATCATTTTTGCTGGTGAAGAAATCATACCAATGGCGCTCTTCCTCTACTTCAGTATTTTCCGTTTCTGGCTTCAATAACGGCTTCACCGATGTCTTTACAGCCTCAAGAACATTCATCCATTCAAGTGTTCTTATGGTTCCACGCCAGGCTACATATATCTCCCGTCCTCCTAATCTTTGTTGGAGAATTATCCTGTAACAATGAGCAAACCAAACAGAGACTAGAAATGGGTTACTGGTTAGAAAAATAGAACACTGCAAACAATCACACAAAGCATGGAGAGGAGGAGTCGTCTGTTCAACAGACTGCCCTTAACTCGATATTTGCCAGGTACATTTTAGAAAAGTGTTGCTATACCTTTAAATTTGACAAATCGAATCGGATAAAACCTCCTGATACCAACCCAGTTAGCAAGACTCGTTGGCCCGTTGTGAACTTAACAGAAGAAGATAAAGAAAATAAATCTAGTGCGCACAACAAAGCGAGAAGAGGGGAAAAAACGACAGGATAGTAGCTGCGTCTGAGGTAAGTTGAAAATGAAAATTCTTTTTCTTTTATAGACAAATTTGAGAGAAGAGAATTAAATTGTATTTATGAAAAATCTTTTAATTTAATTCTCATTAATTCACATAAATAATAAAACGGTTTTTAATTCACATAAATAATGAAACGGTTTTAATATTTATTATATGAATTTAAAATAAAACCATTAACTCTTGATAGGCACACGCTTGGCACACGCCGGCTCACGCCAAGCATACGACGACTCACGCCACCTCACGCAAAACACACGCAAAAAACACACGCAAGCTCCGCAAGCCCGCGTGCGTGCTTCGGTGCGAAGCACCGCACATGTGTGAATTTTCCCACTAGCCCATTCCCTTAGCCTATATCCAATCCACACGTTTTTCCCTTAGAAGCAACTTTCGTGGTAATTAGATAGACTTCATCCTTGGTTTATCCCATGCGGGACAAACCAAAGGTTTCTTATTCACATAGAAGTGAAAAATGGATTTTTTATTTCCACACACAATATAGGCTAGTGACCCTTTGGTCCCATCAAGATAATTTTTGTAACAAAATATTTTTTTGTAAATAAGTAATAAATTCATTTTTAATTCTAACAATCCCCCACATGAATGAAGAAAGCGATAAATCAGAAAACCGGAAAACGAGAAATACCTCTTAAGCAATAGGTGACCATATGGAATTGAACCTTTGCTTAGTGAGAAGTACCGGAACTACTTGATGGACAGTGAACGCAATGTCTTGAACTGCCATCGTTTGGTGTAGTTCTTCAATAGCTCCTTACGCGAGATATCTCTCAAGATTTCTGTTAAGTTCACGCCGTTGTGTCCGTTTTGTCCCTGGACATATCCCGTTTCTCAGAATGCTCTAGAGAATCAGCTCAGTTCTCATAGGAAGCGACCCACTTCCTCATTCAGATAGGTGAGTTCTATCAAGAGTGTTAACTGCTACACCCCATTTCAGTATCAAATTGAAACTATAGAACTCATTAAGACTTTACAATAAGTCATCCTCACATGCAGTCACACTATCACATCTACACCATAGGGAAGGGACAGAGAAATTAATTCTCTGATAGTGTTTAATTTTTACCCACCACAAATAGTTGTCTCATTCAAAACCTTGATCTTGGGATCTCCAGTCAGCAAGGTTGATTATCCTTCATGGCAAGTTTTAATTGATGAGCTTAAGTCCCATCCCCCTCGATGCATTACTAACTATCTCCTTGGACAAGCCTTTCGTCAAAGGGTCTGCGATATTCTCCTTAGACCTCACAAAGTCAACAGAAATAACGCCATTCGATATTAGTTGTTTTAGAGAATTGTGTATTCTCCGAATATGAACGAATTTTCCATTATAATTGTTATTTTTTATAATTAGCTATTATAGCTTGAGAATCACAGTGTATAGATATAGCTGGCACAGGCCTATGCCAGAGAGGAATGTCTTCTAAAAAGCATCTTAGCTAAGCGGGCTTCCTCTCCTGCTTTATCTAATGCAATAAACTCGGATTCCATAGTGGACCGAGCGATACAGGTCTGTTTGGAACTCTTCCAAGACACTGATCCACATCTTAGAGTGAAAACGTATCCACTCCTAGATTTGAACTCCTCTGAGTCTGCTATCCAGCTTGCATTACGATGTCCTTCAAGGACTGCAGAGTATCTCTTATAACTCAAACAAAGTTTAGAGTGTATTTTTGATACCTTAACACTATAAAAAGTGCATCCCAATGCTCCTATCAAACTGGTTATATTTTCTAAGTACAGATTCAATGTAATGAGATTGACTAAGACTATATATATTAGACTCTCTTCTAATTTTCATCCCTAAGATTTCATCTGAGGGACCTAAGGCTTTCATGTCAAGGTCTCATTCAACATGTTCTTAGTGGAATAAATTACATCTATGGTTGTATCCAGTATAATCAGATTATCAACATACAAGCATACAAACGCACAGGTATCATTCACAAGTTTGGTGTAAACATACTTGTCATATTTATTTATTTTAAACCCACTAGAAATCATTACATGATCAAAAAATTTATGCTCTAAAAGATTTCTCTATTCTAAATCATTTGCCTCTTCAAGGCTCAACTTCATCTTCCTAAAGAAGTAGTGTGTGACACGTAGAAAAGACATCTAGGGGATCAACACATATCATGCGAGATTCAGATTTCAAGGAAAAATAATTTTTCCAAAGAAAACAACATCCCTAGATTCCTCAGCAGTATTCACATCAATTTCTGAAGTATCAGAACTCGCAACCCTAAACATTTAATCTGTATTGTGTTCAGAATATCACATGAAGACACAATTAACAGATTTGAGTTCTATCTTTGTCCTCTTAGGTGGAGGGATAGAAACCTTAGCCAAGCACCCCCCACATTTTTTGGAGTGTGCAAAATAGGATTGCCTATATTTCTAGAATTCATTTGGATATTTATCTGATCCTTTAAAATGTACTTTGTTCGGGACAAAGCCAGCTGAGAGGACGGTCTCCCCCCACAATTCGCAGTTATTCCTGAATCATGGCTTTATCATCTCCTTAGTGGATTATATTTTCACCTCTACTTTGAACTGAGTTCAAGTCAACTAGATCTGAGAAATTAATTCTATGGGTTTAGAATTTTTCCTGGACATTTTTCTTATAAGACATTTTAGCATATTTTAATTTTATGCAAATTTAACCTCTATGTTTACTTTCCAAATTAAATTTGGTAATGCAGCCTATGCTCGCCAGATTGATCATTGAAAAATATGACCAAGTCTTCTATGTCAAACATTCAATGACACACAAATATAGAAGGAATCAATTTTATTTAATTAAATTGAGGTTACATCAATTTTATAAAACCCTCTGTCTTATAGTTCTTTCCACTGAGTTACACTATTTTTCTCAGATTCATAAATACCCTTATCATCTAATTTACTACAAGATACTAGAATTTTACAGATGTCCGGAACATGAAAAATTTCTTTAATGTGAGAGTTTTGCTAAAAATTGAGCTTCAACCCAACTTCGCTTTTTTCCGCAACCTGTGCTGTGGACGAGTTACCCATATCAAGCTTTTCTCCTTCCCCTACCTTCTGATAGGAGGTGAACACATCTTTGTTTCCGTGGATATGCTTGGTAGTACCAGAGTCTACCCACCAGTCTCTCACATTGGTTTCCAGATTGACTTCGGACACTGTACCAAAAAACTTTTCTTTTGATTTTTCATAATACTTTAGCATTATTTTATTTTATTTCTCTATAAATAAAATCCTTACAGATTTCTATAAAATATTGCCTAATTATATTATGAATATGATTTATTTATAATCAAATAATCAACACTCTACGCATGCTCCATGTAAACTCATTTTAGCGCATGATAACTACGTTTTATTATGCGAATAAAAATTGTCTTGATTTTATGCATTAAATTTAGTTCATAAATTTTAGTGCATCTTAACGTTTCATCAAACGTTTCGTACGGTTGTTAAAATTAGTGTTTTAACCGGTTTAATAATATCAAGACATCATGCACATGATTCAAATATATTATGATTATAAATAAATCATACCTGATTATCGTTGCTACCACCAATTGAGTGAAAGAATTTTTCCTTTGAGCCATGGAGTCTCCATCAAATCCTTGCCGAAGAATGCAATTGGCGCAAAACCATATCATCAGCTAGAATGCACCCAAGACCACCAGAAGAAGATAAACAGCCCAAACAGCAAGCAACTCGACGCAACCTTCTTAAGTTCAAACCCAATAAATAGAACAACATATTAACAACTTAGTTAAGGTTGTAATTTTAAGTCCAAGCCCGATAACACATTAACCTTCTAGCCCAAATGGTATTACAACCCACATTTCTAGGGGTGGAAAGATCAACGCCTTTTGTCTTCTAACACTGTATCAGTCGGATCGTGAAACAGAAGCTTCATGATTCCGTCAAACTGAATTTCTCAAAGAGAACATTCATGGGATGTGGGGGAGTAACGCTTGGTGCTTTAATTTCTTTTTCTTTTTCCCTGCCTTGTACAACAAAAAGTCTCATTACTAATGTTTGTTTGACACTCCATCAAAGATGACCCAACTCAGCCTTTAACCTTAACTTCTCTGCACCCAAACTTCGTTTTCCTGTTGACTTCAAAAGCATAATCGAACTCTTGGTAAACTACCATCGGAACCATAGCTAGCCGGCAGTTGGAAACTGATTGCTAAGAACATGTCGTTCAGACCTTTAAGCAAACACATTGGGTGCAATTTACTAGTGATAGAGATACAGATGCATTTGAGTTTTTTTTAGCCCTTTTATCTTATTCCCTACAATTATTTTATCATTCACATTAAACCCAATTCAATTCATCACAAAACCATTCAGTAATTTCATGCCAAACCCATGGTAGCAAGAATTATTGTTCTTCACTGACTCAAACTCAAATCACAACCAAACTCATTGAAACTCTGTATCAACTTTGAACGCCAGCAATCTTCTAGTTCTCCACTCCATTCACGACGCATAGTAATCAAGAAAACCTCGAAATATTGAACAGAAAGATTAAGATCATCAAAGTTACCAGTAATGATGAGAGATTTTTAATAAGTTCTAATTGAAACTTGCTGTTTATCTGAATGCCATACGCAGTAGAATAATCATTTCCAGATTTTTCTCATTTGTTCATCTGACACTTCTGGTTATGCTGGGAACCATGATTTTAGAAGTTTGATTGCTTTATCTCTCAACTGCACGAGTAGCATGACCAAATCCATGACCAGTAATGTAATAAGCAAAAAAAAAGATGTTTCGGTTACAATCCAGAATTCCGGCCCAACACCGATTAACTCCGGGCACTATTCAACTTCCTTCTCTATTGCTCGCTGACTTCTCAATTTAAAAAAAAATAATCACAACTTGAATCTTCTTGAATCAAAGCAGAGTTCATAAGCGAATGTTCACTTCGATTCTAATTGACGAAATCTTAGAGAGTATACAGAATTTTTGTATACCCATTTTTGAGTCTACAGACTCTGAGAAGAACAAGATGTTGAATTCAGCATTTCTGATTTTGAAGAACCAATAACCCATGCTTCCACTTTACAGAAAAATAATATATCGAGTTAAGATTGTTGGAGAATTATCCTGTAACAATGAGCAAACCAAACAGAGACTAGAAATGGGTTACTGGTTAGAAAAATAGAACACTGCAAACAATCACACAAAGCACGGAGAGGAGGAGTCGCCTGTTCAACAGACTTCCCTTAACTCGATATTTTCCAGGTACACTTTAGAAAAGTGTTGCTATACCTTTAAATTTGACAAATCGAATTCAGGATAAAACCTCCTGATACCAACCCAGTTAGCAAGACTCGTTGGCCCGTTGTGAACTTAACAGAAGAAGATAAAGAAAATAAATCTAGTGCGCACAACAAAGCGAGAAGAGGGGAAAAGACGACAGGATAGTAGCTGAGTCTGAGGTAAGTTGAAAATGAAAATTCTTTTTCTTTTATAGACAAATTTGAGAGAAGAGAATTAAATTGTATTTATGAAAAATCTTTTCATTTAATTCTCATTAATTCACATAAATAATAAAACGGTTTTTAATTCACATAAATAATGAAACGGTTTTAATATTTATTATATGAATTTAAAATAAAACCATTAACTCTTGATAGGCACACGCTGGGGCACACGCCGGCTCACGCCAAGCATACGACGGCTCACGCAAAACACACGCAAAAAGCACACGCAAGCTCCGCAAGCCCGCGTGCGTGCTTCGGTGCGAAGCACCGCACATGTGTGAATTTTCCCACTAGCCCATTCCCTTAGTCTATATCCAATCCACACGTTTTTCCCTTAGAAGCAACTTTCGTGGTAATTAGATAGACTTCATCCTTGGTTTATCCCATGCGGGACAAACCAAAGGTTTCTTATTCACATAGAAGTGAGAAATGGATTTTTTATTTCCACACACAATATAGGCTAGTGACCCTTTGGTCCCATCAAGATAATTTTTATAACAAAATATTTTTTTATAAATAAGTAATAAATTCATTTTTAATTCTAACAATCTTTCGCTAGCTTCGTCAGTGCTAACTGCGATGTAACCAATCCAGTGCTCCAAGCTTCATTCGAGAATGAAAACACAAGAAAGCTTTTGGGATGTTGATTTTCGATGTTGCATAGAGAAACGAATCGACGATGTAATCATTTTCTGCCAATTTATTAGCAACTTTTTTGAAAAACCCATTTTTCCCAAAACGACTACTACCGCAGTATCTTGAGTGTTCATCGCTGTCGAATGAGTCGTATGTTCCTTGACAAAAATCGCCACACCGGATTATCAGGTTCCGAAGGTTTAAATCAAGTGGTTCCAGTAAGCCTTCCATTGATTGCTTCCTAGTATTTCCTCCCATGAAGTTCTCTCAAGAGATTCAATTGCAAAAGTCATCTGAAATGGGTTTCATTACATGTGAGGGAACTTTGACATAATTGAAGATTAGGTGAAAAGAATAATTCATTGCATAATCTTCTTTACAATAAGATGTGTAATAATTGGTTTAGTCGACATTTAAAATAGCAAATAGAAATGGTTACAGCATTGTACTGAACATGCAGACGTCCTCTTTATAATGAACCTATAACTTCGTCTGCTGAGTGAAACATGGCTCTAACAATTAGTTACCAAATTGAAGGAGAAAAAGGTCTCGAAAAGCTTTTCTAAGTCTTTCCTACTAGCAAACTCATGAATGGTTATATTGTTTTTTTCCCTTTAGCATTTTCGTATTCTCTTGTGAAATCCCATTTTCCTTCATTTCATATCATGCGTATTGAACATGCAGAGGTCCTCTTTACAATTTAGCGTCATTTACTGTACCTCACAATCTTTTCCTCAGGTTATGTTGTTGGAGCGTCCACGTGTAATATCAGCTAACGTGGGGCATGCATGGGACCTACCTGAGAAGACATTTGGTGCAGCTTACGCTAGATTTATGGGATCAAGAAACTTCTCTGTTGATGACCGTCCACCAGTGCGTTTCATGGAGACAAGGGAACTTGCATATATAGCAATGCGAGCACGCGACGTGCATGATTTCTGGCATACCCTGTTTGGTCTTCCAAACAACTTAATCGGTGAGTCCGCACTCAAGGTCAGTGAATTCGAGCAGATGTATCTACTATCTACCGATGTGCCTGTTGTCAGTTGTTGGTGGCACGGCTAGGTCTAACGAAAAGCAAATGGCTCTGTTCTTTAAACACTACTTGCCGTGGGCAACACGAGCTGGCATGCAGTGTACAGATCTCATATGTATCTATTATGAACAGCATTTCCATGAGGATTTAGCCATTGTTCGTAAGAGATGGGGAATAACTCCTGCTCCTGCCCTTCCAAAATAGAACCCAGTCTGATCCATCGTGAGTCGTTTTCAGAACTCTGCTGACAGACTTGGAATTGAGCTCATGTATGCAGAATAGACAGATGGTGTTATGAATTCTTTGATAATTGATGCTACACTGTAAATTGAGCTCATTAATGTTTCTTATGAAAATTTTAACTAGCATAGAGAATTTTTTGTCTTTCTGTCTCTTTTTTTTTCTTCTTCTTCTTATTATTATTATTATCGTTTCTTGCAATTTCTTGGAATGTCAATTACACTGTTATATATTTTTTTGAATGATTTCGTTTAAGGTACTAATCCCCTCTCATAAAACCCCTAATTTGTTTTCTTGACTTCTTTCTCGTTTTTGTTTGTGTGACATTTTCACAAACATCTAATGGACGAAATCTCTAATATATTGATTTCGTTTTTGTAGTTGTCAGATGATTGCAATTTGGTATTTTAAAGATAAAATTGTGAAATCTTATTCCATTGGACCTTGGATATTTGCAGGTAAGGAATCAAATTTATGTAAAATATATCCTTTTTCGTGCTTCTCTGGAGTTTGTATCTGTTGTTTTGACATGAATTCCATTTCTCTTGCTATGCATATAGAAGGTTGTTTGAACACAATTCAGTGTTTTTTTGTTGATTTCCATGGGTTTGTCAGTTTCTCATTGGTATCAACTTTTAAAGAATTATTAAAACCAAGCTTCGGTTATAGAGGATAAAACGAGTGCAAATTTATGCATCCCTATAAACCGGGGCGCATAAATATTACTTTTTGTTGGATGGTTGAATTTAAAAATCACTATTTTTTTGCATCTAAAATTAAAATTTTAAAATAGATCAACCATAAAATAGATTAACCAATAATAAAAGGGATATATGTGGGTGTATAATTTTAGGGGTGAATAAATTTGGATTCAAAGAAAACAGTTCACCTGAGGTCTTATAGTTTATGAAAAGCTGAGTCCGATGAGATGAGATGAGGGTAAAAAGTAAAAAAAACTGAGTTTTAAGATGAATGATTTTGATACTGTTACGGATGAGTCGAATAATAATATGGCTATCTAAGGGATCAGTAAGCTTCAAACACTCGAAGAATAATAAATCGAACATGAAAACAACTGTTTCATATAAGGACTTAGTTCTTGAAAATAAAAAATGCAGGGATGACTTGTGCTTGTGGCAAAAACGATGATGAAACTGTTATGAAGTAATAAGACCATTCAAGAGTCAGTAAGCTTTAGAAGCAAGGAAATTGAACAATTAAAGCTCTAAATTACAGTGTTGTATGGATATCTAAATGTTGATAGAGCAAACTTCTTACACTCTAGTACTACTTCGATGAGCAAGGAGCAAAACTAGCTAATTGCACCAGAAGGCCCAAAGTTCATAATTCCCATTGTAGAGGCAATATTTTTTTTTTCTCTGAGGTATGTCAGCGAACTTGATGCTAATGTATAAAGCTTTAGAAAGTGTATAAGAGGTACCAGACTCGAAGGGATCTTGCAGATTGTGTAGTTGTGGTGGAGGAGCTTTGGTAACCAATTTAGCCTAATTATTTTCTAACCTACTTCTTATTCTTTCAAATGCTAGTTTCACATTTTTGTATTTTTTTATCCTGGCGAATTTGAGCGCGACAAAAAACTAATTAGGACGACTTTTTTAACCCAATCCCATGGATGTGGCTAAGGGATGACCCAGGGGTATATAAAAATACTAAAATACCCTTTCACTAATCAAGCAATTACCATAAAACCTTTAACTAATAAAACCTAAACCTAAACCTATTTCACACTACTTCCTCTCAAAATACCGATTTTGAATTTCTGTTTTCTCTTCTTCTTCTTCTATTTTTTCAAACTACCGATTGTGGCACAATCGAATTCATCTTCAACCGATCAATCGTAAACCAATTCATCGTCGTTATTACAATATAAAAATGGCAAGAAAGAAGCAAACAACTCGTCAACCTCCTAATACAAAGTGGCCGGATTTTGCCACAAGAATAAGAGATCGAGAGATTGTTGAAGAACAACACGAAGAACGCGAAGAACACGAAGAAGATGACCTAGAAACGGAGACCGATTCCGACAATCAGACTCTCCAGAACTTTGTAATGGCTCCTATAAGGTAAGGGTTTACCATTATTTGTGTTTATATTGATTCAGTCGAATGAATTAGTCACTAGAATATCAAGAGTTTTAGGTTAGATTTCACAATCGGTAGTTTCGTGGTTGTATTAAACTACCGATTATGTTAGTGTTCTTCCGTGCTCATGAACATCATGCACAATCGGTAGTCATGTTTAGGTTATAAACTACCGATTGTTTTACTGAACCAAAATTTAGTGATAATCGGTAGTTTCGTATAGGGTTAAACTTCCGATTATGCAAGTTAGTGATCCTCAAAAACATTGATCACAATCGATAGTTATTTTTACACCTAAACTACCGATTATATTCCTGTCTCCAAATTTACACATAATCAGTAGTTTAGTATAGGGTTAAACTTTCGATTGTGAAATTTAGTGGTTCCTCAAACATCGCCGTAATCGGTAGTTATAATTTGGTCATAAACTACCGATTGTATTCCTGTACCCTAGTTTAGTCATAATCGGTAGTTAATTTTTTTTATGTTACTACCAATTGTACGTGTGTCCATAGACTTTTCTGCTCCATTTTTTATGCACAATCAGTAGATTATGTAGAGCCCGAGCTACCGATTATGCACAATCGGTAGTTAAGTTGATTTTTATACTACCGATTATGCACAATCAGTAGTTACGTTGTTTTTTTAACTACCGATTATGAACAATTGGGTGAGTTTAATGTACTTTGTCTACCGATTATGTACTGATTAAACGGTGTCTCGTTAGAAATAATTGTTCTTTATTTATCTTGTCAATCATAGAAGGGAAAGGCGATCTAAGCATTCCCACGATACAATTTCTATCGGGGCCTCGTCGTGAAGAAGGGAAGAAGGTTATTGCTAGTGCAAGAAGACAAAAGAGCGCTAGCGGAATTGTTATCACTGAAGGAACTCAACCAAGTGTTCCAAGAAGTACAAATCTAGAAGAAGGAGGAACAAGTGCTCCACAAGATACATACTTTGATGAAGGAGGACCAAGTGGTAGACAAGAAGAAGGAAGTGGCACAAAGAAGCAAACTAAGAAGAAAGGAGGACACAAGGTCTCCGACTCTTTGAAGATGAAGGGTCTAAAACAAGGCCAAATCCCTGGCCTCCCAAGAGATAGAGAAGATCTATTTTTTGGGTACAAAGACTCTTGGGCGAAAGAGATTTACTCAACAGATGTAATTATTATAAAACACCATTCTTAACATATTGTCTTTTTGTTCGTAGAAGTGTTAACTGGTATTCTAATTATTTTTTAATTCGTCGTGTATATTAGGACCACTCTAATGCGGTCCGTCTACTCAAACCTACGGCTACACCAATAAAGATGAACAATTGGCCGTTTGAAGGTGAGTGTCAACGGTTCCAGCAAATTATACTGCAATCGGGGCTATCTACGGCTGTCGAGAATTCCATGTTACCCCACGACCGGGTGTCGATATCGTCCTTCATGGAGAGGATGTATCCTGAAACCGATACCTTCCACATGCCTTGGGGAGAGATAACGATCACCCCCGATGATGTGGTGCAGATTCTAGCCCTCACTGATCATGGTACGACGGTGAAGTTTGATTATGTGAAGCAGTTAAGCTGGGACCAGCTTTATGTTTACACTGAGAGGTGCCTTGGTGTGCCTTGGTTAGGACCGAGCGACATCCGATGAAGAGTTCAAACGGTGCGATTCTTACAAAACCAGGCAATTCAGCATGGTGCAACTGATGAAAATATTCAGAGCCACCAAGGATAAGGAAGAGCTGAACCCAGAGTTTAGCGATGACCAGGTCAATGCTGCAGCCACTGCGTATCTTCTCTGTATTTTGGGATGTATAATTTTCCCCAATGCTAGTGGCAACCGGGTCGACGCCAACCTCCTACAACTTTTGCATCCCCTCCACAAAGTTCAAGACTATTCGTGGGGCACCGCATGTCTTGCGTTCTTGATAGAAGATATGAGAAAGGCATCCAGGGAACAGACTAGCCAAATAGCCGGGAACGTGAGCTTACTACAGGTATTTTGGTAACTCAATTGATGGTTTGATTTTTATTTATTTTTTCTTCTTTTAAGAATCAATTTTCTCATACTTGGTTTGATATGTACACTAGACATGGATCTATGATCACTTCCCGTCCCTCGAGTTGGCCAGAGAGAACCCGGCATGGGAGAAAGGTACACCCCGAGGCACAAAATACATCTTTGAGGGCAACCATTCAAGGACCAAGGAGCAGGAGTTGATTTCTTTGAGGAGGAAACTAGACTCCATGACGTCCAAATATGTATGCTTTGATCCTTACAGGGAAGACCGACCTAATGGTCATATAACGCGAAGGTATGAGTTGTCATTCTACTATGGACCCTTGTGGTATCCAACTAGATATGTCATGTACAATTCCACAAGGGTGATGCGCCAACTCGGTTTTGTACAAGAAGAACCTTGGAGTCGTTTCAGGGGCAGGTTCGAGTTGGACCTGGAGAATTGTGTTTGTGGTAAGGACTCAATCACAATTGTTTACTCTGGTAACCCATCGGTTGAACATTGGGACAACATGATGCAATCTATAATCAACGAGGGGAGACCTATCACCCGAGCTGATAAAGCAGATCCTGGCTATATGGTATGGTACCGGCAGCATTCTCATCTTCACGTGATGCATGAAGATAAAGGAAAGAGCACCAGGGTGCCCAAATATAGCTGTATCATCAAAGACAAACCCTCGGGCTATGAAAGGCTGGTACGTAATGTTATTTCCTTTTGATTTTAGTATTACTGCTCAATATTTTAGATAATAATTGTTTGATTGTTATTGCCTAAAAACAGAAAAAAAGGTTTGCATTTTTCTCAAAGAAGATAGCTGGGTGCATAAATGCGGGAGTGCCTCCATCAATTGAGACGATGAGAGAGCATAAAGACCTCATCGACAACATCGATAATGAAGCCTATGCTATCAAGTTTGGAGAGAAATCTGCGAATAAGCCGAAGAGGGTAACATCAAAGCACACTAAAAGATCTCGCGGTTCATCGAGTGCTGCTGCTGAAGCAAATGTCCCTGAGGGTGAAGACAATGCCGCTGATGCTGAAATATTGTTGCCCCTGGTCCTCGTGCTCCTCGTACCAAAACCAAAAGAGTTAGAAATTAGATTTTGGTTCTTTTCTTATGGATATGTCTCTCGTGTTTAACATTACTGGTTTTAAATGTCTAACATTTGAAAGGATTTCATGTTCTTATATGAGTTATCAAATGAATTGCAAGAGATTTATTTTTAACTAGTTATTTTCTTCAAATTTTACATTATAATCGGTATTTAAGTGGTTTGAAACAACTACCGATTGTGTATATTCATCAACAATCGGTAGATAACAAACTGCCGATTGTGTTAGCGTAATAGAATCGGTAGATAACAAACTACTGATTGTATTTATCCCAGGAACTGCCTGTTCCTGGCCACTTTTTATATGATAATCGGTAGTTTAAGAATTTCTTACCGATTGTGCTTGTACAAAATGTTGAAATTTTTTTAAAAAATTCGATTTCCAATTTGGGGCTACTTATGATAATCGGTAGTTTAAGAATTTCTTAAACTACCGATTGTGCTTGTACAAAATGTTAAATTTTGTTAAAAAAATTCGATTTCCAATTTGGGGCTACTTATTAGAATCGGTAGTTTAAGAATTTCTTAAACTACCGATTAACACAATCGGTAGATAATGGTGATCACAAAACTTCCGATTGTTAATATTAGTTCGAACTTAGTGTACATATTTTCTGTACACTCTTGTTACACCAGGCCTCAAAAGGTTTTTTTTTTGAAACGGCAGGTTTATAAACAGAAACCAAAACCTAATTCTTCTTCTTCTCTACCTATTCACGCCTCTTTTTCTTCTCATTTCCTTCTCTACCTCTACCTCTACCGATTCTCAACTAAAACAACCTCCTTTTTCATTTCTTTTCGTCAACCGATTCTTCTACTCCCTGTACTCTCATTCTCCATTGAAAATGGCTCCAAAATCTTTACCTAAACAATCAAAGAAGGGAAAGGAAAAGATGGTGATATAGGAGTTCAAAACTATTGAAATCAATTCGTCAACCGATTCCGATGAACTTCCCCTCCGACCAAAAAATGTTCCTACCCAATCAAAGAAGGGAAAGGAAAAGTAAGTTAATCCAACTTTTATGTTTTTTAGTTATTACTTTGAAGAAATCATGATAATTCTTGTTTATAGACTTTTGTCTAACGCATAATCGGTAGACATCTGACGAACTTTATCTACCGATTGTGCCTCTAGTTCATCATTTATGAAGAAAATTATGCACAATCAGTAGGTATTGCATAATTTTATCTACCGATTATACAATCAGATAGGTACTGAAAACATTCCCTACCGATTGCGTGTAATCAGTTGATATTTTATATTTTTAACTATCGATTGTGTGCTTTTGTTTATTTTTATAATAGTTATTGTGTAGTTAGTTAATAATCAATGGTTGGGTATGTTCATTAGGGTTATGGATGAAGATGATTCTGATGAAAGTCTTTCTCATGCTCGAAAGGATGAATTGCTTTCTCGTCCTCTTTTTAATTTGCCGAAAGGATTTTCTGATGTATAAATATATCAAATGATGCTGGACGATCCAGATTTCTCAAAAATGATGAAGGATCCTAATTGTTGGTGGAACGGGCCTGACAATCTCTTCAAGTGGGTTGATATTTCATCTTCGGATGAAGGATCTGAGGCAGAAATGAATCGAAGGATATCGGCTGATCTGGATTTTGATCCTCGACTCTTTTTCTGGGAGAAATACTTCTCAGGCATAAACCCATACTACAATGAAGCTGTAGAGTACATAGGTCCAGTTCAGGATGATGAAGTTGTTGCTGATCCTAAGGGGAAGGAGAAGAAAAAGAAGAAGCGGGTTGAAACTAGGACCAAGTCGAGAGTAATGATAGGCGCTTAAATCATACATTTTTACCGCCTAATTTATATTTTTTTAGCACTTATGATTTTACTAATTTACAATTTTATTGTTTTAATAGGTAGTTCGCATAAAATCCGAAGTTATAAACTAAACATGGTAAAACAGGTGTTAATTGGTGTGTGCGATGAGATGCAACCAAATGCTCGTGACAAAAAGAAAAGTGTTAGACAGAAGAGAGTGTCATATGATGGTTCGGTTGAATTTAACATGACTGATGTTGGGTTTTGTTTGGTATTAAAGGCTATGAGTTGATGACGTTGGGCTTTTGATTATCACGTGAAGGCAGGCTTTGATTGGAGTAGGTGTTGTTGCTGCTCGGTTAAAAGAAGTGAGTATAAGTGCGTCAGGTGATGTTGACTTCGGAGAGTAAAAGCAAGAAGAAGAATGGTCAGGTGGAGAAGAGGCTAGGTAGGCTAGGCTTGTACATTTGATTTAAAGTGAATAGGAGAGTGGCTGGTCTTTGACAAAGTCTGCCACAAAACTGACGTGAGACGACTTTTTGGGGAAGATTTTGAGGAGGTTCTCTTTTGAGGCTAAAAATATAGCTGGTGTAGGGTTTGACGTGAAAGAGGGAGTAAAAACCTAGAGTAAAGGTAGGCTAGCCTACACGTGATGGGTGATTGGAAGTACAAGGCTTTACACGGATTGGAAAAGAAAGAAAAGAAGTATAAAAGAAAAAGGAAAGAGAGAGAAGAGGGCAATTTTTGCTTGGAGGTTTGGAGGCGTGTACATAGTTCTTTCTTTTCGGTAGGTTTTTCTGGGAGCAGTCTGTACATGAGTTTTATTCTTTCGAGGTTTTGCTGCCGTTCAATTCTTTTTGGATTTCGGTTGGAGAAGACAGGAAGGCGTACAAGAGCTTTCTGTACAGGCAACATCGTCGGAAAGATTAAGGTGGAGACGAATTCGATTCAGTGACGCGTATCGATTATCGGTTTAATCCTTTTTTCTATTTTTCTTAATTATTTTTATGGGTTTTAAGAAACCCATTTCCATGTTCTAATTTATTTGTAACTAGGATTCTATGTTGAAACCACTTTTAATACAAGACTAATTAAATTGAATTATTAAGTAATAGACCATTATGATTTGAATAGATTAATTCCATGATTTTGATTATTGATTTAAATCTAAATTAGTTGTCGTTTCACCGGTTCTGTACAATACAGTAACCTATGCGCAGAATCAATAGGATAATAAATATGTTTGTCTACTTTTTAGATATTCCATGCTTTGGTTAAATATTTAGATGGTGTATGCTTTTTAGATCCGGATATTATTTGTGAACCTACAATTAGCTTCTTATTATTTTCTCGCTAACGCAATTAGATGGTGTATGCTTCAGACTAGGACTTTTGATGTGCCATGCTTAGGGCGTCCCAGTGATATTTGCGACTCTAATACATATAATAGGTGATGTCGATAGAACGAATAATAAATGAATATTCATGAGTTATGTTTCATTTCAGTAATTAAATAGAAATAGTGGTGGATACTGAAAAACCCTGGTTACCGACTCTCTCATTAGATTTATTTTTATAAGTTTAGTCCGTTTTATTATTTTATTATTTTATCTAAAAATCCAAAAATATTGTTTCTGGTTAGGTTATTAGAGATATTAATTGCAGTATTTCCCCGCTCTCTGTGGATTCGACCCGTACTTGCCGTTGTCTACCAGTTAGACCCGTGCAATTACGGTTATTTATATTGGGTAATTCCAAATCACATCAAGTAACAAGGAGTGGAAGAATTTCATGAGATCAATGAGATTGATCACTTTGAATTTCTATAATGTGTTTTGTTTCGTTTATTCAGATGTTTTAGTTTTTTTGAACAAGTTTAATGAACAATATGTAATAAGTTTATCTGAACAAGTTTTTCTTTAGATGTTGAAATAGTATTACGAAGTTAGATGTTAAGTAAAATCGGCATAATCGGTAGATAATAATGTTTCTAAACTACCGATTACATACAATCAGTAGTTATTAAATTCCCGTGCTACCGATTATCCAGAATCGGTAGTTATTTATGTTCACTAACTACCGATTATGGCAAGAAAAAACATGGATAAGAAAACCATTATAATCGGTAAATAAAATTGATCTTTAAACTACCGATTACAAAGTTAAAATTTTTAAAGTTTAATTCAATTTAGGCTACAATCGGTAGATATAAATTTTCAATTCCTACCGATTGTGAAAGATGAAGAGTTAGAAATTTTGGAAGGTTTTGAGAAATTCAATTTGGGGCGACACCTATAATCGGTAGGAATCAAAATCACGAGCCTACCGATTGTACAAAACTATAACTCGAAAAATCAATCTAAAACACTCTCGATTTCTCTTCCAAAACTAACTCAAATAATTTTCTAACACTAACTATAACCAAATTAATTAACTAATTAATCAAAATTAACACTAATTAAACAAGGATAGATTAATCATTATAGAAAATATACGGATAAGGAATGTATTGAGATTACTTCAAAATGACCTTATTTTATTTTATTAGTCACCCCTAAATGATTTTTAGTCGCCCTCAAATTCACCAGGTTTTTTATCTAATTTGGTTTCTCTTTCAAATGTAATAGGTGGAAAGCACTGGACTGTGCGGCTCTCAAGCGGAGTTCGGTATCTTTCTTCAACATTGAGAAACCAGACACCACTGTTTCACGGTGGGCACGTGCAAAGACAAGAGCTGCCAAGGTACTTCTCACTTGACCAGCAATACATAGTTTCAAAGAGTTTTGTTTGGACTTGGTTTTCTTACTAATATTATTAGACCAGGTTAGGCTAAAGAGGTCCCCGTTGAACTTTTCTAGGTGGATTCTTATTTTCTTTCTGTGACGTGCTCGGTTGTTGATTATTGTGTCTTGCATTCCTTCCCTGTTGCATCATGTTTTTGTTCCATTTCAAAATAATAAATCCAAAAGTTTTAAAAAATCAGTTTTGATCAAATAATATCATAAACATTACTGTACTCTTATTATTCAGGTTGGCAAAGGTTTAGGATGAAAGGCACAATACTAGCCCTGCAACATCGGCTTGAAGCTGTAAGTTCAGGCACTTTGATCTATTTATACTACCATACTCATCGTGTTTCAATGTCGCGTTGTCTGTCAGAGAAACAATCTTATTTGTTCTTCAGTGCACTAAGAATTTTTAAGTCATAGTTGATACAAAACATATTTTATGTTGGAAATTTGAATAAAAATTAAGGTAGTTACAACCAAACTGTGAATAGTTGTGTTTATTCATATAAACACTTTCAATCAAAATTTAAATCCTTTGGGAAAAAGGATATGACTCTTCATTAAAGGATACGACTCTTCACGAAAAGATTTCTCTAAAAGTCTCCTTGTATCTATATAAACTTCACTCGCTCTCTATTGCATTAGTGTGTTTTTAGAGTCATAAACTAGTACTAGAAATTTATAGTTTACATATTGTCTTCAAGAGTTAAAGAAGAGTTTTGTGCTACATCTATTCGCGTTCGATGTTTGGTGATCCTCAAAGTGTTGCGAAGAACACCAAAGATATTATTGAATGCTAAAGACATATGTCATACACTGTAACAACATTAAGTACAAGGTATTGAATGTCTTAAGTAAAGAGATTACTCGCCTCAATACAACCAAGTAAGTTTGATTAAGTTTTGTTTAGATTGATCTTCTATATATCTATTATTCTTTTTCTTGTGTTGGAGTTGGTATTACAGAACGGAATACATAGACGAGACCGTTGTTATAAAAATTTATAACGAGCCGATGGATATAATGTATGAATTGCATTATGGAGGAATCAGTAACAAAGATATTTTCCAATATTTTATTTTTCAGATTGACCTACGACATTGCTATGGTCACAACCTACATTCCTACTATGATGGGTTGTTCGAAAAGGAGAGCAGTCAACCATTATTCTACCGGTAGATACTTCTTTTAAACTTATGTCCCTTAATAGCTTTACTTCCTTTATGTTTATCTTCATAATTTTATTTCCACCAAATTTTGAAGGTTTGATTTATTTTTTTTTGGAAAGGAGAGGGGGTTAAGGGGACCCCAACCAACAAAAACAGAAACAAAAAGGAAAAAGAAAACAAAAATAAAAACAACAGGCCCTAGCTAAACGGCCAACAACTGGACTCATCCAGGAATCCCTGTATTGTTCATGGTCTTGCGGTAATAAATTTTCCCTGCGGCATCTTCAGTCACGATTTTCTTAAGATCTTCATCAAAAGAGTTAAGGCCAATAACAACAAAGTTCCCATCTGGCTTCAGACCGGCAAGATGATCGGCTGCTCTGTTGGCTTCTTTGTATGTGTGATGAACCTTACAAGTTAAGAACTTGGACATAAGGCGTTTGATCGACTCCCAGACGTGGTGGCAGTTCCAAGGAGCCTTCGTAGACTCATTCAAGATAAGATTGGTGACATACATGGAATCTGATCTGATAGAAACCCTTGGATAGTTGTTGGTAGTAGCTACCTTGAGACATGCTTCCACTCCTTGAAGCTCATGCAACGTAATATCCAGAGGATTTTTGCTCCCTGCAACAGCCACCAGAGGAACACCACTCGAGTCTCTAATGATGGCCCCATACCCTGCATTGGTATCATCTGTATTGATAGCTACTTCCCCTACTTCTGGTTTATGCCAGGTGCATGAGATGTAACTAGAATTCATAAAGTCAGCTGTCAGATTCCACATAGAGGATAAATATATGTTTTCATTATTATCAGTCAAGGAGTGGAAACTAGACGCCATCTTGAGCTTAACATCCTCAACTATTTTATAAAAAATCTGGTTGGATGGAAGAGTCTTCTGAGTAAAAATTCTTATGTTCCTCTCACACCATATGTGGTAGATGAAGGAGTTGAAGCAAAGCTTCCTGATTGTGCCAGCTGTTTTGGTTCCTTTTATGTGGAGAATGCACCATTTAATCTTCTCTTTCCAATATGTATGATCCAAATCCCTTATCCCTAGTAGTCCGAGGAGTCTCTTCCAGATGGTTTTCGCATAATGACAGTTGAAGAGGAGATGAAGGTCATCCTCAAGAATAAAGTCGCACATGACAAAAGTTGGATCTACGTCCATACCCCAAGATAAGAGCTTGTATCTGGTCTTCAATCCTCTGTGGAGAGCCATCCAGACCACAAAACAGTTCCTCGGTATGCAATTGGGAAACCATACCAACTGATTCCATTCAAAGTCATTTTTTTGGTTTATTAATGCATTGTAAGTGTCCTTTAGAGTGTACTCGCCTGAAGGACCCGCTGTCCAAACAATTCTATCTTCTATTTGAGGATCAGTTCTTGTATTAGAGATGTCCAGAGAGAGGTCGCCTAGAACATTGGAGAAGTTTTGAGAGAGAACCCATTCACCATTTTCCAGGCAGCTACTAACCTTTGCATCTGCATGATGTGAAGAATCATATGACATCTGAGGGGGGAAGAGGTAGAGAAGGTTACCTTGTGGAAGCCATTTGTCTTTCCAGAGTTTAGTGTTGTTCCCGTTACCAATTAAGTGGAGAATGAAATTAGAAGCCTTATCTCTATGGTCAAGGATACGTCTCCAGCACCAGGAACAATCCGCAGGGGCCTTGATGTGCCAAAAGTTCTTATTCTTAATGAGATTTTTTCTTACCCATTCAACCCATAAGGTCTCCTTCTTGCTGACAATATCCCAAATGTGACGGAGGTTGGCAGCCGCATTAGTAGTCTCAAGGCAATGGATGCCCAGGCCTCCTTCCTTTTGTGGAAAGCAAATAGTACTCCATTTGACCGCGGGTTGCTTGTATGTCAGATCAATACCTGCCCACATAAACTTCCTGGATATAGAGTAAAGACGGTTAAAGGTTTTCTTCGGGAGGACAAAACAAGAAGTCCAGAAGATCATCATACTACTCAGAACTGCCTTTATGAGCATAACTCGGCATGCGAAGGATAAGGCACAAGCTTTCCTCTAGAAGTGACATGGTCAATGAGCGGCTGGCATTCCGAGTGTGTCAATCTGGTGGAAAGCAAAGGAAAACCTAGATATCTGACAGGCAACTTCCCAACTTCAAAGCCCAGAACAGATTTGATGCTGAAGGCGTCGTTGCTGTTCACCGAAGAAAGGAAAATATTTTTCTTGTTGTTATTGACTTCCATCCCAGTTCTTGCTGAGAAGATGGTAAGGGTTGAGGCCAGAGATATGGCAGACTGCACATCTCCCTTCATGAAAACCAGAAGGTCGTCCGCAAAGCAAAAATACGTGACAATAGGGTCTCTGCATTTTGGATGAAGGTTGAAAAGACCCACCCCTACTTGCTTGAGAATAAGGGAGTTGAAGACCTCCATAAGCATAACGAAGATGTGAGGAGATAGATGGCATCCTTGTCGAATGCCTCTCTTCCCTTCAATATAGCCGTAAGCCGAGCCGTTCACCATTATAGATAACTTAGTAGAGGTGATGCACATACTAATCCATTCTATGAACTTCTTTGGTATCTTGAACTTCTGAAGAGTAATGAGGATGGCATCCCACCTAATACAATCATAAGCTTTCCTTAGATATATCTTCAGCGCACATCTAGCCTTGCCATTATCCCTGTGGTAATTCCTGAGCAACTCGTGAGCCAGCATGATGTTATCCTGTATGGATCTCCCAGAGATGAAAGCCGACTGGCAGGGACTGACCACCTTCTTCACGACTTGTTTAAGTCTGGTAGCTAAAATTTTAGCTATGCACTTATACATGACATTGCAACAGGCTATTGGTCTGAAATCATTTAGAGAAGAGGCATTAGATAATTTAGGAATTAGAGCAAGAAGAGTAGCATTTACTTCTCCCAGGAGTTTAGCAATGGCAAAACAACTCTTAACAACTTTAATGAAATCAGATCCTATTATCCTCCAACTTCTTTTGAAAAAGAAGGAAGAGAAGCCATCGGGCCCTGGGGCCTTATCCGAGTCAATATTCGAGAGGGCAAGAACGATTTCATCATCAGATATAGGTTTCACCAAGTCAGAAGCATCTTCCTCAATAGCTGTCTGGTGAAGCTCAATTTGATCCCAGACACTAAGATCAATGGGAGTAACTGGGTGGTACCCAAAAAGGTCGGAGTAGAAATCTACATATTCCCTAGCAAAGAAGTAAACCAGCTGAAACGATGCGTCGATGCCAAAGGAACAACTTGCAACGTAATTGCATCAAATATCTTGGACCAGAAAGTCTCTTCAATTCATATATCCTTCTCCATAACTCTTAACTAGGAACAAAAACTTAATGATTGAAGTCTTGTGATTCATATTTCTTTTGTATATCGCTTTCTGCAGTTAGAGAGGGGAGCGTACAAAGTAGTCGTACAAAGCGGGAAGCTTGTATATAAAACAGAGCAGGTTGTTTGTTCGATATTGTTGAGGGTTCAAAATGGATGTTTATTCTTAGCACTTCAAGGTCATTGTATATAGGGCAGAAGAAGAAAGGTATCTTTAAACACTCTAGTTTTCTCGTGTTTAAAGGCAGTTTGGCCTTACAGTGAATATTATCTCCCTATTGAAGAGAATTTCAAAGAATTCATCAGCTTCCTTGAGGATCACTTTGTAGACCTGACAAATATGAAGGTAAATGCTCTAAAGCATGTAATTGGTGTTCCATGTGTTGATTGAAATTGGTGAACACTCTAGACTTAATTATGAGATTGTCTAGATAATTGATGTTTCATAATTCTTTTTCCAGAGATGTGCAGTAGATGACGACTCCCCTTATAAAACTACGGATACAGAGACCAATTCGCTAAAGTAAAGGAAAAATAAAGGAAGAGATGAAGTGACCAAGGCAACATTCTTGTTTTTATAGGTCTTATTTGATCTTGTTCATCTATTTTAACCTATATTTTCTTGTGAAGCAGCAGCTATCAATTCGTTTTAAATTGTTTTGCTTGTAAAATTTGTTAACCGTGTGTAGTGTATTGCAATGTGATTTTAAATAAAAATTGTTTTCTTCTTTTCATTGTCTAGTCAATGTGGCTAGTGATGACTTAGAACTGGTTGGTGAAGGTCAAACACAGTCGTATCTTGACCATTCCAGAGAAAGACTCCTTTGCGATAAACTCCTTTAATTCGCCTGCACAAGAATCATTTTAAAAGCAAAGAGAAAGAAAACGGAGAGTCGTTAATCCGTTTTCTTTCTAAAAATTCGGAGTAAACTTGAAAATGCAAAAATTCAAAAAGAAAGAAAAGTGAGGGTTCCAGAGAAGTGTAACTATCGGTAGCACTGACGTGGGCATAAGGCGACGTGGTTAAGGACACACGGGTAAATTCTTAAAAATTAGGACGTTGATACATTATAAAATCAGTGATATATTTTATTAAAATATATATATATATATATATATATATATATATATATATATATTATGAATGTAATTTTTCAACAATATTAATAAATTGTTAATAATTAACAAATTTATAAAAACATAAACTTAGTACGAACGGAATAATTTATATATTTTTTCAGATATTATTAATATAAATTCATATTTTAATAATGTGATATCTATCTATATGTGTTTGACGGAAACGTACGCTTTTCACAAATCTGACACGGACACGTGATCATTTTAGAAGCCTTTGTGGTACATAGGGCTGAGTTAACTGATTCCTAGTTAGTTTAGGCCGGTTCATTAGATTGATACTTTTTGTTTGTTTAATAAAACCCAAAATGCTTATTAAACATATTAAGACCAACATTTACTAGTAATAATCAACCATGCATATCTTTATTTAGATAGATATCGAGCTAGGCCACGCATGCATACATAATAAATTCATTAGCACTGAATGAAAATACTCTTCCACCCGAATCCACTGCACATGCGAGTGTCAGCATTGAGTCTTGTGTGAGCCACACCCCTGCATCCACCTTCATTATATAGAGCGGCAGTTTGGCCGTTGTAAATAAAACTGTAACCACCACGAAGGTTAATGGATGAACAACCACAGCTCCTAATAATCTGGCCATTGTTGTCACAACCAGGTCCGCTCCATACAGTCATTGAGCTGGCATTTGCAAAATCGCTCACTAGTGCAAAAACTAGAGCCATGATTGCGATTGAAACAAAGTTGGATGATGAATTCTTGTTGTAAGCTGCCATAACTGTTTTAGATATCGTTTTTAAGACTAAAAAAGCTGATAAACATGAGTATTGTAATGCAAGTATTAGAGGTAGGGATGGATTGAAGCTGAATTGGCGTGGGAAGTATTTATAGGCAAGGTTTTCGAAACGTTTAACCTTGGAGATAGTGACTATAGAGGAAAAAATGGTTGGAAGGAAAGAAAGATCAATTAAAACGTTTAACCTTGGAGATAGTGACTATAGAGGAAAAAATGGTTGGAAGGAAAGAAAGATCAATTAATTGATTTAATATCCCTTAAAATTTTATTTATGAGTTAAAAAGATTAATAAAATTTGATACTTTTTAAATATCCAAGGATTTTATAGATACTTTTCTAATATCCTTAATTAGATGTTTTACCTAAACTTTTATTTTAAATATTATTGATACTTACGTAGTGTATAATAATACCCATATCTACTTGAATTATATACATATACTACGTTAATATTAGAAGTTGGAATGCTTCATCCAGAGTTGGTAAGCAACACTCATTTATACATAAACTATGTTTTAATTTCTTAATTTTGACATCTATTAGCCAATATCTTAATTAATTTTGAATATAATGTTTTAGAAGAGGATGATCAGGTGGCGACGTATAACTCGGATAGAAATCATGAAGAACTACCAGATGCATTAGATGAAAATAACTAGACAAGGGCTAGCTTGTGTCTTCAGAAGAATTCCGATGCACTTAATAAAGGGTTGTCACCTGGTTCATATACATCATTGCACTTTCTTCTTTATAAAAAGATGCAAATATATGATGTTGGTGGAGGGGATTGTTCTACTTATGCAACCGGACTGAGAACATGTGATGAGGATAGTTTCACATCACTTTATTTAGCTTCCAAGAATGGAAACATTAAAGCTGCTGAGATGATGGTAAACAAGAATCATAGTTTGACTCATATACTTTGTAACAAATCTTATAGTTTACTGTGTAGCTATTAATGGTGTCCCAGACAATTGAGGTGTCTACCAAAATCAAACATCCATATGTAGGTCATGCTATTTCACATATTAAATCTGGATGAGACCAGTTCTATCTTACATACCCTGATAATAAGAAAATGTTTTCTTCAGGATGTATCTGGTTTTATCCTGCATATTCTAACAAAAAAATAGGTTTTCTTCAGGATGTATCTGGTTTCATCCTGTATATTTAAATAATTTTCGAATATTTTTTTTGTTTTTAAGTTTAAGCCAGGATGTATCCAATTTCATCTCAATTATTTTATGAATAAATTTTCTTATTTTAGTTTAAGCCGGGATGTATCTAGTTTCATCCTAGCTATTTTCTGAATAATTTTTATTTTTTAGTTTAAGCCAGGATGTATCCAATTTCATCCTAGCTATTTTTTGAATAATTTTTTCTATATTATTTTAAGCCAGGATGCAACCAGTATCATCCTAGTTATTCTTTTTCAAAAGAAAAAACTTTCTAATTTACCATCAACAATGAATCTTGTTTTGTGGATCATTTAAAACCCTATCCAAAAATATAATTTTTATTAAAATCAGATATATATTTTGGAAGTTATAAATTTTTGTGTGATTAGTTTTTAATTTGGAGAGAGAAAGGGTAAAAACATAAAGATAAGGGACATAATTGTTTAGGAATTTTGGTGTATATTTCACCTATCCCGTATGTTTAGTTGTCCACTAAAACCATATTTTAGTGCTTTTACACGTTAGGTTGTTCTCTTGGTAGAATTCATATTCACATCTTTTAATGTGATTGTTGATGATTTGAGCAAATTTACGGGATATTCTTGCAATCAAGGTATTCTAAAGCTTTTGATAAAATGAGATTGAATATCAATTCTAATTATTAGTACAAGAACATGTTTTGTGAATGAAAATGGAACCTTGGCCAATATTTTCAACTTATTTGATCTTTTCTATAATTTCATTGCTTTCTTAATTAGTTTAATTTACTTATACTAAATATGAAAATCCCCCTTTCTATATAAGATCTTGAAAACATATAACAACCAAGACCTCCTCGTGGGAACAATCCTTTCTTACCCTTGCTTCATAATAAATCATAAGTAGTGAGAAAGTAATAAATAATTTTGGCGTGCAGACGACCACATCAAGTGCTTCGATTGAGTATCCTGGTACATGTATTGATGTTGACTTTGGCTCGAGTAGGACTCTTCCCGGGTACTTGCGTGTTGGGGTTTTTTCCATTCTATCCACTTATGACGAGTTATATACAAGTATATGGAAGAAGTTTGGTTACTTCTCTGTTGATACTTCCAGAAACTATAGAGCTTTAGAACAAGACGTGCCCAGTCTGTTGCCCATCGTACATGAGATGATTTCACTTTCTCGGTATGAAATTTCTGATACAGTCTTTGAGGAGTGGGAGGAAGTTGTAAGTAACGCCGAGAACTCTGGTTTGAATGTCATGTGGGTTTGTCATCATCTAGGAGCCATGTGGAGCATTTTGCTGAAGTAAGAGAACTTGCTAAGATGGAGGCAGTGACCAAGGATAGAAAAGAGGTTGAAAGGCTTTACCAGGAATTAGATCTTACGATGGAGACTCTTGGAAGAATGGAGAAGAAGTATTCTGTAGGTACTGAGCCAGCTTTCAAGGATTTTTTTTTAGTTTTATGATTTTATGAAGTATATTTATGGTTTTCTTTTGCGATTTTGAGTAAGTGGGTTTTGATAAGTTAATCATGAGAGAAGGAACTCCTTGTTTTTTTTTTGAAATGGATAATGGTATTTGAATTGATTGAAAAACTCGAAAACTTAACTATGAATGCGAAAATATTGCAATCATTTTGGAGGAAATACAAATATTGCATGAAAATAGGAAAATGTCTGAAAGAGTGAAGTATTCAGGCCTTACAAGCTTTGATCCATTTTCTATGAATTACCACTCCTTCGGGCTTGTCATTTTTCGAGTTTTAAAGCCCGAATTGAATCTCCAAGCTTCGCCGAGGAGTCCCCAGCTACACTCCTTATCGTTCGTGTCAACCATGTTCTCCGAGGGAGGCTTGACTCGAGTATGGGCATCTTCCGTAAAGATCAGGCGTTTTCCAGTCACAACATGATTCAGAGCGGCAAATATATCCTCACGCTGTCCCTTCTCGAGATGGAGAAGTTCGCACATGCGCTCCATTAGAGATTGAACTGTTTGATTAGTTGACTTCCCAGAGAGAGTGAAATTTATAACATGAAGGGGATTCTTGTGGACATCTTCAGTCACCATGTGTAGTTCACCTGATTTTATCTTCTCTTTAAATGCGCGTTTCAAACCATTGCATTCGCTGGTATGATGGTTGGCGAATCGGTGAAAACGACACTACTTTGGATCTGACATTTCTTGGGACATTGGTAGATGTCGCACAAATGGTAACTTGATGGCATCGTCATGTATCCAGACCTCCAGTAACTCGAGGACTTCCTCTATGGGAAAAGGAAAGTCTGGGAAGGTTAGTTTCGGTTTCATCTTTTGCTTCTGCTGTCGTGGAGTCTTGGCCAGACCTTGGGACGGGACCGATCCTTGGGATGGTGCTGAGGATGAGGTTGGATATGACATGAAGCGTTTGGTTTGTGATGCTCGCTGAGACGGAGCTTTCTTCTGGAATCCTTATTTCTGGAAGTACATATCGATGGTTGGATAATATGTTGCTTGTTGATTCTGTTCCCACGGGTACATACACAACTTTCTTCTATAACGGGCCTTGTTCTCTCCAGTGGGGCAAGAATAGTTGTCACAAATTTTTTAGTTGCCTCCTAGGGTTCATCAACGGTTTGCAAATACAAATTTTCTGACAAGGCTTTGCAGACTAGCGTCACGCTCTCATTGTAAGGATGCTGATTGCAACGTGACAAATCTGGCAAGTATTCCTTTTGGGTTTGAAGAGCTTGTTCTAAGTATTCATAAACAACAAAACTAACATTCTCCCTTAGGGAAGTACTTGTTTGTTCCTTCGATAAACGATCTGTAAGAATTCTTAAGAGAAGGAACATCTAGTTATAGATCTTAATGATATCAGCTTGGTTTGTTAAGACATCATTTAGGATTTGCCTCAGGTCAACTATATCGGTTGGTTTCTGAGCATACATGGCCTCCCAAGGAACTTGAACAGGTAGGAGGAACTCTGGAGTAATTGGAAAGACTCCGTTGGTACTGGAAGGCATGTAATTGAGATTGAAAGTTTCTAAACCTTTCCTAGAATCAGACATCTTGAATGATTGAGAAATTGGCCTCTGTAACCGAGAGGTTGATCTCCCGTTGTGGTCGCCAATTGTTTTAGGGAGAAAACAAATGTACTGTAAAATGGTACTTTCAGTTAGGTTCGAGAGATCATTAAAGGGCGATCCTAAACCAAGAAATGGTCGTTCACGTCCTTCTTCGATTACAAAGATGAAAAGGATTTGGGTAGGTCTTAAGGGAGGGAAGCAAAGAAGATTGAGAAAATATCAGCGTGATAGTGTATGAAGAAGAAAATGGATTCTCTGAGAGGAATCGCTAATTCCGTAGGTTTTGATTCCCCAGACTGAGTATCTTGTTTGTCATTGTTTCGAATAGAAAAAAATCATCTATTTATAGTTCAAAGGAGATACACTGATTTCTCGTAAATCGCGGAAGTTAAGTGATGATTATGGAGATTGTATTAGGGTGGTGCCCGAAAAGTAGGGAAGACTTGTCTGACCACTACTCATTATCCTCTCAACTGCTCTGTAACCGCCCACTACTTATTACCTTCTTATTCATGGAGGTGGTACCACCACCGACGATTGTCGTAGAAAGCCAGACCAATACCCCAATAATAATCCCCCCATGTGTTGTATTTGATATCTCGTAGAAATAGTGGAGTCATAAGACACTATGGATTTGATTAAGTCAAGTCAAGTCAAGTCAAATGACTTGCTAAGTCAGTGAGGCAAGTTGTACGACTCACTCGATTGATAGTCAGACTGATTAGTGTCGAGTCTGGGAAGTTCGATGTCCGTGTACTTATTTAGAAGTAACATGGCATATTAATGGTTGAGTATTAGCTCAGAAGCGACTTATCGTAAGTCTGAGAGGCATTTGAGGCCAAATATTGTAGAGGGTTCCTTAAGCAAGGAGACCTATTAGAATTCGTGTAAGACTCAATGTTGGATCCATATTGAAAAGAAAGGCGTAATTCTGAGGAAAGTAGCTAGCACTAGATACTTAGCGTAAATAAGAATACGCTAGCTCTTTTAATGTCTTAGGAGTAAGACCAATACGCACAACTTCTAGTAAATATTAATTTCATTACGCATAAGAAGCTAGTATCAAAAAGATTTGAAGTTAGCACTAAGGTGTTAGAGCTAATGCATTCTTGGCTGTCACTAAGTATGACTATGCTAAGCCAAGGGTGCTTTAGCCATGTCCGTTATTCAGGGACGTGCTAGGCAGAGCCAAAGGTGTATAAGATCCAAGGGCGCTGGAGCTGGTAGTGACGCATAGGAGCTAGGGTGCATTTGGCTTTAGAGGCGTATTGGAGAATCTAGCGACGCATAGGGGGTCATGGCGCGTTGGAGATGGACGCATAGGAAGCTAGGAGATGTGCCAAGCTTGCTATAGACGCATAGGAGGCTAGGGCACATTTGGCTTTGGAGGCGCATTGGAGAATCTAGTAACGCATAAGAGGTCATGGCGCGTTGGAGTTAGACGCATAGGAAGCTAGGAGACGCGCCAAGCTTACTAGAGATGCATATCAGGCTAGGGGCGCCCGGAGGGGGACAAGGACGCTGAGGTTAGCTAGGCCGCTGAGGATCTGAGATGCGTTGGGGTCCAAGGGCGCCAAAGAGAAACCAAAGGGCATAATGGAGCATTGGCGCATCGGCCTTGGATGCGCTAGAGCATTGGCTAGGACACACTGGAGCAGGGACGCGCTGGAGCATCGGCGCATCGGCCTTGGACGAGTAAGAGCATTGGCTAGAGGCGCATTGGAGCCAAGGGGCGTATTGTCCATTATGGACGCGTCAGGCTTTATCTAAGGATGCGCTAGCCACGATGGGACGCATTGGCCCTGGATAGAGACGTGTGATAGACACATTTTTATGTCTAAATTGCGCTCGATTTTCTATTTTGATAGTGTTCGATTTTGTACTTATTATGGATATTTATGTCTTTGTAGGTATTTTTGAGAAATAAATAATTTGGGAAAAATCGGCTCGGAAAGTGATAAAGGCACCCAAAAAATTACTAAAGGCACCCAACAAAGTTGATAAAGTCATCCACAAGTTGGATTGGGGGCACCCTTTCTTTTGAATTTGAAACCGAAAATGGCGGGAAACTTATTTGTTATCGGGAGAAAACTCCTGTTGATTCTGTGTTACGTGTTTTAGTGATTTGGGGTAATTCTAATTCACCCAAGTGAAGTTAATCAACCAGAATATCACCAACACACGTCAACAGAGTGTTTTAGCCGGAATTATTGGCGTCAAGATTGAATCTGGACGGAAAAAGAGTTAAACTTTGTTTCGGATTTGCGTGTGATTTAGAAAATGATTTGGATAAGTTTTGGAGTCCTCATAGGTTAGAAAGGGTCTCTAGGGTTTACTAACCCTATAAATACCAAAGAGAATCATTGAGAAAGCCATATGTGGGAACATATGAATTTCAAATGTGTCAGTTATTAAGTTTTGAGACTATGCCTAATTACTTTAGGGAATTGGAATCGACACATTTGTTTAAGAATGACCACCTTCACATTAGTCAATTGTGTGAGTCCAATCTGATTGACTTTGAGGATCCACAATTATTCAGGTTATTATTATGTGCTTTTAAGTTCTTAGTTTAGTTACTCCAGACTCTACAACCTGATCCTCTTGATCCTGCTTATGAGGAAATCCAGCCCATGAAAATATTTTATCTAGACCCTTTTATAGAACTTGAACCTGAACTACAACTAGAAGTAGTTGCCTTAAACAGAAAACTAGATAAGGGTGTACTCGACTTGTTCATTTTCTTGTCCTGTTGCAATTTCCTCTTATTTGTGATAACACTATTTGATTCAGATGACCCACAGTTGTTCCGACTATTGCTGTATGATTTTATAAGATGACTAATTCTTTCTTAGTCTGGCAGAAGACGTTAAACTTAGCACTTCTTGGGAGGTAACCCATGCTCATGCAACACGGTAATATATTTCCTTAACACCATTCCTTCGATTGGTACAGTTTCTCCTTGTTCATGCTTTTAATCATTCATCTTTAGAACATTAAGGACAATGTTAGATTTAAGTTTGGGGGTAACGGAGAAAATTTTAATCAAATATAAAACTCCAAAGTCTAGAAGCTTGTGAACAATTCAGGATGACACTAACCATTCTAGGTAGATGGAAACTTAACTCTTTTTCTATAGGAATTGGTGTGCCTAGTTAAATGGTCTATTCATAAAAGGACAAAGTTCAGGTGTTATAAATAACATGATAGTTGTCACCATATCTCGGAGTCTATCTCAACCATATCACTTTCTGTTTTTATTTTTGCAATTTGTGTTTCTCTAAGTGATTTGGTGGGGCCCAGTATCGAATTGTTATCGCCGCCAGGATGAAATAGAGTGTTGAGATCAAGCCCCATTTTTTAATTCTTATTTTTTTCAAAAAAAAAAAAGAAAAAAAGAAGAAAAAAAATCGAGTATTGACACTTTGATAGCAATATGTGTGTGTTCTCCCTGTCTCCGTCGCCTAAGCAAGCGTGGAACGCAGGATCCATGGGAACTATCATGTAAGATGCTGATAAGGACCATGCGCTTGGATTCAATTTGATCCAATCATGTTCTCAATACATTTAATAATTGTTTTATTTTCAATAAATCGATCGCTGGGACCCTTGTATATACCAGTTGAATCGGTATTAATATTACGATTAAGACCATGTATCTCAATCCATTAGGATTCATCCTGGTACTGACCTTCAGACAGATATGGGAAACATCGTTCACCTTAGTCAACACGCGCAAACTTTATTTTGTCTATTTCGTCTTCTAAATCTTTTCATGTGATTGAACTTTGATAGATTCTGAGTATTGTGGTTGAACGACTATCTGAGTAGAGTTTTATTTTCTTATATATGAATTTTAGTATACTTGAGTAAAAATTTGTGTACAACAATTGGACTCATACAGGGTAATGATTCCCATATCCAAAGAATTTAGTATGCCAACTAAATAGCTTGTTTAGTGTCTACCCTCAATCGTTCACGAGTAGTTAAAAATTGAAGTAAATGTTTTGTGGGTATACCTCTTGTAAACCCTCACGAGACAAAACTCGTCCACTAGGGATACCTAGGGGTTTAAAGGCTTATTACATATGCTAAACGTAGTCGCGATTCCTGCGAAAGTGAGTTAGGATTTATTTGCTCGAGGACTAGCAAATAGTAAGTTTGGGGGTATTTGATAGACACATTTTTATGTCTAAATTGTGCTCAATTTTCTATTTTGATAGTGTTCGATTTTGTACTTATTATGGCTATTTATGTCTTTGTAGGTATTTTTGAGAAATAAATAATTTGGGAAAAATCGGCTCGAAAAGTGATAAAGGCACCCAAAAAATTACTAAAGGAACCCAGTAAAGTTGATAAAGGCACCCACAAGTTGGATTGGGGGCACCCCCTCTTTTGAATTTGAAACCGAAAATGGCGGGAAACCTATTTGTTATCGGTAGAAAACTCCTGTTGATTCTGTGTTACCTGTTTTTAGTGGTTTGGGGTAATTCTAATTCACCCAAGTGAAGTTAATCAACCAGAATATCACTAACACACGTCAACAGAGTGTTTTAGCCGGAATTATTGGCGTCAAGAGTGAATCTGGACGGAAAAAGAGTTTAACTCTGTTGCGGATTTGCATGTGATTTATAGTATGATTTGGATAAGTTTTGGAGTCCTTATCGGTTAGAAAGGGTCTCTAGGGTTTACTAACCCTATAAATACCAAAGAGAATCAATGAGAAAGCCATCGGGAGTGATCCAGAGCAGCCGAAAAAATTCCAGAAAAAAAAGAAAAGTTTACTGCTGGTGAAGAAAAAGGTGAAGAATATACGTCTCCAGAGGAGCGTCGCTGATACTGTCGCTAACGCAGTCCCTGAAGCAATCCTATATCTGAAGCAGTTCAAGTCCGTTCATTTCTCCTGTTTACTTTTTCCTTCTTCTGTAACGCAGTGAACAAGCCTTTGTAACGCTTATAAACATGTCTGTTTTTCTGTGTTACCTCTATTTCATCATAGTAAACACTTTTTGAGTTATGAAAATCTATTTTCAGGGTGTTTCCAATACAATGAGCTAATCACCATCACTAGGGCGACGGAGGAAGCCATTCTTCCAAAGATTAAGTGGTAACTTCTATTTTATCTATTTTTTATTATTAATTGCTTTGAATTAAATTGGAAAAAAATGGTTTTTATCAAATAATTGTGTTTTCTTTTGATTGGTCATGCTTAGTTTTAAACTTTTGATGTCTCATTCTTTCGATTTACAATTATTCTTTCAAAAACCTAATTTTGGCAATATTTAGAATAAATTGAAGACAGGAATTGTAAGGTTTTATCACTTGAAATATTGGTTAATGGTGGAATCTTATCCCTAGTTCTTCCTATCAATTTTAAATCAACTTTGTTTTAATCTTCTTTATTTTTAGTCATTAAAAATTAGGTCTAGAAATAGAATCTTCACAAGTCTGAGAATCAAACCTTTTTTACCACTATATTAAAATTACATCAAAGTGCTAACCTTTGATTGGCGCTTTTGGAGCTAAGGTTAGGGTTAACACTTTTAATGCTAAAATCGAAGTGCTAATGTAGTGATATACTAGCTAAGGCCTCATTAGGCCAATATATGCTAGATAAGACCATTTTAAGTTAGTTAGCACTTCTCAGGTGCTAGGGTTTATCGTCGGGAAAGTTAGCGCTTTTAGCGCTAATGTGGCTAGCTGGTGCCAATGCGGTGCTAAGCCAAATTGCTAGTACTAACTTGGTGCTGGTATGAGAAAAGGATAGGGTTAGCCTAGCTCAGAGATTCAATGCATCTTTATGGCATTGCTTCTTAGTTGTGGCACATCCGAGAGAAGTGACGCATTATTTGTGGCTTATATTTAAGCAAAGTGCTAGAGTAGCATATTTGGGCTCATAAGAGCAATTTGAGATAAGTTCGTTGCGAACAAAGCGTTAAGATAAAATATATTTTGGGGTTTAAGCATTAGCTATTCCCATATTATACGTGTAGTAGTAAATTAGTATTAATTAAATAAGAATTTAAGTATCGACATTGCTCTAGGAATAACACAAGAGAAGATATTGGATACAGAACAAGCTCTAGGAATAACACTAGAGAAGACTCAAGTTGCTCTATACTAGTGGACAACCCATCTAGGAGCTTGAGACTTATTATGTAGATATTATAGACTATATTGTTAGCATAAAACGCTTGTAGCCTTTTGTAGAGACTGCATCCTCAATTCGCCTGTGGAATATAAGTAGGAATAATGTATTTTGTATTTTGATGTGAAGTCAAAAGTATGCGCACATGTATGTGCGGATATTTCTATGTTCCTGCAACTAGGCAGAAGGTCGATTTTACAATTCTGACCCTTGTCAAAAACTCACAGTCTATAGCGTGTCACCTTTGATATACTTATCCTTTTCGCATATTTAATGATGGTGATCTTGCAATACTCTTATCTAGCCTGCAACTTAGCTTCCATTGATCCTGTGTCAGTCCATTGTTGGCATTCTCTTCAGCATAAAGTTGCACAAATCCAAATCTTCAGATTTCACTTAATTTCTCCATATTCCTCATGCTCAATGCTCTAAGTTTAGGTTTAGATATTTGCAGCTTCTTACAAAAAAAAAACAAAACAACACAACCCGAAATATCAAAGACAACCACATATCCTTGAAAAAAAAGTAATTTAGGATGTGAAAACCATGGTAACTATTATTAGACATAGTAATTGTACATTTGGGTCTACGTATTAATGTTGCAATTAGACATTTGTTATGTTTGCAACTTGTATTGCTGCAAGTACAAGCAATATTTTACTAATGGAAATTAACAATCCATTGGTCTTATTTCATTATCCATATGCATCAAAAATCACTTATTCCAAATACAATTAGAATAAGGAAGTTGTCTAAGTAGGGCTTTGATTACAAAAATATACTCCATGTACGTACAACTATCACTATGATCGTGTGCACATATTGATGTTTTTAACCGAAATTCATTTTCCATCCCTTGAATTACACAATCCAACCTACATGACTTTGTCAACGGGTTGGACCAAACAAGCCCTAGTTCATTTGAGTCGAACCTTCTGAATTAACACTATCAACTGATGTGATTAAAAAATAAAATAATAAAAAAATATTTGATTATTGTTTTTGAGGTTTGGAGAAGATGAAATTTGTATAATCCAACACCCGTACATGAAGTATTAACATATACAACCACCGTTACGTGAAATATTAACATTTACATACACCCTATGTGAAATATTAACATTTAAATACACCATACGTAAAATATTAACTTTTACATACACCCCCCCATATATGTCTCAACAAACGTTCAATCTATTTTTCTTTTCATATTTGAGATGCATCATTCAAAGGATTATATCTCCTTGACTAGCAAACCGAATTACGCAAATAGTACATCTGGAAAATGGAAAAAATCATCTAAATTTGGAGGGTGTATGACCCGAACGTGATTTTTTTCTTACACATTCCTTTTCTTCGGTAAAGATAACGTGCATTTATGAAAGATTGAATTGTGACTATTTTTTTTCCTATTTGATTCTCTCATTATGTGATGTGGTTTTAATATAGTGATAAAAAGGGTTTGATACTCAGACTTGTGAAGATTCGATTGTCATACCTAATTTTTAATAACTAAAAATAAATAAAATTAAAATAAAGTTGATTTAAAATTGAAGGGAAGAACTAGGACTAAGGATTCCACCATTTGCCAACTTTTCAAGTGATAAAAATCTTACAACTCATGTATTCAGTTTAATCAAAACATTGCCAAAGTTAGGTTTTCAAAATAATAATTGTAAATCATAAGCATGAGACATCAAAAGCTCTAAACCCAGCATGACTCATCAAAAGAAAACACAACTAATTGATAAAAACCATTTTTTCCAATTTTAATTCAAAGCAAATAATTATAAAAGAATTGCAAAAAATAAATAAAATAAGAATTACCACTTTATTATTGGAAAAATAGCTTCCTCCATAGCCCCAGTAATGGTGATTAGCTCCTCATGTTGGAAACACTCTCAAAATAATATTTCATGGTTCAAAAAGTGTTTACAAAGAAGAAATAATGGTAACACAGAAGAACAGAAACGCTTATAAGAGTTACAGAGAGGTATTCTCTGCCTTACAGATAGAAAAGAACGGACTGAAGGCGCTGTTAAAAAATAATGCTTCAGCGACAGAGTCAGCGACAGTTTCTGGGTGCCTTATGTTCTTCACCTTCATCTTCACCAGCAGAACTTGTTTTTCTTCCTGGATTTTTTTCGGCTGCTCTGGTTGCTTCCCCCTCCGATTTTCTTTGTCCTCCTTTCTATATATAGGGTTAGTAAACCCTAACAAGCCTGTGAACCGATAAGGACTCCAAAAACCTTTCCAAATAAAACTCCAATTGTGTGTAAATCCTAAACAGAATACAACTCTGTTTCCGACTCCTATAAAGATTTTCAAGCCATTTTTTTCCGGCTAAAACTCTCTGTTGGCGTGTGTTATGTTATCTTTTGAGTGCTGAATCACTTTGGGATAGAAAGAATACGTTTTAAATCCCTTAAAACTCGGTTGCAAATCACACAGAAGTTTTCTCATGTAAACAATTTTTTTTCCGCCATTTTCAAGTTTTTGAATTTAAAGAAGGGTGCCCCCAATCCAACTGCTGGGTGCCTTTTTAACAACTTTTTGAGCCAATTTTTTCACAAATATTTATTTCTCAAAAATACCTACAAAGACATAAAAAAACTCGTAAATAGTATAAAATCAAACATTAACAAAATAGAGAATTGAGCACAATTTAGACATAAAAATGTGTCTATCAAATACCCCCAAACTTACTATTTGCTAGTCCTCGAGCAAATAAATCCTAACTCACTTTCGCAGGAATCGCGACTACATTTAGCATATGTAATAAGCCTTTAAACCCCTAGGTATCCCTAGTGGACGAGTTTTGTCTCGTGAGGGTTTACAAGAGGTATACCCACAAAACCTTTACTCCAATTTTTTACTACTCGTGAACGATTGAGGGTAGACACTAAACAAGCTATTTAGTTGGCATACTAAATTCTTTGGATATGGAATCATTACCCTGTATGAGTTCAATTGTTGTACACAAATTTTTACTCAAGCATACTAAAATTCATATATAAGAAAATAAAACTCTACTCAGATAGTCGTTCAGCCACAATACTCAGAATCTATCAAAGTTCAATCACATGAAAAGATTTAGAAGACGAAATAGACAAAATAAAGTTTGCGCGTGTTGACTAAGGTGAACGGTGTTTCCCATATCTGTCTGAAGGTCAGTACCAGGATGAATCCTAATGGATTGAGATACATGGTCTTAATCGTAATACTAATATCGATTCAACTGGTATATACAAGGGTCCCATCGATCAATTTATTGAAAATAAAACAATTATAAATGTACTGACAACATGATTGGATCGAATTGAATCCAAGCGCATGGTCCTTATCAGCATCTTACATGATAGTTACCATGGATCCTGCGTTTTACGCTTGCTTAGGCGACGGAGACAGGGAGAACACACACATATTGCTATCAAAGTGTCAATAATCGATTTTTTTATATATAGTCTAAATAATCTCAAACACTCTACTTCATCTTGGCGGTGATAACAATTCGATACTGGTGCCCCACCAAATCACTTAGAGAAACACAAAAATTGTAAAAATAAAAATAGAAGGTGATATGATTGAGATAGACTACGAGATACGGTGACAACTATCATGTTTTTTCTAACACCTGAACTTTGTCCTTTTATGAATAGACCATTTAGTTGGGCACACCAATTCCTATAAAAAAAAATCTTAGTTTTTATCTATCTAGAATGGTTAGTGTCATCCTGAATTGTTCACAAATTTCTAGACTTTGGAGTTTTATGTTTCACTTAAAAGTTTCTCCCTTACCCCCAAACTTAAATTTGGCAATTTCCTCAATGTTTCTAAAGATGAATGATTAAAAATATGAACAAGGAGAAATTGTTACCACTTCAAGAAAAGGAGTTAAAGAAAGATATTACCGTGTCGCATGAGTATGGGTTACCTCCCAAGAAGTGATAAGTTTAAAGTCTTCAGCCAGACTAAGAAACAATTAGTCACCTCATATAATCATATAGCAATAGTCGGAACAACTGTGGGTCATCTGAATCAAATATTATTATCACAAATAAGAGGAAACTGCAACAGGCAAAGAAAATGAACAAACCGAGCACACCCTTATCTAGTTTTCTGTTTAAGACAACTACTTCTAGCCGTGGTTCAGCTTCAGGCTCTATAAAAGGGTCTAGATAAAATATTTTCATGGGCTGGATTTCCTCGTAAGCAGGATGAACAGGATCAGGTTGTAGAGTCTTGAGTAACTCAACTAAGAACTTAAAAGCACATAATAATAACCTGAATAATTGTGGATCCTCAAAGTCAATCAGATTTGACTCACACAATTGACTATTATGAAGGTGGTCATTCTTAAAAAAATGTGTCGATTCTAATTCCCTAAAGTAATTAGGCTTGGTCTCAAAACTTAATAACTGACACATTTGAAATTCTAACGTTCCCACATATGGAAGAAAATATGTTGGTGGGAAAATAAAGTCAATCTTGGTATTATCGCCTAGGTAAACCAGAGGATGGGTTTCTAACAACTGAACTTCTTTCTGGATATTACCAGGCTCAGGAAATATAGTTTGAGGATGATCTTGTAAAATGGTAGAGGTGTATATATCAAGTCCCAAGTTAGAGACTTTAAGTAGGGATACTTGACAATCACAAGAAGCATCGGTACCCCCAAACTTAGGGTGGACATTACTCTCAGATGTACTAGAAACTATTGGTTGGATTGTAGAGTCCTTAAGGTAAGAACTACACTCAGCTTCCTCTATAGAAGGAAATAAGGTGGACTTATAAACTGGTAGAAGTTCAGACTCAATTTTCCATATGTTATAAGTGTCCATCAAAGGTGCAGAATCTAACAAAGCATTCATCTCATTAATCACACTATCATCGTCAACATCAAATCTAAAGTGGGCTAGGAATTTCTCTAATGGATCTTCTAGCAAAGTGTTTGGTAATGAATTCTGAATTGAAGTACTAGTTACGTTCACTTCTTCTAAAACATAGATCTCACAAGAAGGTTGTCTACTCATACTAAATAGATTCAGTTCAATAGTCATGTTACCAAAAGAAAAATTAATTATTCCATTTCCATAATTGATAACGACACTATATGTAACTGAAAAGGGACGACCTAAGGTCACTGGAATTGGAGCCTCTGGCACCTGAAAAGGTTGGTGTCTAGGACAAAAAAATCCACTGGGGTTATTCTATCAACCTGGATCAAATCGTCCTCTATCACATTAAAATTTTCTATGAGTCTATCATCTTCGTCAGACACTATTGTCTTCGAATCGTTAGACTCTAAATCACTAGTCTCAGGACAAACTCGTTCCTCCAAAATGTCAGGAACAAGCAAGTCCTCTGGGTATTTGGATGCAAAGTGATCCAACAAAACTTGAGAAGCACACAATTCTAACCCTGAATTAGGTAACTTTTGGAAGTCTAGGGGTAGAGAAACAACCTCTAAGTCGGGTGAATAATCTTGTGAGATAGATTCATCTATGGAATTAGGAAAATCATCTACACAATCATCCACAGGGTCATCTATATATTCTTTATGGAACATAGAGTCACTACAAGCCTGATCATCATCAGCAAATAACCTCTGGCATTCCAGAACTCTCAATCTTTGTTCCAAACTAAGCGGTCTGTGTTTATAATATTTCTCATATATCGTTAGGGGTGATTCTTATAGAGAGGTATTTGGATCACTATAAGGAATAATATATCTCATCTGATTCATAGTACTAGCTTGCAACTTCTCGAGGGCATCCTTCAAAGAACTCGAATTTCGCTCGTTTTTCCGTTCATATGATTGGTGTGTGTACGAATAGTAATTGGGGCCTCCATGGTATGAACCATAACCTTCATAAGGTTGGTAGTGGTCCCAATTACTATCCACATTATGGTCATAGTAAGGGTAATGCCTGTTTTAAAACTCAACCGGACATTCATTGTATTCGCTATCGTAATACCAGTTCGACATTTTCTAACAAAAATTTCCTAAAAAGTTTACAAAAAATATAAGAAAATAAATCCTAATAGGAAGGGGGTTCTAAACAATCACAAGCAAGGCTGACTCAACCAAATCAAACCTATTGAATCTAGCAAACAAAAAGCATGATGGCTCCACTTAGATTGTTTTTAGACCAGCTTTTATTCCTTCGAAAGGAAACTAGTTTCAGCTTCAGCAAACCTCTTAGAACGATCCGAATTAGATTAAGTCGAAGAGAAACATGATAAGCTCTAAGGAGCTTTGATAACCCTGTCTCTTTGGCAACTTTTCACTGGGTTACAAGGCGGCTCTAATCAACTTAAAATAATCTTCATGAACTTCGAGTTAGGCTAACAAAGTAACCAATACAGTCCTTTTGAACGAGTTTCATATAAGCTCGTTACCCTATCGGTCTCTTTCTAGTCAAAATTTTAAGGTTTAGGTTCGTGTTTGGTAACGTGTTCCTAAAACGGGCAAGAAGGAAACGGTGATGAAATCCGAGTCCTTATCTTATACAGCCAGTTTTTTACCTATACTAGAAAAGTAAATCCTTATTCAGGTCCTCAACATATATGCACACGAAGGAATACAGTAAACCCATTTGCAGGTGATTCATGGGTTGATCGAGTCTTACCTCCCGTACCAGACGAGGGATGAACCGGTTGTAGTCGACTCGGGCCACCGACTCCTGTGTCAATGTACGAACCCGAGGGGCCGAGACAATATCGTAATTGTCGTCCTTCCCTGTTGCAGTTAATATTTAAATTACCCTTCTGTAGGGTTTACAAATAATAATAATGTCCAAAGTCCAAAATAAAGTCCAAAAAGTGTCCAAAAATAAAAGAAAAATTACAGAAATAATAAAAATTTTCTAATACAATTTTCTAAACAAATAAAATCTAATTAAAAATAAAATTCTTTGTCTTCTTTTCCGTTCTTTAAGATTTAACTTTAACTCCAAGTCTTTAATCACCAAAGTCTTTGGCTCTATTTCCTTTCAATCCAAAATCCGAAACCTGTAGCAAAAAGAGAAATACCCAAAGAAACGTAAAATAGAACAAAGTAAAAATGAAAAAACTTAATTAAACTAACTAACCTAAAAACAAATCTAAAAGCAAATCTAAAAACAAGTCCGCGTCGTCGGCGCCAAAAATTGATGTAGTTTTAATATAGTGGTAAAAAGGTTTTGATACTCAGACTTGTGAAGATCCGATTGTCATACCTAATCTTTAATAACTAAAAATAAATAAAATTAAAATAAAGTTGATTTAAAATTGAAGGGAAGAACTAGGACTAAGGATTCCACCATTTGCCAACTTTTCAAGTGATAAAAATCTTGCAACTCATGTATTCAGTTTAATCAAAACATTTCCAAAGTTAGGTTTTCAAAATAATAGTTGTAAATCGTAAGCATGAGACATCAAAATCTCTAAACTCATCATGACTCATCAAAAGAAAACACAACTAATTGATAAAAACCATTTTTTCCAATTTTAATTCAAAGCAAATAATTATAAAAGAATTGCAAAAAATAAATAAAATAAGAATTACCACTTTATTATTAGAAAAATAGCTTCCTCCATAGCCCCAGTATGGTGATTAGCTCCTCATGTTGGAAACACTCTCAAAATAATATTTCATTGCTCAAAAAGTGTTTACAAAGAAGAAATAGTGGTAACACAGAAGAACAGAAACGCTTATAAGCGTTACAAAGAGGTGTTTTTCTCTGCCTTACAGAAGAAATGAAAAGAAAACATATAGAAAAGAAAAGACTGAAGGCGTTGTTATATGACTGCTTCAGCGACAGATTCAGCGACAGTTTCTGGGTGCCTTATGTTCTTCACCTTCATCTTCACCAGCAGAACTAGTTTTTCTTCCTGGATTTTTTTCGGCTGCTCTGGTTGCGTCCCCCTCTGATTTTCTTTGTCCACTTTATTATAGAAAAGAGACCAGTCCATTAAATTGGGGGATAGAAATACTAAATTTTTCCACAGAGCCACTAAAATCAGAACTAGAAGGAATAGGATTTATACCATACAAGATAGTGTTGGAAGATGGTTAATTGACCGTAAGGAAACTGCCACCTATTTTACCTCATGTTTTATCGTGAAAATAAATGTACGGTAAAATTGTACTTTCAAGTAGGTTCGAGAGATCAAGCTCGAACAAGACGAGCCTAAACCAAGAAGATGACCGTTCACGTTCTGCTTCGATCACAAAGGTGGAGAAGATTGGGTAGGTCATAGGGGAGGGAAGCAAAGAAGGTTGAGAAATATTAGCGTGGGAGAAAAAAGGATTATCTCTGAGATGAATCTCTGATTCTGTATGTTTAGTTTCTCCTGACTTGTTTTCTATTATTGTTTCGAATAGATGAGAACCATCTTTTTATAGTTCAAAGGACACACACTGATTTCTCATAAATGGTGGAAGTTAGGGAGAGATGGAGAAGTGATGATTGTGGAGATTGTAGTGCATTCGTGTTCGGAAAGTAAGGAAGAGTTGTCTAACCACTACTACTCATCCTCTCAACTTCTCTACAATCGTCCCACTACTTGTTATCTTCTTGTTCGTGGATGTATTGCCACAACACATGATTGTTGAACGCCAGAGCAACACCCCAATGAAAATCCCCCCACGTGTTTTATTTGTTATCTCGTGGAAATATTGAGTCGTAAACCCCTAATGTCAAGTCAAATGACTTTCTAAGTCAGTGAGGCAAGTTGTGCAACTCACTGTATTGATAATCATACTGATTAGTATCGAGTCTGGTAAGTTCAATGGTCATGTACTAGCTTAGGAGTAACATGACCTATTTAATAGCTAAATATTATCCCAGAAGTGACTTAACATAAGTCTGAAAGGCATTTGAGGCCAAATACTGTAGAGAGCTTCTTAATCAAGAAGACTTGTTAGAAAACCATATATGATTTGGTATTAGACCAATATTGGAAAGAAAGGCGTATTTGTGAGGGAAGTAGCTACCAAAGCTAGCACTAGCGCCAAAGTCAAGGAAGTACTTGCTCCAAAGTCAAAGGAAGTACTTTCACCAAGGAGGACACTAAGGCCAAGGGAGGCGCTCCAACCGAAGGCGCATTAGTTAAGGATGCGCCAGGCCAAGGACGGCTAGCCAAGGATGCTAGGCTAAGACGTGTTGGCCAAGGGAAATGACACTTTTGGCGCTAAGGTTAAGGTGCTAAGGCCATAGTTGTTACTAGTTGAGATGTGAGCACTATAGAGGCTTGCTTGAGGACGTGCCAAGCTAAGATATGCTTGTCTAAAATGAGTTAGCGCTAAGATGGCGAGCTAGCGCCAATATGGTGCTAACCCAAACAACCAGTGCTATCCTGGCGCTAATGAGAGAAAAGGATAGGGTTAGCCTAGCTCAGAGGCTCAATGGGTCTTTTTAGACATTGCTTATTGTTTGTGGAGCCTTCAAGAGGAGTGATGCATAATTTGTGGCTCAACTTTGAGCAAAGCGCTAAAGTAGCATATTTAAGCTCAGAAGAGCAATTTGAGAAGTGTTCGTTGCGAACGAAGCATTAAGATAGAGTTTATTATGGGTTTTAAGAATTAGTTATTCCCGAATATGGTAGATGTTACCGGAACATCGATGCGTACTCGAGACAAGTTCAAGGAATTCAACAGTGGAATTTTATGCGACTTGAGACTAGTTTGATATGGCATAAATACTGTGAGTATTGAAGAGGTTGCGAGGCTAGTTTCTAATGTTTGTAGAAATTTGTATCCTTAATTCGCTTGCGGAATATAAGCAGAGATAAAGTATTTCGTGTATTGTTATAATGCTAGGAATATGCACATAAGTATTCGCATGTCCTTTTATTTTCCTTCTGCTTGGAAGAGGGCAATTTTACAATTCTATCAGTTGTCAAAAACTTACCATCTACACCTTTCATTTTTCAAAAATGATTACCAACGAAAAACCCACCCTGAACTATAAATTCTTAAACCTCATACCCACAACTATCACTCTCTATGACAACTCCACCCTCAATAGAATAACCGACTCTACTGAAATCAAAGTTGTTCTCTTTAGTATGGTTGGGGATAAAGCTCCAGATCCTGATGGCTTTCCACCAAATTTATTTCAAGTCAACTGGAATATTGTGGGTGAGGATATTGTCAAAATGGTCAATCACTTTTTCCAATCAGACCACATGCTCACTGAGATGAACTCAACATTTATATCCCTGATACCAAAAATTGATAACCCATCAACCCCAAGCCATTTCAGACTCATTAGCCTTTGTAACACCACCTACAAAATCATCTCCAAATTGCTTGCTCAAAGGATGAAACCTTTTTTTTACAAAATTATTCCCCCATATCAATCTGTTTTTGTCCCTGACAGGCAAATTTCTGAGAACATTGCCATAGCCCATGAAATTATTCATTGCATGAGATCCAAGGGTGGAAAAAAAGGGAGAAAATTGCACTATGAGTATAAAAATTTATTTGGCAAAGGCCTTTGACAGGGTGGACTGGAATTTTCTTCTATCTATCATGCACCAGATGGGTTTTAATAAAAAATAATGCGACAAATACACCAGTGTATCTCTACTACTAGCTTTGTAGTTTTTGTCAATGGTGTGCGTGTGGACTTATTCAAACCTTTCAGAGGGATTAGACAAGGGGAGCCTTTATCTTCATACCTGTTTCTTTTTTGCATGGAGGCCCTATCTAGAACTTTGCTCCAAGCTGAAAATATGGGTTTTATTTCGAGTATAAAAATTGTAAGAATATTCCTTATGTTAGTCACCTTCTTTTCGCAGATGACTGCATGGTCTTTTGCAAAGCCAACAAATTTGAGAGTCAAAATCTGGTGGATATTTCCAAAATTTTCAGTGCTACTTCAGGTCAGCTCATAAAATTCACTAAACCTGGAGCCTTCTTTAGTAAAAATGTTGATAAAAATTTGGAATCTCATATTAGCAACATCATGGAGGTAAAAATGATAGCCCTGGATGATAAGTATCTGGGCTCCCCTCTCTTTACTCATACGAGTAAATTCTTTCAAACCTTGTGTGAAAAAGTTGAAACTCAAGATGGTCAGCTGGAAAAATAGTATTTTGAATACTGCAGGAAAAGCCATTTTTGTCAAATATGTTACTTATACTTCAAGTATCTATCAGACGAACAACTTTAAGCTGCCAAAACAAACTTGTCAGGACTTAAACAAGATACAAAGGGATTTTTTCTAAGGGGAATACATAGACCAACCTAAAGCTTATTACCCAAACGCCTAGGTCTCAATTTGCAAACCAAGGGATCTGGGGGGTCTTGGGTTTAGGAAAATGGAAATTTTTAACAGTGTCATCATAACCAAGATAGGCTGGAGGCTGGAAGCTGATACAGAGTCTCTCTTGCGTTAGCTAATCAATGCCAAAAATTGGTGACTCCTGGATTTGGAAAGGCATCCTGGAAGAGATTACCAATATCCTAACCTATAGCAGATGGAAAATTGGTAATGGAAAGAGAATCATCTTATGGGATGATAGTTAGCTGGAAAACATTCAACTTCAAAAACCAGCAAACTATCCTGAAGATCTGCTCAAAGTTAAACATCTCATGCTAGACAATGGTTCCTGAAATATTACTAAGATTGTTTACTGGTTCTCTCCTGATGAAGCCATGGAAATCCAGGTCACAATTACTAATCCTGGTGAGGAAGATCAAGTGCAGTGGAACCTTATTGAGTCAAGGAATCTCTTTTTCAAGTCTCTTATAAATAGAAAATTGATATAAAATACAGGGATGATGTCCCCCTTTTAAATTGGAAAGGCATATGGGAGCTTGACATTGCTCCAATAACCCAGATGCTTCTCACATTATCCTTCGCACCAATGCTAAGACTGCAGGCATATTGCACTATATAAATCATATCTTTCAATTATGCAAAAGTGGGGAGGAAGACATGCCACACATTTCTTTCACTGTCCAACTGTTAATGTAGTTTGTCAGGAGTTTTATAGGCAAACCCATGAAAAATTTGGGGATGTCATCTTCTTAATCAACTGGATCATTTCTTGGTTTTAACCTGATGGAATATCCAATCAAGATATATGTACTAATGCTACTATTTGTTGGTTCATATGGAAGGCTAGATGTGACTATATCTACAAGAAAAAAAGTCCCTAACGACAAAGTCACTGCCGCTAACATAAAACAACACCTGTGTTCGCACCATAGAGTGCACAGTTTTCTAACCACATCCTTAATAATGTCCTTTATTTTTCAAATGGCTCTAAAGACTAACAAATCTTACCTCAAAGCCATTCTTAAGGGGAATTTGGGATCACAATTAAGATTTGCACTTTGTATGATCATGGCTCTGTTTTTTTTTTTTTACTGGTCTAATAACTTATGATTTTACAGGAACCTATTATTGTGGGGCTTGAGGACATCCCAGATACCTTTGAGAATGGCGAGCCATAGGGGGAGCAGACCTAGGTTTAAAGTGGGCTAAAGATTTGCGATGCACAAATATGAAAATCCAGGCAGAAAATATAACAACTATTGTTCACTTCAACATGCTCTATCATCAAGCAGTCCAAGGGAGATTTCTTCTGAATTATCACACTATTAGTAGTCTTGAGGATGAGGATATGAATCCAAATACTTTGTCTTAAACATTCTATCTTTAATTTCCATTTCTGAAAACAGGAAAGCTTTTGAACTTGCTTTAACTTGTAAGAATCAGGATGGGGGTAGCCTTGTTTGTACAACATGCATTATCCTACCCCTTCATGTAGTGACTTCTTCTTAGGGCATGCCTAAGTTTTTCTATAAAAAAAAAGTATAAAACAACAAGTTTTTTGTTAAATAATATTTTTATTTTTCATGTAACAATGGAAAAAATGATGTAGAAAAACCCATAAAACTTTTATTGAAAATATCTTCAAAAGATGACAGTCCAAAACATCATTTTTTACAAGTTTCTATATGCTAATTTGTGTTGAAACTTTTTAATGAGAATCTTACTGCCAATGGTCGTGAAAATTATTTGGAATACCGGGTAAGGCATAATTACATGTCTAAAACTATAAAGATGGTCAGTTACATGATTTCTATAACTCTATGGAGAAGTTTAATGTGTATGATTTATGGGTTGCTTTAAAGGCCAAATACCTTGATGAAACTGCTGGAAGCAACTTTTTGTTGGCTAAGTCCATGGGTTCAAAATCTCAAATGATAATACATTGGTTGATAAATTTCTGGAACTTCAGTGTATCATCAATGAAATTCTTGTTGAATATATGGATATTGATGAAACTGTTAGAGCACTGCTCGGTTGAACCCACCAAATATTTGCGTATCAAGTTTGGTTTTCAAGTTTAGTTCTAAAAATTGGTCGCTAGAATAGTTTACTAAATTCAACTTTGTTACAGGGTCGGGTCGTTACCATAAATGATTTATTCAGCTTACAGCTTGCCCTGACCATCGCGAATAAATTATGAGAATTGCTTGAAGTGAATTTAACGCAATTAGATTTAAATCACCAAATGATATAAGGTCATCGACAAACATAGCATGGAAAATACTAGGCACCACCGATTAACTTTATAGTTTTATATATTCCACCTAAGTCCATTTTCCATTATAACCACGACAGTCTTTGGAAACATAGAATAAATAGGCAAGGTAAAAGTGGATAACCTTGTATAATGCTTTTTCCTCTAGTCGATTGCACACTCGACATGAACGGTTTGGAGGAGTTTTTTTAAATACCAATACCCTAAAAAACAACCATTAAAAAATTCCACTCGACTCTATCTTAAGACTACTCATATCTACCTTAAATGCAAATTCACCAAGAATAAAATTAGATTTATTCATAAAATGGATTTGTTCTTTGCCAACAACAATTATATCTATAATTTCCTTTACAATACAAATATAGTCTAACTTTTATTTATGAACTCTGAAATATATGGACGACGCCTATTTGCTATGAGTTTAGCAATGCCCTTGTAAAGAACGTCCCAAAGAGTAAAATTGCAAAAATCAGTAGGAGTTGCAGGTTTTTCTTCATTTGTGATAAGATTGGTGTAATTAAGACCAAAGGGGATGGATGCAACAGTGAAAGAATTTTGTATTAACTCAAAACATTGGCAAGTGGAAACCTATTTGGCCCCGGGGAACTCGTAGGTCCCATCGATTTATGAATATCACTTCTTTAAATAGGAGAAGGAATACTAGATAAAGATAAGATCTTGTTCAATGTCAGTCTTGTGCTCGAACAAGAAATATTGTTAGTTTTACCCCGATTAACTATTACAGTTTAGTATTCTCAGGTTGAGGAATAATTCATTAAAATAATAATGATATTCATTTTTGCCTTCTTAATCAAAGGTATTGACCTTTTTATTTTTTATTAGTATCACCTGGATAATGATAATAATTATTTTTATAATTTAGCCTTCGTTATAAAACCACAAAGATAATAATGTGAATAATAATAAAGACGTTATTATTATTATTCCCCTCATGTTTAAAATGATAATTGTTATTGTATTGAATATAAATATATTTTATATGTACGATTTTTCTTAAAAATTAGTAAAATAACATTTTGTAAAATAATTTTTCATAAGGTGCGAATAACATCATATTTAAACTCAACTAATATTATTTTTTTATTTTTACAGTTTGGGCGCCCCCAAACTTGTTGAACAAAGGCATTTACCTTTTGATTTTCCATAATTATTATTTGGATAATGGTAATTATCAATTTTATCTTTTTATCTTCTATTATTAAACCTTAATCAATGTAAACAATGATAATAACGTCATTATTATTTGAAAGAATTAAAAATACCTTTTAATTACAAGATCTTTCAAAGGTTTTTCTGAGAATTGTTATGTAAAATTCAGTGTTTAGTTTCTAGTTCACACATACTCTCACCATTACATAAATATTGATCAATTTTATTTTATAATTTTATTTAATAAAATCGATACTAGCCAAGATAATATTTATAAAATTATCATTTTAATTGATTATTTTAATATAAAAATATATATAATTTAATAGTCAAATTTATAACCATTACACCGTTGTTTTAAAATGGTTACCCACAATATAAGATTTATAAGTTTCCACGTTATTTAGTTTATTTAATCTCGAAAAATCAAATAAGGTTTAGTTAATGTTGTATAAGACGTGCAAAATTTACTAGGTCAGTTTCACCCTGTAGAAATAAAAGGGTACCACGAAGGAAAAAAACTAGAAGGGTATTTAAAATAATGCTACATTATTATTTTGCACCAGAATAGGAGAAAAAAGAGAAACAAATTCCTTAAAATCCCAACACAAAATCAAGAAAAGAAAAAAAAATAAAAAAAATAAAGAAGAGAGAGACAAAGTGTGTGTGTGTGAGGAGGTTTGTTGGTCGAGTCTCTGTATCTTCTTCTTCTTCTTCTTCGTTTTTTCATCTTCCACAAAACTCAGTCTATTTTCACAATTAAAATATTAATCATCCCTTCCTTAACCACCAACTCAATCTATATCTATTTCACCCCACCTAGTGTGGGTGATATCTATCACAGTAACAAAAACCAGTACAGAAACTAAAATCACGAAACAAAATCAATCCGATCGATTAATAACAAATTCATCAATCGAGTATGTATGAACTTCTTCATCATCATCGTCGTATTCTTTTCAATTTGTAATCTGTGAAATTGAATTCTATTTTTAGTAAGTCTCAATCTCTATTCAATTTGTCATATGTTATGAAATCAAACTCAGGAAAAGAATCGATTAAATCGTGTAGTTAATGGGGCATAAAAAAAGAAACCCTATACCTCGTTTTAAACAACAACAATCTTCTACTACTACTTCGATAACACCTACTGCTTCTTCTGATGTTGTAGTTAATGGTGGTGGTGTTGATAATGTTAATTGTATCGAAGATGAGTCGAATTTAAGTTCGATTACTGATTCGGTCAGTAAGATTAAGAATGATGATTCTGTTGTTGTTACTACACAATTGGATGCCTCTGCGTATGCATCAGTTAAGCTTGAATATGAAAAAGCACTTACTTCATTTAGAAGAGGGAATCATACTAAAGCCTTGAGAATTATGAAAGATTTATGTCATAGGCATGAGAATTCTGCTATTGTTCATCGTTTTCAAGGGAATGTTTCTGTGAAAGTTGCTTCATTGATTGAAGATAGTAATGCTAAGCAAAGGCATTTAAAAAATGCAATGGAATCAGCAAAGAAAGCGGTTAATTTGTTGCCAAATTCAATTGAGTTTGCTCATTTCTATGCTAGTTTGTTGTATGAGATGACAAACATTACTCAGGGATATGACGAGGTGATTCGAGAGTGTGATCGAGCACTTCTGATTGAGAATCCAACTGATCCTGCAAAAGATGGGTTGCAGGATGAGAGTCAGTTGAGTGAATCTACTCCTGAAATGCGTATTGCTCATTATCATCAGGAGCTCAAAACTCTTATTCAGAAAGCTAACATTGCTTCTCTTTCTACTTGGATGAAGAAATTATCGGATGGGGGAGTTGAGGATAAGTTCAGGTTAATTCCAGTTAGGAGGATGCAGGAGGATCCTATGGAAGTTAGATTAGTTCAGGGTAGGAGGCCTAATGAGATTAAGAAGGCTACTAAGACAGAGGCAGAGAGGAGGAAAGAGGTTGAGGTGCGTGTTGCTGCAGCGAGGTTGTTGCAGCAAAAATCAGAGTTACCACAGTCCCACACTGATGATGATAGGCCAGCTGATACATCCTCAAGTGCTTATAGACTCGCTGAGCGTCGTAAGTATGCAAATATGCGGAAGATTGCATCTTCAGCTGATAAGATGGATCAGGTTCGGACGTATTGGAATTCAATGAGTCTCGATAAAAAGCAAAGTTTTCTGAGGGTGAGTGTTAGTGAACTCAAGGAACATTACAGCTCGTGCAAGGAAGGATTGGCAATGGAGGTTCTAAGAGAAGCTCTATCTTTCGCTGAGGCCTATAAGACATGGAGGTTCTGGGTTTGCTGTCGCTGCAATGAGAAGTTTACCGACTGTGAATCCCATATGCAGCATATTGTGCAGGAGCACATGGGAAACCTCTCACAGAAATTGCAATCGATTCTCCCTCAAGAAGTTGAGAATGATTGGGTTGAGATGCTCCTCAATGGTTCTTGGAAACCAGTGGATGCCTTTGCAGCAGTAAAGTTACTTGAAAAGCAGTCGAGTTGCCAATATTCTAAGCTTGACAATGGTTCTAATATTGATAATCATTCAGATGGCTGTAAGGAGGACTGTCATGTTGATCAGTGTAGCTCCAAAGATTCATGGGATTCCTCTCTTGATGAAGGGGAAGTAGAGCCACTATCTGAAGAATCAAAGGCAGTTGATATATGCCATAAACTTCTTTTAGAAAATAAAGACCATGATAACATATCCAACCTTGAATTAATGGAATTTGGATGCAATCAGTGGTCTAACACACATTCATTTGCAGAGAGGTTGCCGCTGTCTGATGATTCTGAACGTGCAAATCTTCTTGAGAGAATCCATGGCATGTTCAAATTGCTTCTGAGACATAAATATCTTGCTGCTAGTCAACTTCACAAGGTGATACAGTATACAATGGATGAGCTCCAGGGTCTTGCTCCTGATTCACGACTTCTTAACCATGGTCTAGACAGAACACCTCTCTGCATTTGCTTTTTAGGAGCCTCAGAATTACGAAAAATCCTGAAATTCTTGCAGGAGCTTGCACACTCTTGTGGATTAGCTACTAGGTATTCTGACAAGAGCAGCAGAATGGATGAGGCACATGTGGGCACTGAAGAGTTTGAAATCAGAGAGCGTATAGTTTTAACCGATGATTTTTCATATCTCCTTTTGGATGAGCATTTATTGCATCCTCCTGGAATATATTCTGAGAATAGCAGCTCTACGGATATTGGTGATATGTCAGATTCTGTTCTTGTTTGTGGCAATCATGAAAATGGGGTATCACCATATGGTGATACCCTATTATCTTGGATATTCACAGGTCCTTCATGTGTGGAGCAACTGTCATCATGGACACGTTTTAGAGAAGAGAAAAAACATAGCGGGTTGGAAGTTTTTCAGATGCTTGAGAAGGAATTTAGCCTCTTGCAGTGTATGTGTGAGAGAAAATGTGAACACATGGGATTCGAGGAAGCGTTACAGATGGTAGAGAGTCTCTGTTTTGAAGAACTTAAGAAAAGGGACTGCGGCGGGGTGGATTTTGTCTCTCGCAGTTACGATACTATTCTAAGGAAGCGACAGGAAGAGCTTAGTAATAGTAATAGAGAGAACGATCTGATGGTGATGAGCAGTAGATTTGAGTTTGATATCATATTAAATATTCTTAAAGAGGCTAATGCTTTGCATGCAACACAATTTGGGTATGACGAGACTTTGTCTGATGCCACTGATCGGTTGTGTGACTTGGAAATGGGCGAAGATGATGGTTGGAGGTTGCAAGATTTTCGTCAAACAGATACTTGTGTAGAAGTGGCAATCCAAAGACAGAAGGAGAATTTGTCTGTGGAGGTGGGTTCATTTACTTTAATTGTACTCTAGAACTAGGATCACTGATCTAGGTTTATCTATATTTCTTTTCTTAATGTTGTTCCCTGTGCAGCTTAGCAAGAGCGATGCAAGGATTATGCGTACAGTGGTTGGCATGCAGCAATTGGAGCTTAAACTTGGTCCCCTCTCCTCCCATGATTACCAGGCAATTATGTTGCCTCTTGTTAAATCATTCATGCAGGTATGAAACAACTTGCTCCATATATTCAACTTCCACTCGTCGACTTTATGTTGGAAAACTTACACATTTTCGTTATTAATCTTCCAGTCACACTTGGAGGAGCTGGTGGATAAAGATGCCAGGGAGAAATCCGATGCTGCAAGAGAAGCATTTTTGGCAGAACTGGCACTTGATGCTAAGAAGAATCTCAACAAAGGAGGTGATCACTCGAAACTTGTACAGGAGAAGTCAAAGGATAAGAAGAAGAACAAAGATCATCGAAAACATAGGGATTTTAAGGTTCTATTTTGTTTTGTTACATCTAATTTGATTGTTTCTGAAAGTATCATATATATAAATTTATAGTATTTATATAAAACTTTCATGATGCTAATATGTTTATAAATTTGCAGGCAACTGGTGGTAACGAGCAGCCCGGCCCTCTTGAAGAAACTGCAGAACAAGAGTATGAACCATGACCCTTCTTTTTCCTAAAGGAGCAGAGACGTGCATTTTTCCTGAATGTTTAGTCAACCTTTAGTGGTGCTTATCTTTAGCTGATTTTCTTATTTGACATGCCTGTGTGCAGTAACTCCCCCTCTGCATCTGTCCGACACTTCGTTATAGATAATGGAAACAGTGCGGACTTTGAACAACAGGAGGAGGAACTTAGACGTAAAATGGAGCTTGAGGCAGAGGAAAGAATGCTTGAAGAAACTCTGGAGTATCAAAGGCGAATAGAAAATGAGGCTAAGCAGAAGCATCTAGCAGAGCAACATAAGAGGGCTAGTGGGATGATTCTAGAGAATGTTGATGTTGTATCATCTGTAGGTTATCATAATCATGCTGATAATGCCGAGGTTCAGAAGCAGTTCCGTCAGTCTAAATGCGGGGCCAACGGTTCCCATTCTCAAGTGCCCTTGCCCTCGCGTAGTCCAAGCATTGAATTCGATCTATCCATTAAGCCTCATAAACATCACAATCACCAAAATTTATCAGCAGGGAAGGCTGATTTATCCAATGGAATAGTAGATGCTTCTAACAACATTGTTGAAGGAAGCTCACTCCCTAGCAAACCCTCTACTTATTCTGTTGCTCAGAAGAATAGAAAATTAAGTAATCGTTCTCCCATAGTCAAGCAAGGTTAGTAGTCAACAAGATTACCCTGCTACTGTATTTGCATTCATGTAACATTTTGTTTGTTTTTACTTTTAGTTGAAGCTGTTAGCTTAGCCATTTTTGCCTTGTGCAGACCTATCCAAGCAAGGGACTCAGGGCTATGTTTTGCCTTCTAATTGGGGATCGCAAGGTAAATGGCCTAATAGTTTCACCACAATGCTTGATGGAAATCCTCAAGGATTGTCATTTGATGAAGCAAACTATTCGGCTAAGAATTCTCAAAATAATAATTGCAACAGCAAACAAGTTAATGCTTTGGGAAATGAGAGTATTTTTGATGCAAACAGTAAGTGAAACTGTACATCTATAATTTCTTTTAAAGAATCTTCTTGTAGTCTGCCTTATTCTCTTTAAGTCCTCCTTTTCACCTTAATTTGCACAAATTATTCTTAGGATTTCAGCTTCATTATTATGAATGTTTTGCATTTTGTTGGCATCACCATCCTGTGCTAGCAAAGCCACAGACAGTTATAAATTCAGCACTTGTTGCTCTCATTAAGTATACCATCAATGTGTTCTCCGTAGCTTGTAAGCTGGAATAGTGATTTGACTGAAATGATTATGCAAGTAGTTCCAAGAAAAAGAAATTAAATGTTAGTGCTGCATCTTTGCTTATTATCTTTAAATTTGTTATTTTTCTACCTCAGTGATGAAATAAATCATCTATTCATTTCTATATAAATACATGTGTTTTTGAGATAGCTCTTAAAGGCCTCTTCCACATGGATGGTGGACTGTATTCCTTAATTTGGTTGGAAATTGGTTTTACTGTCAACACTAATTTTGGTTATGTTTAATTAGTGGATCCACTTTTTGGAGGAAATGAAATAAAGACTCTGAGACAAGTGCGCACCGAAGAACTTGATGAGGAAAGGTTCCAAGCTGACCTGGAAAAAGCTGTGCGCCAGAGCCTTGGTAATTTCCTGACATCCTTTGCTTTGAGGTTCTATAGTGTGGTCATTAGTTGTCTACTTGTCTGAAGAGTTTATTTTTGTGGTTGAGTTTCTTGATTACTCTTACTACTCTGTTTTTACCAACTACACTTTCATTACTTATAATTACCAGGTTTTTTTTATAATATCTCTTATGTCCGTGCTGCGAGCATACTTAAACGTAAATATCGGGCACAAACTTATAACAATAGGATGATTCTTGAACTCCAGTTCTTTGTTCCACTGAGCTGCTACTTAACCTGCATTTTTTTGATCTGTTGAGGTGTTTGAATCTGTTACTTTTACATATTTTACGCACAGTTGAAGCGCATAAACCTCTTTTTTCTTAAAAAAAATTTCTTCATAATGCCTACAAACCTTACTGTCAAAGCAGATCATTCAGCAACTGTGCCCGATGAAGTAATAGTCCAGAACGTGAAACAAGACGGTGTCCTTGGTGCAGGTCTACAAAATGAAGTTGGTGAATACAATTGTTTCTTGAATGTGATAATACAGGTGGGCATTCATTATGTTGTAATAGCTACTGGTATCTCTATTATGGTTGTTAATGAATTAGTTTAGTGTTTTGGTAGTTTCAAAAGGGTGATATCATGCACTGATTTGAATCTTTGTTATTGCAGTCTTTATGGCACTTGCAAAATTTCCGAGATGAGTTCCTGAGAAAATCGACATCATTTCACATGCACGTTGGAGAACCTTGTGTAGTCTGTGCATTATATGAAGTTTTTACTGCACTGAACATGGCATCAATGGACACACGGAAAGAAGCTGTCGCTCCTACTATTTTAAGAATTGCTTTAAGTAACTTGTACCCAGATAGTAATTTCTTTCGAGAGGTAAGTTTGTAAAGTTGTCTAAATTTGCAATCTATTGCACAGTGTTAGACTACTAGGCCTTTAGGAAATATTTGGATTTTTATTGTAATCAATCGCTGCAATTACAGGCTCAGATGAATGATGCTTCTGAAGTATTGGGAGTAATCTTTGATTGCCTTCACAAATCGTTTACCTCCGGACCGACTGTTTCTGATGCCGAACCTGATGGAACTAAGAATGTCGTAGGCTCTTGGGACTGTGTAAGCCGTGCATGTATAGCACATACGCTTTTCGGAATGAACATCTTTGAAAAACTGAACTGCTGCAACTGCTCATTTGAGTCTCGGCATCTAAAATATACCTCATTCTTTCATAACATAAACGCCAGTGCTCTCAGAACCATAAAGGTATTTCTCGTTTGGTTATTGTTTTTTGTATAATCTCCAGTTTCAGCAGAAGAAATAAATGATATTTAACAATGATGTTCATCAAGTCTGTGAAGTATTCATGAAGAATTCCTTTTGTTAGATTACTCATGCGAATAGCTCATTTGAGGATCTTTTGAAGCTTGAAGAGAGGAATCATCAGTTAGCCTGTGACCCAGAAGTTGGTGGCTGTGGAAGTCTCAACCACATCCACCATATTCTTAAAACTCCTCCACATGTTTTCACAACAGGTACTTGTTGGTTAATCGATCTATCATGCTTTTTGGCATAATAAGTCTTTATTGTCTGAAATAATCAACCTTTCGTATGTATTGCAGTTCTGGGTTGGCAGAGTACTTGCGAGAGCGCAGATGACGTATCAGCCACTTTAGCTGCTTTAACCACTGAGATTGATATCGGCATCCTATATAATGGTCTAGATTCAGGGAGCAAACATTGCCTTGTTTCAGTGGTACGTTCAAATAACCCAGATACCACATTTAGAAACACTTACTTAGAGGTATGTTGGAAACTAACTATGGACTCTCAGATACTGTGACTGTGTGTCTGTGGGAATAAATGCTTCACATATTAGGAGTTATACAACTTACAAACACTAAACTGCTTACCCTAAACCACTCTACACATGAGATCTTTTGGAATTTTATCAATTCCCAAATCTCCTACACAGCTTGTGGGGAAGGTTCCTGTTCTTCACTTTACATTATTATTCCCTGATTGCTCTTTGGTGGTTCATAGGTTTGCTATTATGGGCAACATTATCATTGCTTCGCTTACAGTCGTGAGCATGAAAGATGGCTCATGTATGATGACAAAACTGTCAAGGTAAAATTGACTCAGTTGTGTACTTGTGTTATTTATATTTTATGCTCTAGTTTTCATATAGTGTCCATTAACTGACTTTCCATGGTATGATTGGACTAATCTAGGTAATTGGTTGCTGGAATGATGTTCTTAGCATGTGTGAAAGAGGGCATTTACAACCTCAGGTTCTTTTCTATGAAGCTGTAAATTAACATCTACTTGGAGGGAGCTTGTATCGCGATTTTCTGTACAAGAATGCTGCATGATTATGTCTGCTCCTGGACGGTGCACCCCCATCAAGGCTCAGTATCAATGCTGCAGCTTGCAATCAGAGTTTCAATAGTTTTGACTTCCAAGATATCAAGAAGCTACAGAATCAACAGGGGATTTTTGTAGGATCAGTTGCCCTTTCAGATAGAGAATGCACTAAAAGTGTAAAAGAGGTTTTGTGTCATTATTGGGGGAGTGTATAAGGTATTCAACATGCTCGTTGCTGAAATGAGGAAACTGATGATCGAAGAACTCAAAAAGGATAGGTATGTGTGCCTTCCAACTTCAAGCTCTATAGAATCCGGGTTTCAATGAGTTAGCTACAAATATCGCCTGAAGGAGCTTATTAGCATTATCTTCTGAAGTGTAAAGACACTGCAAGTAGCTGATTATTCTAGCATATATCACAGTACTCTTTGGGGATGACCGAGTTAGAGTTCCACCCTCCCGTTGATATATTCTTTCACTTCTGTGCTGAACATAATGAAGATGACCTGTCCATAGAAAAAGTGATGTCCTTCCTTTCAATACTATAGGTAGCCTTAATTAGTAATTATTGGCATTTTGATGATGGCGAGAAAAATGACAGTAGTTTCTTATTGTTCTTAGTTCAAAGCTGAAATACAACTGTTACAGTGAATTAGAAGATCAGCAGTCCCGAACTCATAAATATTGTGATATTCTTTGTAATGCATGCTGATATTCTTGGGAATTTAGGGTTTTAATGATAAATAAACGAGGAAGATAAAGCAAAATTAGTTTTGGTAGCAGCTTAACTACATATTTCCGTTTGCATGGTTATTGTTTGGTTTCTCCTAAAAAATGTACTGCCTGAAATTTGAAATTCCAGCCTCTTAGAACCACTCCAACCCAGTCAGCTCCTCTCCTGTTGGCCGAGGAGTAAGGGTTCATACTTCATTGGCCTTTCTATATGTGACACTCATATAGGTACCATATTAATGCACTCATAAGTGCCCAGAACAATGTATTCGAATTAAAGATATGGCTACAGTCTGGTATTTTTGTTCTAGAAATCAAAACCTAGCACAAACAAGCTTCCTGGCAAAACCAACTTGTCATTCTGTAAGAACCTTAAATTACTGCGATTTTTTAACCCATATGATCTTTCGATATACAACAACAACAAAGAGGAAAAGAGCCAAGTAAAAAAGATTCATTAACTATCTAATTCTGAACTCCGAAAGTCTTTTTTTTCATTTGGTTTTATATTTGATCTATTTATATGATAGTCTGCTTCAAAAGTATAATCAGTTAGGATCTGCGACTAGAGAGGCAAATCGAGAGCGAGCCCGTATAAGAGACCCCAGCTCATGTACCATCAAAGAATACCAGCTTGCGGAAACACACTTATCATTCATATTTGACATCAAAGACGTCATTTAGTGCCCCTTCTTTGCCCATCTTATGCTTGTCATGGATTTGCAAATTCTTTAGCAACTGACACCAGTAAGACAGTGAAAAACAAAACACAGTGAGCTACCATGCAAATGAAATTTTTTAACTAGTCAATCTAGCATACTGAAAAAGAGCATAAATCAACTCATTCACATAAATAAACTTATATTTGCAATTTTATTGTTAATATTTTATTGACATGCGAACTCGATACGAATATCCCATTGACTTTACCAGTCTAGCAGAGAGACATATTTACTGTAGAAAGACACACACCACTATTATGATCTATTACAGTTTTTAAAGGCATCCATAGATTCGCCAGAGCAATATGTAAACAAAATCATCCATGGATTCAACACAGCACTATGACAATGATAACTAAACTACATCTCTAGCCATGGTAAAGAAAAAAATGTATGTCCAGATAAATATAATTGAAAACATATAGCAACAACTGATAAATTTGAGATCACAAACTCAATAAAGATGAATGAGAAATGGGTAGAATTACCTCTAGACGAAGATTTAATAACGATAACATGCATAGTAGCATTATTGGGAGGAAGATGCAATCGAAGTGGATAAAGGTTTCCATTCAATGAGCTACTAGTACAAACAATAATATCTTCATCAATCCCTGTTTCCTCCACCAATTTTTGAGTTAATTCCTCAACACTATTCCCTTTAAATGTAAAGGAACATTCATCCTCAGCTTCATCCACATTACCCCTGTCAGAAGCAACATAGTAGTAAATTGTTCTCCCATCAGCCTTTGGTGGTGCAGTGAAAACAAAAGAATCATTTGACTGCAACACAAACATACAAAAGCATTCAATTAAACAATCGCATTCTCAAAGCTTTGTCTTAGCCATGTAGTGCAAATGCCTCTCTACTAGAAGCGGTTCCACGACCCAAATGCATCAACTGCATATTCGACAACACAGACCCTCTACTATACAAGTTTCTACTACCCTTTTACAAAATAACTCAATAGAGATAGAGATCAAAAGCCAGTTAAGACCCCAAAAATGAATGATAAAATAATGGTTAGAAGAAAAAGGGAGAAACAAACCTCAACTTTAGATAACTTTGGAGAATTGGGTTCTTCTTCTTGTTCAATAGAAGGAGGAGGAGGAGGTGGACGAACAGCAAGAACATCAACAGTCCATAATATCCATTCTTGAGTAGCACTTCTATGAGGAATATCATGACTAATTGAATTTCTCCATGGTGGTACACCACCATTAGCCCTCAGATAATTACCATACCTAGTTTTCAATTTCACTTGGTGACCTTCTCTTATTGGTTCCCATTCAACCAATGAATCTAAACGTTTAGGTACTGTCTGTAATACTTTTTTTCCCGTAACTCCAATGAATTTTTGTATATCTGTTGCTGTTAAATATTTATCATAACAGCTTTTAAGACGAATCACAGAATCTATACCGATTCCATCAACAAATTCAACCGTCCATCTTGCATTTTTACATGTTCCGCTTCGATCTTGACATACTGATTCTCGATCATCTTCTGCTAATAGATATTTATCATGATGACTTCTTAATCTCACAGTTTTGGCACTTCGGAACAGTTCCATTTTCCTCCTTTCTGTGATGATGAAAATGACGACAGAAATTAATTGGGTTTTGATTAGAAATAAGAGATTTTTAATGGGTGCTGTTTAAGTTCCGGAATTTGAAGATGAAATGGAATTACTTTTGTGAGATTTAAAGAATTTTGTGTGTGTGTGGTGAGATAGAGAAAGAAAGGGTTGTCGCGATGACGAGACAAAAGCGAGTTGGAGAAGTTAATTGTAGATGGAGTACATCCAATTTATTGCTTATTTTCGTATACCGTGTCTTAATAAAACTGCCGACACGGTTAAATGGTAGTTGACGGTAACCACCAAAGCTAACCAACTTTATTACACTTGTTATGTGCTATCCTAGAACGACACTGATACACGTACACCCATTTCGTTACATACACGATACACCCTAGATTTCTTTACACCAAAACAGACTTTCACCACCTCAGGCATTTCTTGCTCTTGTGCTCCAAAGAAAACATCAAATTCACTCTTCTTAGAGCGTCCACAATCGTCGACTAAATCGACGATCAAAGATTAAAAATAATCGATAGTCGACGAAAGTGAGCCACAGTCGTCGATCATATTTAGTATTTGATCGATGAAAATCACTGTTCCAGATTAAATCTGATCGCTGATCGACGACTAAAGTTTATAGTCGCGCGTAATCTTAAGGTCTCGCCTGTGAAGAGACGACGGACCAGCATCTCGCTTAAAAACACGGGCGAAGAATTGACATTTCGCCAGCTCAAGCGTTATGCTAAACTTTCGCTCCACCAGACGAGTAACCAGAAGCTCGCCTACTCATAAGCGAATAGCAGAGATTTCGCCTAAAATTTTCAAACACGGGCGAGATACTACCGAGTCGCTTGAAGTTGGGCGGCACTACAAGAAACCGCTTGGACATGGGCGAGGCTCCAAGGGTCCGCTTGGAGTTGGGCGAGACCCCAAGGCCTCGCTTGGAGTTGGGCGAGACCCCAAGGCCTCGCTTGGAGTTGACCGTTAAGATTGTGATGAATACTGCATAAAAATTAACATCATAAATTAGGCAGAGTAGAGTACACATTGTATGTTTTGTCTTGAGTATGCTTTGGGTGATGAATTAAGTTTACATTTACACTGTTTGACTATTAAGTGTACTTTCGAATATTATTTTTAATTAAGTGTACTTTCGAATTATAATGTGTGTACAAATATGTCTATTTGTTGTCTACTTATTATGCGGGTTTATGCAGTATTCATCACAAATCACAGTAATGTCTTATCATTCTAATCAATTTACGATGTGTTAGACTGTCATATGTATTAACAAGCGAAATAGACAGGCGAGAGCTTGGAGTCTCGCCTGCATCCAAGCGGGAGTCCAGCAGCTCGCCCGTCTATTTCCCTACGTTAAGTTGGGCGAAACTCCAGTCTCTCGCTTCTGTTTAAGCGGTACTACAACATCTCGCCCGGATTATCTTTCACATGATAACTTCGCACAATTCACAGGCGCGATTTTGGAACTTCGCTTGTACAAGCGTGATACTAAGATTTCGCTTGGGGAGTGGGCGAGGTGTTGAGATTTCGCCTGTATGTTTGTTTCGCAGGCGGTAAGCCACAATCCCGCTTGTACCAGGCGAAGTATTAGTATCTCGTCCATCTTTCCAAGCGATATCGTGGTGTTTCGCTTACCTATAAACGGTACTCTACGACCTCGCCTGATCATTCACCGCTGTTTTTGACCCAGATCAAAGATCAAAAAATTTGATCTTTGATCTTTGGGTATAATCGTGTGATTGTGGATGCTCTTAGCATAACATCCAATTTTAATTGATACACTACCTCATCATAGTTCTCATTGTGATCCATTACGTTATTCTCAGAAAAAAATTTGGACTACCTTTCATGGTGATATTTGGTCTTCGTCTCCTGTCTTGAAGAGATTGACAAGTCACATCAATCTCTGCCTTAACTGTCCTCTTTTTTCAAGGTGCTTCTGCTCTAATTTTTCGTCCAATATATTGACATAAGTCAACCATTTCATAATTTAAAAGAAGCCTGATAAAGGTGCTCCAACATCAATAGAGGGGTTCCAATAATAAGACGAAATAGGGACACTATGAAGTAAAACTCAAAAACCCCTTATCCATAATTCTTATCAAATATCCAAACTATCCTTGATTATTAATCTTAATTACATTAATTAGTTAAGATTAGATTAAGCTAATCATGATTAATTAAACATAATATATTTCTTAATCAAATTTTTTGGATCAAATTTTTTTTTTTGAATTTGTGTTTGGTGGGAAGAAAAACTTGATGAAATTTAAGAAAATTTTATGGTTTTTTTTTTAAACCCTAGATTTTGATTCAATAAACCATAGTAGCATTTAGATACCTCTAGATTAAACTCTTGATCTTTTTATGGCACAAATTAGATGAAATCATGATTTGAAAGTTTGATTTTTTGTGATTCAGAGAAAGTTACGGTTGGGTTTCATGTCGGACCCAACCGTAACACCAAGAACACCGAAGAACACCATATTTTCCCAAAATTACGGTTGGGTTTTCAACAAAACCCAACCGTAACTCAAAGAACAATGATGAACACCATCTTTTTCCCAAGTTACGGTTGGGTTTTAAACCAGACCCAACCGTAAGTAGAAGAAAAATAATGAACCCAATTTTTCCCCTAGTTACGGTTGGGTTTTCAACCAGACCCAACCGTAAGTTGAAGAAAATGATGAACAACATTTTTCCCATAGTTACGGTTGGGTTTTAAAGGAAAAACCAACCGTAACTTATCCTTAAGAGAATTGATTTTTTTGGTTAATTTTGAGTTTTAAAAATCAAAATTTTGAAATAATTCAATCATTTTTTCTAGATTGAAGGTAAAATTGGGTGTTTGAAACAAAGAAAAAACGAAAAAAACACAAATTAGATAATCTAAATTTGTGTTATCCAGTAGAATTTACGGTTGGGTTTTGGCTTATAACCCAACCGTAACATAATCTGATAATTTTTGTTCTAATTTCAACACAGAGTTACGGTTGGGTTTTGCCTTAAAACCCAACCGTAGCTAGTAGAATTTACGGTTGGGTTTTGGCTTATAACCCAACCGTAACAATTCTGATAATTTATGTTCCAATTTCAACACATAATTACGGTTGGGTTTTGCCTTAAAACCCAACCGTATCCAGTACAATTTACGGTTGGGTTGGGCTTATAACCCAACCGTAACAGATTCTGTAAATTTTTGTTTGAATTTCAAAACATAGTTACGGTTGGGTTTTACCTTAAAACCCTACGTAGACAATTTGTGGTGTTTGTACAAAATGTATTACGGTTGGTTTTAGTAATAGGACCCAACCGTAAATGGTCCTGTTAACTGTTTTTTGATTTTCAATATACTCTAATTTGGGTTTAAAACCCAACTTTGTAACTTATTCCTTCTATTGTAATAGATTTAAAGTAGTACATTAAAGGAAATAAACGATTGGAAACGAAATACAATAGAACATTGGATGATTACACTTAAGCACTTAAAGATAATGGCGAAAATCAAACACCCGACTTGTTTCCATAATACGATAGCAATCTGTATGCTTGAACTCCTCCCCATATTTGATTCTATATTGCTCCATAGCCAACACATGCTGAAAAAAAACAAATCAATTATAAGTTTGAATTTTAGAAATCTCTTTTTAATTAACGAATTATTAATCGACAAACTTACTCTTTCCACACCGTTCTCGTATGGATTTGCTTCGAATCTAGCTTGCATTTCCAGTTTTAAGTTGTTCATGCATCGATACAACGTCTCAAACCGTCTCTTGATGGCTCTCCACGTAACCCAAGGGTTTATATTCCCATGTAATGCCGCAAACATTCGAAATACACGATTCCACCATTCATCGGTATCTTGACCCTCATGCCAATCTTCTTTTGAAACAACGTTGTTATTGTTGTTATAGAAGGCTCTATCATAAGCATGCTCTACCATCGTATGCCATGCTCGAACAATTGCAACATCTTCATCATTCGTGTATGTATTTACCATTTTTAGTGGTTGAAAGGGTATGGTGAGAATAATGAGAAAGTGTAGAATTATAATGAGAATGAAAGGGATAGAGAATAATGAGAAAGTGACAAGTAAAGGTTTCCTTTTATAGGGAAAAAGTCACCAACAGGTAGATTTTTGAAAAAAAAAACCGTTGGAATTGTCTATTTTGAGAGGACGTAAATTCAGACATTTTGAGATTCTCGTAGAATTTACGGTTGGGTTTTGAGGTGAAACCCAACCGTAATTTAGTTGTGGTGTTTCTACAATTTATTTACGGTTGGGTTTAGTAATCGAACCCAACCGTAAAATGATATTTTGAGTGAAATGTAGTTACGGTTTGGTTGAGTAACCGAACCCAACCGTAACTTCTAGTGTTAGTTTTAGTGTATATTTTACGATATTGTTACGGTTAGCTTTTTCCTTGAGACCCAACCGTAAGAAAGTTTGGTGTTTGTTCAATTTTTGTTACGGTTGGGTTTAGTAATCGAACCCAACCGTAAATATGAATTTTTTTAGTATGGATTCTAGTTACGGTTGGGTTGAGTCATGGAAGCCAACCGTAAGAGAAGTTTTTAAGACAAAATTAGTTATGCTTGGGTTTAGTTCATTTTCTTATCAAATACCATAGTTGTTAAAAGCCTTATTTTTAACATTAAAGGAAGAACTAAAGGAAACGAAATACAGTAGATCATTAGATGATTAAACTTAAACACTTAAACACTTAATCATAACGGCGAAACTCAAGATATAAACTTTGTTCCAAGATACGATAGCAATCTGTATGCTTGAACTCCTTCTCATATTTGATTTTATACTGCGCCCTAGCCATGACATGCTGAAAAAAATAAATCAATTATAAGTTTCATTATTTAAAAAAAAAATTGGGAAGAAAGAACGATTTATTAATTGACACACTTACTCTTTCCACATTGGTTTCGTGGGGAAATGCTTCAACTCTCATTTTCATTTCCAGTTTTAGGTTTTCCATTTCTTCATACAACGCCTCAAAGCGTCCCTTGATGTTACTGATCGTCCTCCGATATCTATTCCCGTGTAATGCCACAAACATTTCAAACACACCCTCCCACCAAGAATCGTCCTCCTGACAGTCCATCCAATTTTCATCTATATCAACGTTTCTATTGTTGTTATAGAAGGCTCTCTCGTAAGCGTGGTCTATCATCGTAACCCACCCTCGAACAATTGCAACATCTTCATCATTCGTGTATCGAACCATTTTAAATGGTTGAAAGGGTATGGCGAGAATGAGTTGGAAATTCTAGAATTATAATGAGAATGAAAGGGATAGAGAATAATGAGAATTATAAAAGGAAATGTTTCCTTTTATAGGGAAAAAATTCCCAACGGCTAGATTTTGAAAAAAAATAACCGTTGGAATTGTAATTTTTTTGTGACTATTGAGTGATAATTTACGGTTGGGTTTTGCATTAAAACCCAACCGTAATATCCTAGTGATTTTTGTGCAAATTATATTACGGTTGGGTTTTGGCTTAGAACCCAACCGTAATTTTTAGTGTTAGTTTAAGTGCGATGATCATTTACGGTTGGGTTATGTAATGTAACCTAACCGTAACAAATATGTTATTTTATTGCAAATTATATTACGGTTGGGTTTAATTATCTTACCCAACCGTAAACATAAGTTTTTAATTGGTAATTTATTTACGGTTGGGTTGTTTCTTGAAACCCAACCGTAAATGATCATCTTCGTTTCATATATTCTTCATTTTTTATGGTTAAATCAATCTTGTATTTGTTTTGTGTTGGTGGGAAAAGTGGAAGAGAGATAAGAGAGTTTTAACCCAAAATTTTGAAAACACCAAAATGAGTGATTCTAGTGGCAAATTTGTGGAGGGTGAATCCTTGTATGATTGCCAAACTAAATTCTACATACCCATTGAGGGAGACCCAACTATGTATGATTATTTGGATGGTAGAGAGGTTTTAAGTGTAAGTTGTGATGGTGAAACTAAAGCAAATGGAGATATTAGTCGTCAAAGTTAAGATACAACTGCTGAGAATAGTCAGGTATGATTCTAACTTAAACTCTTTTTCATTTTTTGCAGATATTTAAGGAACTGAAGTGCATAATTTTTTTTTTTTTTGTTACAACAATATAGTTACGGTTGGTTTTTCTCAAGAAACCCAACCGTAAGTATCCATTTGTGTTTCTGAAAAGTACAGTTTTACAGTTTTTCGGTTGGGTGTTTACCACAAACCCAACCGTAACTTATTACGTGCATGGGTATTTACTGCACTTGTCACGGTTGGGTTTTGGCTGCAAACCCAACCGTAACATTGGGTTGACTATTTTTCCCTGTATTACGGTTGGGTATGACGATATTAAGGTTGGGTATGACGATATTACGGTTGGGTATGACGCTATTACGGTTGGGTCCGATGCTTCTAACCCAACCGTAAACTTATTGGTTTTAGTGTTTTTTCTGACGATTGGCCTTGATCTTTTTTGTTCAGGTCTCGGTTGTACCTCAACCGATGTATGATCAGCCTCCTCCAAATGATATTGAAACTATAGATACTACGGATCACTATTTGAACGACCTGGTAGGTTATAGATAAGTTGTTAATCCCTATCGACAATTGTCATAATGCCATTTTTTTCACCTAACTTTATGTTTTTGGACCATGTAGACATGGGATAAAAAAGAAGATGCAAAGAAGTGGGTTACAGAACATGGGAAACTCATCATGTGTGTGATTGTTTGTAACAACCAACAAAAACACAACCGCTTTCAAATGGTTTGTGAGTGTAGTGGACAATACACAAGACATGCAAAGAAGGGTACTGAGTATGTACCAAAGACGAAGATCAAACGAAAAACTTACACTAAGAAGACAGGATGTCCTTTCAAACTTCAATTTCATAAGAACAACGAGAATAAGTGGTTCTTGTCTACAGTTGTATGCGGTCGTCACAACCACCTACCACCAGAGACTTTGTTAACGCATCCTTCTATGGCCCGGCTTACCAAGGAAGAAAAGCTCATCGTAAACGATATGACGGATAAGCGTTTGAAACCCAGTGATATACTCGGGCACTTGAAGAAAATAAACTCAAATAATGTGTCTACGTTGGAGACAATCTACAACGCCAAAGCCAAGTTGAAGCGTGAGAAATGGGAAGAAAGGGACCCGATCCAACAACTTTTGTACTTGGGGGAGACAAAAAACTACACCATGTTTCACGAAGAAGATGAAAAAAAAGAAATTAAGCATATTATATTGGCTCATCCCGAGTTTATAAAGTTAGCACGGTGCTCCTATCAAGTGCTTATGATGGATTGCACGTACAAAACTAACAAGTATGAGCTCCCGGTATTGAATGTTGTAGGGAAAACTTCTACCAAGTCCCCGTTTAGTGTTGCCTTTTGCTTCTTGAGAAACGAGCTCCAAGATAGCTATGTGTTGTTGCCTTTTGCTTCTTGAGAAACGAGCTCCAAGATAGCTATGTGTGGGCATTGGAACAAATTAAATTATTCTACGTTGAAGGTTATACCCCTAAGGTAATTATCACCGACAAAGAACAAGGCTTGATGAATACCATTGCAAGGGTATTCCCAGATGCTCATCATCTTCTTTGCACGTTCCACTTGTGGAATAATATTCAAACCAAGTGCAAAACGATTATTCGGCCAACAAAGAGAAGCGAGATGGAGAGAATTAATAAATTGCCGGTATCAGAACAAGAAGCGGCCAAAGAAAAATTCAAGGAGGATGACAAGTTGGCGGAACTAAAATGGGCTAGTTTCCAAACTGAATGGGATGCTTTGACATGGTCTATCACCAAGGAAGACTATGAAGAAAATGTTCGTATGTTATGCTTGCATTGGAGTAATTATCCAAAAGTTGTGAACTATTTGATGGACAATTGGTTGAATCCCCACAAAGAGAAGTTTGTAGCGGCGTTCACAAACCAATATAGGCACTTTGACAACCAAGCTACAAGTACCGTGGAGTCATCTCACAACAGAATGAAGAAGAAGCTTCATAATTGTGATGGTGGGTTTGTTACGGTCTTCGAAGCGATACACGATTATTTTGTCCGTGACCTTGACAGAGTTAAGGAATCTTTTGAAAAAAGCCTTTCTAGAAAACACGTCAGCTATAAAGACGAACCATTGCTCCAAAGTATTTTTTATAAGGTGTCGCATTGTGCTATTGAGAAGATAATGTACGAAATAAAGCACTATAGATTGGGCAACTTACACGGAGAAGAAGAGTGTGTTTGTCCTAACATGTCAAGTTTGGGACTTCCCTGCCGGCATATGATGCCCAAGTACGAAGAAGACGGTGTGATCCCAATTCAAGATATTGATCCGTTTTGGCAACAATTGTCTTTCGATGAACCCATCGTCGAGCAAGATTTTGGTGCATCGTTTGCCGACACCCACGTTGGAAAGGCTATAGCCAAGAAATACGATACATTAAATAAGGCGCAAAGGAAAATTTGGTTGACAAACTTGAGTTACTTCGTGTTTCCGCACAAAAGGTACTCTGTCAAGGAACCAATTAGAGGGAAGAGAAAAGGTAGGCCTTCTACCAAAGAATCGAGGGCCTTGGGACGGAAAAAAGCTAGGGAATTGCATGAAGAATCAAAGAAAAGAAACCCTTGTGCATTTGAGCATTTGAAAAATGAATATGAAGCAGAGGATGAAAAGGAGGACGATGCTCAACGAAAAATAAGTCGAACGGAACAAGGGCGACCAAGTGTAGTAGATAATAAAGGAAAAGGTCCCGCGGTTCCCACTCAAGATAGTTCAACAATTGAACTTGGTGCCAAGGGAAAAGTTCCTCCACACCCAAACTCAATAAGAGTAAGTATGAAGGAATTAGCAAGAAGAAAAAAAAGAGTTAGTATGAAAGAATTAGCAAGAAGAAAAGAAAAACTTAAAAGCAATACATTAGTGGTTGAAGAGCCATATACGATCCAGATTGCAAGAGGATTGATGCAATTTCCATCTAACTATTCAAGAAATGAGAATGGCAAAATCGTCCGAACCGAGCAAATTATTTATGAAAATTATATGTCATCGTTCCCAGTTTTTTTTCGTCCATACATAAAGGCCACCGACGATGTTGCCGGTGATGGTAATTGTGGATACCATGTATTCATCGAACAAGTTGGACCATTTAGCGGAGCAGCAGGGTTGGGTATGGACGAAGTAACTTTTGTAAGGCATAAGTCAGCGGTTGAACTACGCTCTTACCCGGATATATACAAGCCAATGATGTGTGCATACAGAGATGAAGAGTCGTTGTTAAACGAGGAGTTCATTGCTCTCGAAAGGCGTTTAATAGGCAATAAGAATTGCACTAGTGAGTATTTGATGAGCATGCCAATATGTGGCCAAATCCTTGCCAACGCTTTTAATTGCGTCATCCATTATATCTCAAATGGATATTGTTTAACATTTGCACCAACAAGATCAACATTTGTCGAACAATTGGCAAATAGAAGATGTGTGATTGGGCTGGTGCAGAACTGCCATTTTGTTGGTCTAAAGTTGAAAGAAGGAAGTCCATTACCCCCTTTACAGGATGGGTACGACGGTGATATCGCGAAGTCTTGGTGTCAGAGATTCAAGCACAATTTCGAACTCTGGAAGGCATTAAAACCCTCACCGACATTTCAATTCATATCATTTGTTTCTGAGTCGGAGTCAGAATGTTAATATGTATGTTGGAGGAATCATAATATGAATATAGTTTTTTGGAATATAAAAATTTGTACTATCATATGTGTTACTACAAAATGTTTCCAGGTTTACGGTTGGGTTTTTAGTAAAAACCCAACCATAAACTAGTCACTGAACAATTATAATAATATTACGGTTGGGTTTTGAGTGAAAACCCAACCGTAAACCCTCCAGTTTAAATTCACTCAGGTTTACGGTTGGGTTTGTACTCAAAACCCAACCGTAAACCTGTCACTTTTACGGTTGGTTTGTGAGTACAAACCCAACCGTAAACCTGGATTGAACCGATGTTTTTACCTTTGAGTTTTAAGGTCAAATTTGGGTTTGAAAATCAAAAATTTGAACTTATTCAATCATTTTAACTAGATTGAAGGTAAATTGGGTCATTCAAACAAAGAAAAAACGAAAAACAAACAAATTAGAGAATCAAAATTAAAGTTATCCAGTAGAATTTACGGTTGGGTTCTTGCTGAAAACCCAACCGTAATATCCTAGGGAATTTATCTGTTGAGGTCATAAATGTTACGGTTGGGTTTTCAGCCAAAACCCAACCGTAAACCTGTCTTATTTTTCATTTTGCCAGTTTTACGGTTGGGTGTATTTCTGATACCCAACCGTAATACTAATGTGACTGGGTATTTTTACCGGAAAAATATAAGTTTTTTGGTTTCCAACTTCAAATAACTGGTAACTAAATTTTGGCGACTGATTTTTCATTTCACGTCCAAGTTAAATTCAAATTTCAAATCTAACTTCACAACTAATTCACACATACGTTAAACTTTGTTGTCCATAGACATAGAGTTAGGGAGAAGGAGGAGGGGTAGGTCGATGACTTTGACGAGCTCTTTTTTTGCTCCTAACATTACGATGAGCAGCACCGCCACGAGTACGAGCTCCAACACGACCGCCTCGAGTACGAGCACCACGTTGAGCATCCCCGGCTTCATCATGTGTCTCTTCATCCGATGCTTGGGGCTCTCTCCTAGTAGTACTCGCATTTGTAGTCGCGCCTCTTGTACTGGGTCTACTCCTCTTTAAAGTCCACTGCACATCCTCAACTTCATGATGAACCTCCCTAATCAAAGCTTTGAGTTGGTCACGCGTCCTCACATCAATTGTGCTTAGGCATGGATTAATAGAGTCCGCCAATGCAACGGCTTTCTTTTTCTATTCACATATGGAAATAAAAGTAGGATCAGTGTTTAATAATAAATCTTAAAAACATTAATAACAAAAATAATGTACGTACCAAATTGAAATATGCCTTCTTCCAGAAACCATCTCCTGTATTGATTTCCAGAGTCTCCGGATCATTGTTGATGATAGTTGGATGACCAAAATGGCGATACCAATCCAAGTAATCTCCTGCAGCCTCTTTTGTGCACGGAGAGGGAGTTAACTCATTCCTTTGGACTTGGTATTTCGGATCATTGCGGTTATTCCAAACCGCGACTGAAGGCGTTGGCTCATAGTTTAACACGATGTTTGGCCCTTCGATCATCGACCCATTCACACACAATTTAAACATTTCCAGTGTAACCGTTGTTTGGACGTATCCATATTGGCGGAGAGTTCGCCGGGGGTTGGACATCACGTACCCAAACGGATGGTACAAAGGGCCGTTGTAGCCTGCCACGTCCGACAATCGTCGTAAAATCTTCAACATGTCCATCACCTATGCTTATGTTCACATAAGGATCGAAAATAACATCTTCAACCGAGAAAGCATCAATTTCTTTTCTCATCTTTGCTATGAGCACTTCTTTATATTTTGCCTGCGTCCCGGTGAAGACGAATTTCTTTCCCGTAGGTCCATTAACATCAACGCTTGTTTGAGGAGCCAGTCTGGGAAAGTGATCGTATACCCATGCCTATAAAGATAATTAATATTAATATAAGAAAATGAGAAAAAAATAAATTAAAATTGAACATTCAAATTCAAACAATAAATTACCTGAAGCAGACCGGTATTACCGGCAATCTCAGTTCCCATGACCCTCGAAGCTTTTCGAAGGTTAGCAAGTAGGTAGGCCAGGATGGCAGTTCCCCACGAATACTGATGGGTCATCCCGAGATCACCCTGAAGCCATTGTAGATACTGGACGTTCACCCTGTTGCCCGAGTTGTCACCAAAGAAGATGGTGCCGAGCATATATAGCAGATAAGCTCTGGTTGTTCGAATGGCTCTGGTGTCATCTATGACGACCCCAGCCATTTCCAACTTCGTGGTCCCTCCAAACTTCTCCCGTAGTGACCGCAGCAATATTTTCTTGCTCATGGATTGAACTTTCTTCTTTGGCATCCCCGGTTTATCTCCAGTCACCAATTTAAATTCCGATTCAGCTTCGTTCTTCTCCCATCCAAGTGTTTCTTTGACAAGTGCATAAATATCACTCCAAGACAAGTTGTTGTCAAAACCCTCAAACACAGATTTGCCTTCCACCTCCAGCCCTAGAATTGAGTGGACATCATCCGGCGTTATAGTCATTTCGCCGAATGGGAGATGAAACGTATCGGTCTCAGGCCAATAACGTTCCCTGAAGGCTGCGCAGACGACGCTGTCATACTCCCACATTGAATTTGTAATTCCGGGAGCTAACCCGGTACCATTTACAAGAATTTGTACAGCCGTACATTCTTCAGTTAAGGGCCAATGTTGTGCCCTTTGACGAACCAATTTCTTGATCGCCTGTGTATGATCCTACAAAGAATAAAAACAAATTTGTTTTACTTACAAAAGTTTACAAACCAAAATTTAACAGAATAAGAGAAGTGATTAGAATAATACCTTGGTCGCTGCAACTTTGGCAGCCCATGAATGGGGATAACCAAATAATATTGTTGATTTGTCTGGGGCCTCACCCCATAGTCCTCTATTCCTCCTCTTAGGCCACAGTTGAGGTTCGGCCTTTTCTTTGGGAATTTCTTTGGCAACCACCCTTTTCTTTGCCTTTTCTTTTCTAATTTCTTTACCTTTGCCTTGAGGGACATGTTGTTCTCTGTCCCCCTATTCTTCTTCTACTTGTTGCTCTTTTGGTGGTTCTCTAATCACAAGAGAACCTCTGGGTGTTGGTAGATCACCCAAGCCTTGGAACATATTATATTCCTCTTCTGCAATTTGAGGATCACTACCAGCACCTACCTCAAAAGAGGGATTATGGGTCTTGCTCACGCCTCTCTTCTCAACCCCTAAATGCTTTCCGTGGCGAGGGGTTGGAGTGTGAGAAATAGGTGTTAAATTATTACCCCTTTTATTCTTCCTACAACACACAACCAATACAAGTTAGATAATTTCCAAGCAATTCAACTTCAAGTAAAAAAAAATTGACTACACAGGAAAATTTACGGTTGGGTTTTTGAGAATAACCCAACCGTAAATGTTCTTCCATTTGTTACGGTTAGGTTTTAACAAAAACCCAACCGTAACTTACATGTAACTGACTTGCATATCATTTTTACGGTTGGGTTTTTCTTAAAACCCAACCGTAATACAAAAACATAAATTTTAATGTGTGCAAATATTACGGTTGGTTTATTCTCAAAACCCAACCGTAAACTATAAAAAAAAAATTGTCCATATGTTACGGTTAGGTTTTAAGAAAAACCCAACCGTAATACTCTAACAAAATTTTTATGCAAGCTAGTGTTACGGTTGGGATTTTCTCAAAACCCAACCGTAGAATGGTTTTCAAAAAATGGCGCAAATTACTTACGGTTGGGTTATCTATTGAAACCCAACCGTAAAATCCTAAACTATTCATCTTCCTCCTTTTCATTTACGGTTGGGTATTGAAAATAACCCAACCGTAATACTCAAGAACACGAAATGTTACGGTTGGGTTTTGACACGGACCCAACCGTAATATCAACTGTGTCCATCATTTTTTTCTTAAAAACATGATCAAACATGCGAATAAATCAATTACGAGTTCTAAGAATAACATGGGTTTTCTACAATACCTTAGATACACCATTGTTGGATTTTTCTCTGCTTGATTTTGCGAACGGTTATCGATTTCTTGTTGAATCTCTTGATTAGGTTGAAAGGAGAAGGGTTCATTGCCATCACTACTACCTTGAATGCTTTTATTATGGTTCTTCATCTCGAATTGTTTTGTTGATTTTAATCGACGATGAATTTTACGAATTGGCGATGAATTTAGATGGGTTGTGGTTGGCTTTTTCTTTGGTTTAGTTTTTGAAAGTTATGAAAAATGTTAAGAATGTTTATGTTTAAATAGGTATGAGGGTAAAATAGATATTCCAACCGTAAATATTTTTGTAAATCTTTTTTTGGAATTTCAATTCACTCTAAATTGGGTTTAAAACACAAAATTTATCCCAGATTCACCAATGTTCCACTATGCTAGAATACTAGTTTTGTTGGACATGATTGTCATATTGGCGAGTTTTTCATATTGCAGTAATAACTTGCTTTTTACTTTGCTTGGTTTCCAACATCAAATATTTGTAAATAAAACATGATCTTGACAAATTTAAATAGAAAATCTTTTTCATACATTCACATTAAAGTTGGAATTCCCCCACAAAAGAAAATAAATCTTTGTTTGACGCAACTGTTATAATAAACATAGAGTTATTGCAGGTTCTTCAGTTCTTCGTCACTGGTGGTTCAACTTCATCATTCTCCAAATCAATAATAATAGGTGGTTCAACTTCATCATTCTCCAAATCAATAATAATAGGTGGCTGAACTAACTTTGGCACCAAATCAATTACCCTTGGTGGATCAACAACTCCACCAGCTTTAGGTTGAATCCTGACGAGTCGACTCAAACCATGAGGATGTCCTCGCACTCTGACACTTTGATACTGATCATCAAAAGATGGATTATGTGTTTTACCCCTCTTATTCTTCCTACAACACACAACCAATACAAGTTAGATAATTTCCAAGCAAATCAACTTCAACAAAATAAATATTCACTACACAGGAAGATTTACGGTTGGGTTTTTCTCAAAACCTAACCGTAACTTTTATCCCATATTTTACGGTTAGGTTTTGACACAAACCCAACCGTAACACACATGTAGCTGATTTGCACATCATTTTTACGGTTGGGTTTTGCTTAAAACCCAACCGTAATACAGAAACAATAAATTTTTAATGTGCTGATATGTTACGGTTGGGTTATTGAGAATAACCCAACCGTAACATATCAGTACAAAATGTAGTCCATATGTTACGGTTAGGTTTTAAGAAAAAACCCAACTGAAATACTCTAACACATTTTTATGAACGCTAGTGTTACGGTTGGGATTTTCTCCAAACCCAACCGTAGAATGTTTTTTAAAAAAGGGCGCAATACATTAGTTACGGTTGGGTTATCTATTGAAACCCAACCGTAACATCCTGAATTATTCATCTTCTTCCCTTGGATTTACGGTTGGGTATTGAAAATAACCCAACCGTAATACTCAAGAACACGAAATGTTACGTTTGGGTTTTGACACGGACCCAACCGTAATATCAACTGTGTCCAACATTTTTTCCCCAAAAACATGATCAAACATGCGAATAAATCAATTACAAGTTCTAAGAATAACATGGGTTTTATTCAATACCTTAGATACACCATTGTTGGATTTTTCTGTGCTTGATTTTGCTTTTCACTATCGATTTCTTGTTGAATCTCTTGATTAGGTTGAAAGGAAAAGTGTTCATTGCCATCACTACTACCTTGAATGCCTTTAGTATGCTTTTTCATCTAGAATTGTTGTGTTGATTTTAATCGACGATGAATTTGCGAATCGGCGATGAATTGTGATGGATTACGGTTGGGTTTTTCTTTAATTTAGTTTTAAAAAGTTTTGAAAAATTATGGGAGAAATTAAAAGAGTTTAGGTTTTAATTAGTATAAGGGTAAAATGGACATTTAACTTTACCCCCTAGGACATCCCCTATCGTAAAATTGGGTCACCTTGGCTCAATTAGGAGCCTCTCTATTGATGTTGGAGCCCCTATATCAGGCTTCAATTTAAAAACACAATTTTGACTACCGCATTTGTATCTTTGAAAGGATTCGGAAAATGTTTAAAAACATGGTAGAAAAGGTTATAAATTGAGTGATAATGGGTATAAATATCGGCTGAAGTGTAGCAACATCACAACTGCTGGAACAAGAAAGGTTACAATGCAATACTGCTTCTTAAATCCACAACTGGAACAAAACAACAATATGATACGAATCAAACAATTAGTAATATAGCAGAATGCATATAAAATCAAGGAAAGGAAGAGATTTTTTACTCATCTGGTTCTGGAAATATTTCAAACACCCTTTGTGCCACTCAAAGATTTATTCAAAATAAATATAACAGTTCAAGGATAACAACAACTGATGGTTAAATAAGTTGAAACTTGAATAATCTTTTTGATTATTTTTTTCACTTGCCAACCATACAGAAGTATTGTTACTCCAGATGCTGTTAAAGAATTGAACATGGTTTTAGTTCTAGAAATATAATCGTGCATAGACAGGTTACCTTTATGCAGATTATGTAGTTCTCTTTTTAGATGCATCTGATGAGCTTGGTTGTTTGGAGCAAACCGGTCTTCAAGTGCTTCCCAAACTTCTTTTGATGTGTTGAGACCAACAACACCAGTCATAACGGTTTCTGTTAAGGATGACAAGAGCCAACCCATAAGAATGTCGTCTTGTCTTCATATTTAATAAACTCAGGATTAACCTCAGTTTAATTTGGTAG
>JAJJMC010008556.1:2651039-2671708 GCA_023531435.1 Papaver californicum | reverse complement strand
TGATAGGTTATAGCCTTTTAACAAAGGTTTGAATTGTGTTTACCATATTAGGTAATTTGTTTCTGCGAGTTTGATGTTGATAATATGGTTGATATGAAGGTTTTGAAGATTTGTTGTTGTGTTTGCAGCCATTGGTGCGTGGTTTTGGACCTTTTGAGGCTCTGATACCAAGTTGAAACTTGAATAATCTTCTTGTTTATTTTTCTCACTTGCCAACCATACAGGAGACACTCTAATTTATAGTAAGAGTGGTATTTTACATTTAGTAGAATATCTTAAATAATTATTAAGGATAAAAAGAAATCTTAAAACATTAAAGAAAATCTACTCTAATAAATGTTGAGAATAAAAAGAAATTCTAAAAATTGAGAAAGATTTACTTAAATATGTCAAGAACATATTCTTGACAAATCCTATGGAGTAACGGTTGGCAGGCTGCATGGTTCAACACTTCCCCTCAAGTTGAAGGGGAGCTGGCGAATGTTCAACTTGCTTTTTAAAAATTGGAACCTCTGAGATGGTAGTCCTTTAGTGAAAATATCGTCTATTTGATCTTTGGATGAGATGAATCATACTTGAAGTTCCTTTGCAGCAACTCTTTCACGGACAAAGTGATAGTCGATTTCAATGTACTTAGTTCGAGCATGAAAGACTGGATTAGCAGTTAAGTATGTGGCACCTAGATTGTCACACCATAAAACAGACGGAGTAGTAGGTAGGCAAAGCTCTTTCAGCAAGGACTGAATCCAGAGAATTTCTGAAGTGGCGATAGCTAATCCTCTATATTCCGCTTATGTACTGGATTTAGAGACAGTCTTTTGTTTTCTGGCAATCCAGGAAATAAGATTTCCACCAAAATAGATACAATGGCCACTGGTAGAGCGTCGATCATCTAGATTACCTGCCCAATCTGCATCAGAGTATGCTTGAATATTGAGGCTCGATGACGGCCTAAAGTGTAGACCATAGATGACAATGTGTTTGAGATAGCGTAAAATTCGTTTAAGTAGCTCCCGATGTTCAATATAAGGATCTTGCATGTATTGACATGCTTTGTTCACCGCCATGGATATGTTCGGCCGTGTAAGATGTAGGTATTGCAAAGCTCCCACTACACTTCTGAGAGACGGATCATGAAACTTCGTAGAGCCTTGCTTGTGTAGTTTTAAGTGAGCAGTTAATGGAGTCGTGACTGGTTTGGAGCCATCTAGTTTCATGCGGTGGAGCAAATCAGCCGTGTATTTATGTTGACTGAGGATAACCGAGTTTCCCTGATGCAGAACTTCTAAGCCCAGGAAGTAAGACAAGGACCCCATATCTTTTACTGCAAAAGCTTCACCAAGGTCAGAAATTAATTTGTTAATAACAGAAGGATCATAGATAAGGATATAGACGAGATGATTTTTATGTTGCCGCACAAACAAGGAATTGTCAGAGATTGATCAAGTGAAGCCCTGGGATATCAAATATTGACTGAGTCGACCAAACCATACTCTGGTGCATGTTTTGGTCCATACAAAGCTTTGTGTAGCTTGCAAACGTGTTTTGGGAAATTCTGATCCACATACCCTGTCGGTTGTTGCATATACACTTCTTCTTCAAGTTCACCATGCAAAAAGGCGTTTTGCACATCTAATTGTCTCATATGCCATTTGTTCATAACAGCAATAGAAAGAACTAACCTGATAGTACAAGGTTCACAACCGGGCTGAATTTTTCGCCATAGTCCACCCCCTCTCGCTGGTGAAATCCTTTTACAACCAACCTGGACTTGTATTTGGCAATTGATCCATCAGAATTTTGTTTAACCCGAAAAACCCATATCGATCGAATGATATTCATACCAGGTTCGTAAGGAACTAAAGACCATGTGCCATTACGGATGTGAGCATTGTATTCCTCATTCATTGAGGGACGCCAGCGAGGATCTTTAGTTGCTTTGCTGTAACATGTTGGTGAGATGTAATCCGTGTTTAAAGAGGATATTTCGTGACAGTTAGACAAAGTTTATTGATGGGTTTCGATATGCCTGATTTTCCCCTGGTTACCATTGGGTGTACAGGTACGAGTTGTTGCGTTGCTTCCTGTTGCAAGTTTTCTTGTTTGGTGTGCAGTGAACGTGTTGCTGCTGTGATTGACTGTTCAGAATTATTGCTGGGAACTGGAGACGTTGGTGTTGTTGCAGTTTCTTGTTGTTGAAACATTGTTGCTGTAAAGGCATGATCGATGGCAGGAGACATTGGTGTTGTGTCCGTTGAAGCTTGCTGAGTTGTTGATGTAGATGTGTGATCGGTGGCAGGAGACATTGGTGTTGTGTCCGTTGAAGCTTGCTGAGTTGATTCTTTTGTGTTGTTGACTGTAGCTTGCTGCTGAAATGGTTCTTGTGTGTGTACAGGTGACGTTGTTGTGTTGGTGTTGCTGGGAACAGGAGCATGTTGACGCACAAGTGACGCTGCTGTGTTGGTGTTGCTGGGAACATGAGCATGTTGAATCTGAGTTGTTGTGCGTTGAGCAGTGTCACCATGTGACGCTGCTGTGTACTCGTGCTGGATTGGTGCTGTAGAGGTTGTGCCATGGAAGCGGTGCTGTGTTGGATGATTATAAAATGAAGGAGTGTAAAGGTATGTGTGGATGAGCTTACCTCCGGTAGTGGTTGCACAGGTTGAACCTTCTGTTTGGCTTCGAAAGGGAATGAATTCTTTTCAAACTTGACATGCCTGGATATGTATAGTCTTCTTGTGGGTAAATGTAAATACATGTAGCCTTTGTGTGCCCCACTATAGCCAATGAAAACACACGGAATTGGTCGCAGTTGCAATTTGTTAGAATTGTATAACCTGAGACTTGGAAAACAAAGACAACCAAATACCTTTAGGAATGAAAAATCGGGTGTCTTGTGAAACAATAGTTCTAAAGGTGTTTTAATCTGTGTTTGAGAGGCTGAACATCTGTTGATTAGGTAACAATCAGTTGTAAAAAGGCATCAGACCAATATGAGGTTGGCATGGACGCATGGAATAAGAGAGCTAGGCCTGACTCAGTAACATGTCGGATCCTACGTTCGGATAATCCATTTTGTGATGAAGTGTGTGGACATGAGAATCGATGAATAACACCCATGATGTTTAAGAATTTTGTGAACTTTTTGTATTCTCCACCATTGTCAGACTGAAGACTTTGATAGTTCTGTTTAGTTGGTTTTCTATCTGTAGTTTGAACTGGACGAAAACATGTAAGGCATCAAATTTTTTTACTAACGGGTAAACCCAGGTATAATGAGAGTATGCATCCATCAACAAAAGATAATATTTATAGCCATTTCTAGACAAAGTTGGAGAGACCCGGAGATCAGAGACTATTAGACGTAATGGTTCGTCTATTATTGTATTACTGACACGAAAAAGAAGTTTGCAGTTTTTGCTAACATGACAAGACTCACAACACTGAAACGCTTTATTGGGGATTGGTAGAGAGTAATTCTTGATGACTAGATTTACTGTGCGCAACATTGGATATCCTAGACGCTAGTGCCAAATGGGAACTGATGCAGAGAGGTATGTAGTTGGTGTTTATTGTTGGATATTGTGAATGTCGTTGAGCACATAGAGTCCATTCCTATTCTTGCCTTGCAGAAGAGTTCTCCCGGTGTGCAGGTCCTTTACCAGAAAGTGGGTTGAGTGAAAAATAAAGCACACATGATTGTCAGAATAAAATTTTAATACTGACAATAAATTAGCTTTAACATAAGGGACATGAAGTATCTTATTAAGATAAAACTCTCTATTATTATGAGTGAAGAGACCTTTACAAATGTTTGAGATGGGTAGAGCATTACCATTACCCACATGAACTGATTCAGTGCCATCATATTCGTGTCGAATATGAAGATTATTCAGTTCTGCAGTTATGTGGTGTGTAGCACCCGTGTATGTAATCCAATTTTTATTCAAGTTACTTCCAGGTAATGCTATTTATGCTTGCTTGTTGGGATGCTTATTTGCACGGTCCTCTTTGTATCTGAACCAGCACTTGCTTGCAACGTTTCCTGGCTTCTTACAGATCTGACACAACTCTTCTGTTGATTCAGATTTCCCGGAAGTATTGTTGTTGTTATGAGTTCGACGATTTGAGCTGAAGTTTCTCCTTTGTGGTGGCCTTGATTGATATCGTGGGTTGCTATATGACGCAACATTAGCAAGGGGTTCCTGTAGAACAGCAAGTTGTTGCTCCAGACGCATATCATACCTCAGGAGATATGCAAGCATTGTTTTCATGCTTAGATTGTCAATAATACTTAGGGAGGTTACTATTACATCATAAGCCTGATTCAATCCATTCATGATTGATTGTTTCTTATCTTCTTCTGTAATTTTTACTCCAGATGCTGTTAAAAAATTGAACATGGTTTTAGCTTTAGAAATATAATCGTGCATAGACAGGTTACCTTTACGCAGATTATGTAGTTCTCTTTTTAGATGCATCTGATGAGCTTGGTTGTTTGGAGCAAACCGGTCTTCAAGTGATTCCCGGACTTCTTTTGATGTGTTGAGACCAACAACACCAGTCATAACGGTTGCTGTTAAGGATGACAAGAGCCAACCCATAAGAATGTTGTCTTGTTCTTCATATTTAATAAACTCAGGATTAACCTCAGTTTAATTTGGTAGATGTTTCTGTGGTTTTTGAAAGCTTCCATCAACATAACCTGATAGGTTATAGCCTTTTAACAAAGGTTTGAATTGTGTTTACCATAGTAGGTAATTTGCTTCTGTGAGTTTGATGTTGATAATATTGTTGATATGAAGGTTTTGAAGATTTGTTGTTGTGTTTGCAGCCATTGGTGCGTGGTTTTGGATCTTTTGAGGCTCTGATACCAAGTTGAAACTTGAATAATCTTCTTGTTTATTTTTCTCACTTGCCAACCATACAGGAGACACTCTAATTTATAGTAAGAGTGGTATTTACATTTAGTAGAATATCTTAAATAATTATTAAGGATAAAAAGAAATCTTAAAACATTAAAGAAAATCTACTCTAACAAATATTGAGAATAAAAAATTTCTAAAACATTGAGAAAGATCTACTTAAATATGTCAAGAATATATTCTTGACAAATCCTATGGAGTAACGGTTGGCAGGCTGCATGGTTCAACAAAATATTACTATCTTTTACCCCGACTTAGAATTTTACCGAGATGTTTAAAATTGTTATGCACGATTTATATTTGATTTCAGGCTACATTTAAGTTTTTATCAATATAAAAAAATAAATTTTATTGGTTTATCATTGACCATTTTCTAAATCATGTACCCATATTGTATGTCAAACATTGAGGACCGGGCCAAAAACATAGTCCAGTCCAAGAAGTTTGAATCTGACTCATTAACTGCCTCAAAAATAATATGGTTATAAAAAGCTTTTAAATCTAGTCACATACATGTCCAACGAATCAAGTATAAAATTAAGTTATATGTATAACTTGAGTCAATTTTTAGATCATAAAATTGAAGACAAATGATCTGACATCTGATGTGGGCTGCGACACATTTAGATCCGCATTTAGGTATCAATATCTTTGATTTGGATTTAAATTCTTGTCGATCCGTTCAATATTGAATTTAATCTCATGCTACATTTAAGTTTTTACCAATATAAAAAACTTTCTTGATTTACTGCCGAGTGCCGACCATTTTCTAAATCATGTCCCCAAAAAATTTGGATTTTAAACTTTGAAAACACTTATGCGCACCAATATACATTGCACTCAACCATCGGTTGTACATGAACTCTGTGTAGTTACCACCATTTCAAAAGGGTTTAGCTTTTCTATGTCTAAAGTTCAGATTCTTATACTTAATGGGAATGATATATAGACTCTGGCTGAGATATCAAATGGCAAATTATTAACTCCATACTGGTGACTAGCTGAAGTCCGCGTGTTATCGTCCTTGTACAAGTTTACAAGTAACGTGTGGATGCTAATTCCTATGTTGGAATTGTTTACTTTGTACGCATTCCATTCCGTTCTTTATTTTATTTTCTTTCTTTCTTTGCATTTTGTATTGTTTAGTTTTTTCATTTGTTTACGTACACTAAAATTGTATTTCCCTCTCTAACATAGAAGTCATCGTATACACCATTCATAATAATTTTTTATTTAATATAATATTGTTTCAAGATTTTTCTTTATTATAATTTAAAATAAATTTCCTCATTTCATTTAGCAATTAATATAATACCTTAGCTTTTGTGTAAATCTGTAAAGTACTCCCTTCTTGACCATGTTCATCCCAATTTTTTTTCTTTAAAAATGGCTGACGTTCGCTAAAAGGAATTTAGTCTTAAATAAGATATCATTGCAGTCCAAAGAATTGTATCTCATTGGTGTCCATCGGATAACTGTGATGAATATATTATTATGTTCACGTGGAACCTGGTAGTGTATGATCTGGTCCAAATTTTTAGTAGTCTCTATATATATAGAAAGTTACCTTATCTAAAGTTTGTATCTTATTATTTATCATTGTTGTATTTCTCTGGAACTTGTTTTTGAGATCATAGTGAAAACCGCAGCCGCTCCTTGGACGTAGCCCAAATTGGGTGAACCAAGTAAATCTTGTGTTCTTATTTTTTGTTTTCGTGTTTTTTTCTTATAGCATCGATCCTAACATATATTTGTATGGTAAAAATAATTACGTACGAAAATCTCAGTATGTTTTATGAAATTGTAGTCAGGTATTTTAGTCTACGTTTTTTACGGCAACTAATACAAGATGTTGTCGAATGACTACTTAAGGAAAATACAAAATGATGCTTTTCTGAAATGTTGGTATCCTTGATTACACGCGCTGGATGTGGTATGTATGTCCTTATGCTAAACAAGATGAGTATAAGGGCCACTACACAAATCCAATTGTAGTTATGGAAGTTGCGGCTTCTTATGATTGTTGGATTTGGCATGCTTTTATTGGACTTCCAGATTCAAATAACAACATCAATATTTTTGCATAAATCGCCTTTGTTTGAAGAATAAAAATATGAAACTGCTCCAGCATTAAATTTCACCGTCAACTACAGTAACAATAACATGGGGTATTATCTGGGGATGATATTTAGCGTGGTCAACTTTTGTTCAAACTTACACCGAGATACCCGAGGATAACCATGATAGAAAGTCCTTTAACAAGAAACAAATGGCGTATAGGAAGGCTTTTGAACTAGTTCCACATAATATGTGGGCTACATCGTTCATTTCATAAACCATTAGAAATGAATAGAGTTATGCTCACAAAATTTTTTTGCATAATATGGTAATCGAAAACACCTGACGTGATACCATTTGGATGAGTTAACAAGTTACAAATTTGAGGAACTTTGACGTGATACCAGTTGGACGAGTTATTGAGATATAAAATTTGAGGTGTGATATTTGACCCCGGCATAGAGTGTCCGCAAGATAATATAGAATGACAAAAGATAAAATCCAAAATAAAAGTTTATATTTAAGGCTAAGGTACGATCTCAATGTGCAAAATTAGGATGAAGTTGAATCCAGGAACCTTCTTAGGCATTTCAGGCATGGTTTTTATACTAGTACTATTTTTGAAATCGAGTCCCAACGTTAGGTTGAACTGTTTTTACCCAGAAACGTAATAGTTAAAAAAAAAATTAACTGATTCTTGACCAGAGTCACCATGTCACTGAATCTAATTAAATGGGAATCAATTAAATTAAAATACAATCGTTAGGTTCGACCCGGGAACCTCAAGTATCATTGGCTAGCTCTTAACCATTGTTCCACGTTAACTTTAGAGGATTTCAATAAATTTAATTATTATTTGTAAGCTTATTAATGCATCTAATTTGTATATTACAACCAATTAATAAATTTAATTACGATTCAGAGTTCTATTATGAATCTCCGTTTCACGATTCTATATACAACCGGTCATCAAAATTGAAAAACGGGTTGTTCCGCGATTCACGATTTCACAATCTTACTCATAGGGTTTTGTTTTTATCACTTTTTAGATGTTATCATTTTAATTGTTTAGAGAAATATTGTTTATCACTTTTTAGTTATAGTTTCAATCATTTTAGTTTTTTTAATATAATTTGATTTGCGTGATGAACAATCTTTTCATCGATAAATTCTAAGTATTACATTTGAGTTATAAAAAATTTAAAATTCGAACTAAGGATTACATTGAAATTCAAACAAACTAATTAATATAACCGAAAGGAAAACGAACTAACTAACTATTACATCAAATTAAACCTAACTAAGTAACTATTACATCCAAACTGACACTAGTAACTAACCAGTGTAATGTCATCATCAATATCCTCATCTATGGGGTCCTTCTGATCAGAATTAATTTCAACTGTTGTTGGTTATTGTTGATCTTGCATTCTCTGCCGGAAGTTCATCAAATTCGTCTTGCCATATTTGCAATCTGGCTTGATTCATCCTTGTCGTGTTCATTCCAGAATTCCTCTCATATGCACATGAAGGAAAAGAAATTCAACTGCCTTATGACCTTTTCTCATTTCTGCAGTCATTTTCGAACGCTCTACTATTTTAACAATATTGTTTTATTTTCTGCTTCTCAAAAAAATCTTGCATGTTGAATTCCGAAGTTGATTATTGTGCGACATATTGATATTCCTTTATGTTCCTTTTTGGTTTTTGACACTCAGTTCACTCCATCTATCAGCCTTGTCATTAACATGAAAGATTAATTTCATATGTTGGGTCCACTAGTGTTGGGTTGGGGGTTTGAATTAGTTTATAGTGAAGAATAAGGAGACCAAGATTGTTGATTAACATTTTTAGTCTCATATGATGAGTGATTTGGTACATGATATCTCAACTATCAAATCAATTGAAGTTATGGAAAAAGAGATACTAAAAAAAGCCGCCAAACCATCCTTATCAACTATCAAATCAATTAAATCTATAGAAAACGATATATTTAAAAGATCCGCCAGACAAATTAACGAGCAAATCAAACAAAAGGAAATAAATACGGATGAGAAACACCGAATGGGTTAAAAAATTCTACATCGTGTTGGATCTTCCGGAAGATGACCACCCTCACAAAATTTCTGGAATCTTGTTAAAACGGGTCCTGTCATGCCCAATTCGGACGGTAAGTACAGGAAACCACCTCTAGATTATGGGAAAGAGTATTGTGCTTCTCACACGAGTATGGTTAGAAGATTGTGCGAAAAGTACAACGAGATTCTAGCTAGACATAAAAGGGAAAAGTTCACAACGTAAGATGAATATAACAATTTAAAAGGCGAACCGTTTCGTCATTTTGAAGCTGCAAGTATTATTGGATCTCGTACCGGGAATTTAAAGAAAAATTATTTGTTTGTCGGGGATTAGTGCTATGTTATCCAGGTCTAACATATTAGGTCTATGTATCACATAATTTGAAGTTTTTATTTATTAATGAAAAATGTCTTACTTTAGAAAGCTTAAGGAGAGTGTCGAATAATTCAATTAACATTCATCGTGATTATGACAATCATTGTTCACTTTAGAAAGCTTATATACGCCACTGAATTTATTCACTATAATCTTAAACGCGCAATAATGCTTCTTTGACTTACTCGTGTAGACTATCGATGTCATTTTCACATACAGTTAGTCCCTTGCTAGCTGACTATCATGATTTCCACTTCTCACGCAAAAGATTTCCAAACGATCATGCTTCGAACGACGGCCTAAGACCAATAAACATTTTATCTCCATGTTTTTGTCCACAAACTATTGCCTTGCATTGTCCTTCTTTTCCTACACCAAATCAGTGTAGATGAGGGCAGAAGTATCAGACCCATCTGAGACACGGGTTCAGGTTGGTCGTCGACCACTTAAATAATCTACAATATAAATCAAAAAATTAGGCCAACACAATCAGCGAACAAGTAACAACCGTGCCAAACAATTCTACAAAATCGTCCTTTAGGTCCAAATATATCCACCGATTCTACCTAGTCTTGATTTTGGGAAATATTCCTAAAAATTAGAATCGGCACACGTGAAATGACTTGTGTACCGATTCTAGCTTCATCAAAGCTCAGCTTTTCTGGACACTTTTTCGAATAGAATCGGCACATAGAACAACACACATTTACCGATCTTTTGACCTACCAATTCCCCCCAAACTGAACCAAAATCGGTCGTTGTTCATGACCATATCCGTCGATTCTAGTTCATAATTTCTGAGAAGAGGTGGAATCGGTGGTTATGATGTCATTGTAATCACTGATTCTGGGTAATATGTAGGCCAAAAAATAGGTCAAAGTTTATAAAAAAAAAAATCACTTTTTGGAGATTATAGACTATAAATACATGTTTGGAGATCCTTAACACGTATACATGACGTTTGGAAGCATTAAGATCTCCACTTTTTCGGGTTGAACCTTTATTTGCTTGATTAAAATCCTCATTTATGCTTTAGTTTACATGTTTTTGTTCGTCCAACAAAAACCTCAAATCGGTAGGATCAAAAGCACGATAATCTGATTAGTGATACATATATGCATCTACTTCTTCTTCATCACTAGAATATACGTCGATAAAATCAAATTTCATCTTTGCTACTAAAATCCCAAAACCTTAGTTTTCCTCAACTTCTTCTCCTTCTTCTTCAAATTTCAATAAAAAACTCTACTCTAGTTCTTACTATCTAACACTAACTATAATCCAATTTGAATCATCAACTAATTTAACTACCATTTGAATCAATTAATACTAATTAAGTATATTATTCATTAAGAATTTTTTTTGGATAAAAGGGTTTTGATTTTATTTTTTTTCAGAATGACCCTATTTTAACTTTTAGTTATACGCCCAAAACTAGCCAAGTTTATCAGACATTGTCTAATAGGAGAGGGAATCTCCATTTAAGTAGTGTTGACATATTAGTTTTAGGTAATGTATAGTCTTATGGTGAGGAATTTTTCTTGATTTAAACGAGATATGTTCTCTCATTTTAATTTTTCTTATTTATATTACATACAAAAAATAGAATCAACACCTTATTTTTTTATTAATATTAAATTACATAAATAAATGAAAAATGGGATCTAATGTCTCGCTTTGGTATTTTTCCTGGTGAAACATTACGTCTCTCCTAAGTTTAGTTTTCCTCATGTGTTTCCTAGCTTGGATGAGAGAAACGGGTAAATGAGACATTAGACCACGCTTTTGTGTCACATGTTCCCCAATCTCTGCATAAGACTAGCCCCAGCAATATCGTTCGACACTCAAATTTATCTCTATTTATTTATGTTATTAATTCTGAAATTTTTATTAATACAAATCAATTTTTTTTGTACATGATCAATCGTATTATTAATCAATAAAAATTATTACCGATGTAATCTAAAAAATCCAGTAGAATTCCAAAGATAATGGACTAACTTCGGCATAGCTGATATAAAACTTTAATGTTGACGACGGTGATTCAGGTTTTAAATTGATGGCGAAGAAAAGGAAGTGAAAACTGTTTAGTGAAGTAGTGATGCCTATAATTTGTTTGGGGGTTGCTAATCCGATGGATCAAGGTAAGGATCTTGAACCAAAAATCAAGTTACAAGACACATGAATTACAACATGATACATAAATAGGGGTTAAAATTGGGAATTATAAAGATTTTCATTCATATAGATATGAGTTTAGTTGAAGATAATTTGAGGAATAAAATTTGCTCATAATAATGAACCAAATAAATATTTTTCCCTTATCAAATCTTTAAAAACCTCATCTTTTCCTTAAACTTTTTGCTCTACTTATTTCATATTTCCATGTATCACCATCTATAACACTATAACAACTCGCCTTATTTACCTTGTAAAAAAAAACTCACCTTATTTCTTATTTGTATTTTATTTTTATCCTTATTAGTCAAACCTATTCCTGAAGCTATGTGATTATTCATAAGCATTTATCGCAAATAGTAAAATATAACTATCCATCTTTTGCTATGAAGAATAATGGGTACATGATATATATTTAAAACCAGAAGCAAAACTTTTGATTTGATATTGTGCACTGGCACATAATTTAACAAAATAAATACTTATATCTATGTTGTTTTATGTGCAGCATTTTTCAAACCAACCACAATTTCCAAAAACCACAACCACACTTTCGAAACCAACCAAACCAATATCTAACTGCAAAGATAAAAAAAAAAATCAAGTTAACAAAAAAGGTCAATAACGTACGATGTATGTTTTTTTGTTGGGAATAACATCATCAACAACCACTGAAATCAGGAACTTGTTATCCGTACATGCTCATGTTTAGGATTGAATTTTTACATCTCAGTCAATGTTTTCTCTAATTAATTTGTTTTTTCTTTTTTACGCAATAATAATTTCAATATGAATTTTCTTTCCTTATTGCCCTTGTTGAATTATGCTTGCTTCTCTTCACTCTTTCTGGATGTAAAATTCTTGGTGAAATGCTTGATGTAAGATGTTTTCAAATGCTTTACAAATAAAATTGTTTACGCATTATGTTTGCCACTTTCGAAATGTACACATCTGTTGGAGCCATAAATCGAATAGAACTTTGAATTCCAATATACATTTTCACTGGACACAAGGATTCATGTTGAATATTAACAAACATTTTCAATGAATGTAAACTCCCTTTAAATACCTGTAATTTATTAACCAAGTATCTACCATAGTTTTTTTTATTTTGTGTTTTCTCAATCCTTTTGGAATCATCAATATCCTCTATATTATATTTTGGTTGAATCAAGGGAATAAAAACCTTAAATTTGATTACTCTTCTATGTTATTTTTCATATAATTATTCTATTATTATTATCACTTTTAAGTTTTGTAGGATAGTTTAAGATAATTCGAGAAAGGATGAAAAAATGGCTTACTTTTGGTGCAAAATGGATATATTATAGAATGAATAGCTTAAGTTTAAGACCATAACATCCAAGAGACGAAAAGGCTAGTTCCAAAAAAAAAACTCCGACCAATTTTGAACTTAAAATAGAAGTCCAAAGTGTAAGTTCAAGAAACAATCAAGTCCAAAACCGATCCAACAAAATTCTGAAAGTATATTTCAAGTCCCGGAATCGGCCGGTTATTGAAATAACACCTAGACGATTCTGAAAGGACATTTTGTATGTTTCAGGATTCTAAATTGAGGAAACATGGTTCTGAAAGGATTTTGAGATCTATATACGGATACATCTAGGACCCAAAAGAAGACACACAAGATGCTACACAACACCAAGGATCTAGGGTTATTATGCGCAAGCTAGAGAAGAACAAAATCTTGGTCGCAACCTTTTGAGGGTATTCTTACTTCTTCTTTTGTATTTTTTTCCATGGGTTTTGAGAAACCCATGAATGACTAACTTTATTTTATTGTTTATGGATGAATGAGAAACCCATAAGTAACTAACCCATGAGTCACAAAAGTACAATTATTGAACTTAATCTATTATCATATGATATGAAGTTTGGCTTTCAAAACATCTACCTTCATTTGATTACAATGTTAATGTAGGTTTTACACGGGGCTTACTCTTTTTTTTATGCTGATTGATTTTTTTTCTTCTATACCACAAGATAACTTTTCCATAAATTTCCAAGTCATCCTTTTTCCCGTAACTCTTACTTGAAAGCATAAAGTCGCTTCATGATTCATTGGTAAAGAAAGAAAATGATGGAATCTTTTTAGCTTCGTGAATGGCCTGATAGTGTTTTTTTTTGTTCTTTTCAGCAATCGTCCAACCAATGGTCGTTTTAGGCTCTTTCAAGCGTTCTTCCTGTATTGATGTGGGATCCTTTGTAATAATGAAAGCACTTTTGTATCAACCAAGTAGGCATACTTTAACTGATCAGGTAGAGGTTTCATTTCCAATTTAGGTGCCTGCATAACAAAAGGTAAAGGAACTTTATCAGTTACGGTAAAAAAAAAATCTATAACATGTTTGAGCTTCTTATAATGCCAGTACAGCAGTATACATCTCCACCAATTCTTTTACAATGTCAACGTCTAATTCAATGTTATTTAGTAGCACAACTCCAAGTTCATTTTCGTTGATCAAATCTAGTATTTGTTGTACTAACGAACCAATAACATCAATAGAGGAAACATAGTAAACATCACTTGGATAATGCATTCCATAGTGAATGCGTCACTGTTAACATCAATCTTCGTCTTTGCAGTCATCATAAATGGCCTCCTAAGAAACAACCAAGTAGATGAACAATTTTCTTCATTCTTCATATCCACAACACATAGAAGTCAACCGGAATTAACTCATTCACTTGAACTAACGCGTGCTCTACAAGTCCCTTAGGATATATGTTGGAATTGTTTGCTAATTGAATGACAATCCATGTCTCTTTTAATGGTCTAAAATTCAAATAATCATAAATTACGGTTGACATAACGCTGATGGATGCTCCCAAATCAAGCAAAACACGATCAAAACTCTTGATACCACTAGTAATTTACACTGTGAAACCTTTAGGATCTGTATAATTTGCAGACATCTTCTTCAACAACTTATATGAAGCACTTTCACCCATCGCAGCTATCACATTAGCCATTAACCTATCCTTCTATGAACACAAATCCTTTAGAAACTTGTCATACCTGATGGATTCAATAAATAAGAGGTTAATTTGCACCTAATTGAAGATATATATGATTTCTTTGTCTTGAGCTTCTTTCTCGGACTTGGAAAAACGACTAGGAAAATGAGGTGGAGTAGTAAAGTTAGGTACTGTGTCTTTGGATTGGACGACTGAGTCTGGTTTTTCCTTAAGCACATTTTGCATCTCTACTTTATTTTCTAAGTCGACACTAACCTTCTGTTGTTGATTTGTATCTTTTACTTATCTTCCACTCCACAAAGTCGTACACTAACATTTTCTCTTGGGTTTACTAAAGGTTGTGATGGAAGTTTATTGGTGCTTATGCTTTCATCTGGTTCATCTCTATCGCCAGTTGTCCTATCTGAGTTTGTAGATCTCTGATAGAATTAACAGTTTTCAACTGGTTCCGATCAGCTTTATGTTGACTTTGTTAGAATAGGGATATTAGGGTTTCAAACTTAGAGTATTGATTAGGCGGCTGAGACTGAGACTGTGGTTTTTGAAAACCATTTTGTCTTTCATAAGCTGGTATAGGAACTGCATCTTGTTTATTTGCATAACTAAAATTCGGGTGATCTTTCCAACCTGGGTTTGAAGTATTATACTAGGGGTCGTTTCTTGGCCTCTGATTAGGGAACACAATACTTACTTTTTTGGCCTCTTGTTCATAAGTAGGAATAATCACCGCATCCATTCGTTGCACTACCTTCTGTATGTTGTTCAACCGTTGATCTGATTGCGCAACTCTCCCGTCTCACTAACTCTTCTAATTTTGGAGTTATTTCTGGTATAAATTTTGCGCATTTGAAGTTATACTCTCAATTAAACTAGTTGCCTGCGAGATTATCTTTTCAGTAAATGTACCTCCTGCGGCTGCATCAATCAAGTTTCTTTATTCTGGAATGATGAATGTTTAAGAGACACTGTAGTGTGGGAAGCTTGCCAACAACCATTTGTGCCTCTCCAGTATTCATAAAGAGACTCCCAGGTAATCTGCATAATTATACTAGTTTCTTTATGAATAGATATCGCCTTAGAAGCGTGAGATACTTCTCTAGAAATAGTTTTTTTCATCTCTATCCATGTTGTAACACTTCCTGAAGGAAGTTAATATAAACATTCTTCTGCTAAGTATGTCAACGTAAATGGAAGACTTGCAGTATAACCATTTCACTAGCTTCGGTTTTATGCCTAAGACTTGTCATTGTGTTCTGAAACTAGTGAAGGTGACGATTTGAATTTGTACCCACATGTCCCTTGAACTTAGGTAGATGATGAAACAAATTCGACTTCAGATCCACTTATGAAGTTATGTTAATAAACAGTGGTTACGAATTTAAACATGGAGATGTCAACTCCCGTAACTTATTCTCCGGAGGTGGAAGAGCACCCATCTCCGCTGAAGGTGAATCTTGTAGAATTGTTACCCTTCGGGTAGTAATATGGCATTGTTGATAACCACCACGATAATCATGAGCCAGAGATCAAAAACCTGAAATCAAAAAATCTAAAAAAAATACTTAAAAGCTAAAAATAAAACCTAAAAACACAAATAAACGAATAAGAATAACAACTAAAACCGACTGCTCCCCAGCAACGGTGCCAAACTTTATGTGTGTCGTATGTGCAATAAATTAGTCATCTTAATTCCACTCAATTAACAAGTAGTATAACGTAAGTCAAGTTCATTCCCACGAAGAACAATGAGTTTTTATTTTCAAATATGTCACAAAGGGGGTTTGTTTTAGGTTTTGAGTAAAGTGAATAAGAAAGCAATTAAAAGATTAAGTTGTAAGCATTAGAGATATATATGATCGATGGATCCTTCTTCATTATTAAATTACATTCATTAAGATAATATACTAATATATTCATCCTTAATCACAAATTATATCAAACTTAGAATAGCATGTATGCTTAGCTATCCCCATAATTCATTATACCACTGGACAACAGGTGTGTTGGTCACCATACTCTATCTGTCTAAACCACCCTGAAGTATGCTCTCAAGGTGTAATTCAATCAAACGCTTTAGCATTTGTGAATTTAGGTTTGATCTTAGTGGTTAAACTTAGTACGCTTGGTCCACTTTCCAGTGTTGTTTTTACACGTGATTGCTCCACAGAATCCCTATGCAAGGTCTCACATTTTCTACTTGTGCAAGATGTTATTATACAATTACGGATATCCCAAATCTTACTATATTATATTAATTAATAAATCAATTTAGTTGTCCACCTAAATTATCTATCAATCAAGCATGAACATTCATATTAGTAAAAACAAACAATAATCATGTGAGGTCACTTCACAATAGATTCATATAATAACTCAAATCATGTATAGAACTTAGAATTCATCCCCAATCAAATATGAGTTTAGATACTCATGGAAGTAGAAAAAACCATGACATACATATGATAAAATAAAACAGAAATAGTTACGGTGATGAAATCACTTCAAACCTCAGCTTTGAGGGTCACATACGACTAGGATTTTGGGTTTCCTAGACGTAAGTTAGCTTGAGTTTACTTTTCTTTTATTTGTTGTTTTGGTCATAACTTCTTCATGCAATGTCCGATTTGCCTCATTCTTTTTGCATTGGCTTCTATCGTCGACCTCTACAAGATGGTGTATTCCAAATATTCATATATTTCCATGAAAATTTCCGGCTAGGTTTGGTATCCTAGACCGAAACGTAAGTGAGTACGGAATTCTTGTTTCAATGCTTCATCTTGTCTACGACTAGGTATTAAATTATGATCATGATACTTATTTTGCGAACATTGCTTCTTGTATGGATATATTAAGATGATTTCTATGTCGTCAATCTGAAAGAATTCTCATAAGCATCTCAGTTCTATGGCTAGATTTATATACAGTTCTAGCCATATGTGCTTCTGGATTTTTACTCCAAAAGTGTATTCTTCAGTTCTAACTTACTCCAGAATGAACCTTTTCTTATCTTAGATCACACCGTCTCAATTGATTTTCGGATGATTCACCAAAATAAACAAATAAAATACAAAACAAGAGTAATACCAAGTAATTTGCAATAACTATAACTAAAAAAAGTATGGAATCGACACTAAAAACATGTAAATTTAGCACTTATCAGGGAGTATACGAACAAGCAAGAAGTAACCGGTAGCCTGGAACCCCGGATGCAAGCATATCTTATGGATATAAGTAAATAGATAGTGATGATCTCTGGCTAAGCGCATGGAAACTAACCATCTATCAAAGGCTCTCAAAATAAATCTATGACTTAGATCTACAAAAGAGCAAATAAAGTTAGCCACATAGACCAAAGATTCGAAAGAACTTGAACGTAAAGGCCTCTACTTTTAGTCGCGTAAGATAAATTTACTTAATTGTTATACATATAAATTCATCCCCTTTTCGAGCTTGAATTTCTCAAGCTTCCTTCATCTTCATATAACTCCCACCAATATATAGAGACAAATGGGTATAACCAAACTACTTCTAAAAAATACCAGTACCGTACAACTTCTTCAAAGCCAACATGATGCTCCCTTGTTAGATGACTAAGATACTGGCGGAGACCGCATAGGTTGGAGTCCTACTAAACCATAATTAGTGGAAATACCTCCAAGTGAGGACTAGAATTTTCATCCGTGAGCAGGTTAAAGAGATCCCTAACATGCCTTTGAGGACCGAACCCATATATGTGGTAAAAGATGGGGGATTACTTGATCATTATTACAGGGATTTTCTCTATCCCTTTGCACACTAGCTATGTGGAGGAGTTGGTCTGATAGGAAGAACATCTGAATGACGATTATCATCAATGTAAGTCATCTGAATGACGATTATGATCCTCATAGTACACATCAGGGTTGATAGGTGTTTGTCCGATTTACCAATGTAAGTTATAACCTGACGGGTCATTCGTGTGGAAATATCTCTCTGGAGGTGCTTTGGGGGGTTTGGTTTGCCTAGATAATATTTTTCTTCCCTGCGATTTACTTAAGGGGCCTTGTTTACTTCCCTGATTTTTTTTTGAACATATATCATGACGTGTTCTACTATGTTGAAATCTAGATCCCCATGAGGCGTGTAATGCATCACTAGGAAGATGTTGTTCACTATTGAACAGCCTCAAGCTACTCGTCATGCTTCTGGTTTTCTATCACCTGAATGAGTGCATAAATCCTTAAAAGAAGAGGGACCGGTAGCACATGTAAGATCCCCGATATCGAGTACCTTAGGAAAAGAATAAATAACGTCTTTTTTATTCTTTCTTTCATACCACAAATGAAATTTTTTTTAAAGATCATTTCTAGGATTTTGGCTACAAGACTTGGTGGGGTATTAAATAAATTAGTTTCTGGATCGAGGGATTGACCGGTGGTGTGGTTGGTCGAAACTCTAGTAAGTATCTAATACAAATCATAACTTACCAGAGTTTTATTCTAAAAACTCAAGTCGAATAGGTCATGACTTTGGATGTACGCTATGATGATCTAGGGAAATGTGTGATTTTTGAACCCATTTATAAGCCGCTCCGATGGTCACAAAATTACCAACACTCTATAGGCAGTCGACGACATAGAAAACTAAATCGAAAGCAATTTTTTCCTATGCTCGGGTGTGTTAAACCCATGGTTGTTACTATCTAAGATGCTAGCACCATGGAAGCTTGCTTGAGGATGTGCCAAGCTAAGATATGCTTGGTTAACTTGAGTTGGCACTTTTAACACTAGCATTAGCACTTTTAGCGTTATAGTGGCTAACTAGTGCCAATGTGGTGCTAACTTGGCGCTAATAGGAGAAAAGGCTAGGGTTAGCCTAACTCATAGGCTCAATACGTCTTTTAAGGAATTGCTACTAGTTGGTGGCGTGTCCAAGAGGAGTGACGCATAATTTTTGGATGATCTTTAAGCAAAATGTTAAAGTAGCATATTTGTGCTCAAAAGAGCAATTTGAGAAGATTTCTTTACGAACGAAGCATTAAGATAGAGTACATTTTGGGGTTTAAGCATTAGTTATTCCCACTGTTTTAGATGTTACTGTAACATTGATGTGCATTCAATGCAAGTTCAAGGAATTCTTGAGACTAGTCCAATATGGCATAAATATTGTGAGTATTGAGGAGGCTGCGAGGCCAGTTTAGAATATTTGCAGGGAATTTATATCCTTAATTTGCTTGTGGAATATAAGTAAAGATACAATATTCCGTGTTTTTTTATAGAGCTAGGCATATACGCATAAGTATTCCCATATCCTTTTATTTTTCTGCTTTTTGGCAGAGGGTAATTTTACAATTCCCGCCCTTGTCAAAAACTCACCATCTACAAGCTATTACATGACTATTGAACTTACTATTTTCACTAGACTTGACATTGATCAGTCTAATTATAAATTTTATGAATCGAGCGACTTGCCTCACTAATTAGACAAGTCACTGACTTGACTTAACCAAAATAATGGAGCCCATGACTCCATTATTTTTCTACGAGATACCAAATACAACACATGAGAGGATTCTCATTGTGGTATTGTTCTGGCGGTCTACGATAATCGTGCATTATGGAAACACATCCATGAACAAGAAGGTAGCAAGTAGTGGGACGGTTACATGGAAGTTGAGAGAGAGAGGAGTAGTGGTCATACAAGTCCTCCATATTTTTCGGACATGACTCTACTACAATCTCCACAATCGCTATTTCTCCACTTCTTATGTAACTTCCTCCACTTACGAGAAATCAGTGTGTCTCCTCAAAACTTTAAAAAGAACAAGAGAGAACTAAGAGACAAGATATACATAATTAGAAATTTATTATAGGGATAATCCATTCTTCACTATGCACTAAAATTACTCATCACACTAAGATTTTTTTTAACCTTCTTTGCTTCCCTCCCCTAAGACCTACCTAATCTTCTACACCTTTGTGATCGAAGCAGGAGATTAATGACCATTTATTGGTTTAGGATCGTCATGTTCGAGCTTGATCTCTCGAACCTATTTTTTTCATCCTAAAACAATTG
>JAJJMC010008556.1:2579412-2651029 GCA_023531435.1 Papaver californicum | reverse complement strand
GATGCCAACTTTCTTCATACCAATATTGCTACTGGCACCACCAACATACCCTCTCCTGGTAACACGACTGTTGCGAACACCACAGATACCCAAACACCGCTCAACATTATTGGTATGATGCAGAGAAATGATGTTTTTATCATAAATTAAGAAGACATGGATACCAATCAGAAAAAAGAACTCACTTGTCTCAAGATCCTAACGGAACAACTTTCTCCAGAACCAATTTGTCACAAGTTGCAGCAGTCGATGACCCCTAGACTACCAACGTCAATGTCTCCAGAATCAATATTCAAGAAAATGACAAGATTCTCATTAAAGAGAGCAACCAAGGAGTCAACAATCCAGCCTTGCCAGCTATGAAGATCCAAAGAGACCCTTACATTTTTTAGGAAAGGAGGGTCCAGTCCCATTTAATTAGCATTAACCTTTCCACCCTCCCCTTATTCAAAATATCATTTCACCAGGAGGGTATATCTCTCTTTATTTTTCCTAAAAAACATGATCAGATCTGAAAAGATTGTTCCAGATAGACGACGAACATCCTGGTGACTATATATCCCGAGCCAGGGTCCAAAAGCCGTAGAGATATATGTTGGAGAAGTCGTCTTGTCAGTAAACAATACTAAATCCAATCATCTATGAGGTCATGTCAGAACGAAAGGGTCAAGAGGAAGGTTTAATCTCAAAAAGCGTCACGAATTGAACGCTTACCATCATCCTCAACCACAACTTCATCCTTAGCTTCGGCACCATCCCAAAGAAAAACTCTGCTCCACATCCCAGACAAAGCTCTATAGGAACAACAACATAAATTAAAACCATCTCCAGTATTCTTAGATTCTTATTTTACGAGAATCCTCTGTCGTTCAGGAACTTCACTCTCTCCAGAGAACATGTCAACCGAAGAGTTATAACCCTGATGAGATTATGTACTCTTCATAGTCACAATGCAAAGGTATTTTCACTACCCTCAACTACGTCGTAGCTGACATATTCCTACAACTCCAAGAAAGGATGAGACGCACCCCAAACCTGCTTCAAATAACACAAGTGTGACTGAGGTCTACTCAGCAACCCATCTTTGAAGATCGGTTCAGCTACTTCAGATTATCCCTTCTTTTTCCTTTCGTGAATCTCTGTTTCAATCTTTTTCCTTTGATCTCTCAAACATACCTAAAAATACCATTTTATAGTATATTTATTTTCACTTTAAAACAAATTGTAAAAGTTATGTTTAAAAATCATGCATATTTATAAACAAAAGAGAAAAAACCGTTGGCGGTATAAACTCGATCGTTAGAGAGACATAGTCTCAACTGAACGATAAAATTTCTATCACCAGCAATAAATCTATGCCACTGGCGATGGAGATTCTATCACTCGATACATATTCTATCTCTTAGCTCTTTTCTCAAAATGATGAGACAATTTCGTCAGACCACCTGGTATAATAATTTGAGAAAAAATTTAGCTTCCATAAGGACCGACTTTTATCATACGTGTAAAACACATTAAGGATATTACTGTCGTTTTCCCTTCTTTTATAATTTCAAATGACCATGGTTCTATGAATAAATTCGAAATTACCGGAGGTTTGGGAGCATGGAAAAAAAGTAAAAGGGGGCCTCAACTTAGTATTCCCTGATTTAAATAATTAGTTAATCAACACATTTTCTCTCTCAAGAAATAATTAAAAAACCGATTGGACATAAACGAAAATTGGTTAGATATTTTAATTGAAGTAATCACTAACAAAACTGATGATTACTGTAAACAAAGCATAAAAAAATCACAAATTAGGGTTCACTTTTCAATAATCTCGTCTTGGGGCTTTTGATTTTTTTGTCTCTCCTCTCTTGTCACTCTCTCGCTCCCCATTCTCTCTCTCCAAATCCATATGAAACCAAAACTCATTAAACCACCTCATCACTCATCAGTAAGAATATAACTTTTCTGTAAAACAAAAAAATCTAGTAGTAGAACTCCTCACTAGATCTCTTCACATAGATTCATTCATCTTTTTTCTCTGTTAATGACAATCATACTAAAAAATCTTCACTTCTTTCATCTACTTATTATCATAACTGTATTTTTCACAGATTCTCATCCATGTTCATCTTCAAGAACTGAAGAATCTTCATGTTTACCATTCAATTCAACACTATCTTATCCATTCTCAACAACCCCGGGTTATGGAAACCCATGGTTTCAGATCCATTGTTTAAACCAATCTTCAAAAGTACTTTCCGTTAATGGGTTCTCTTTCTCTTTACTTCATTTTGAGCCCAACACTTCTTCTTTACTTGTCTCTCCTTTATCTCTTTTAAACCCTACTGAAAAAACCCAGTGTTCTTCAGTTCTAACTCATTCTATAAATCTTTCTGGTTCACCATTTAGATTCTCTGATTCATCTTGTTCTCGTCTATCTTTTGTCAAACCTTGTAGTAAGCCATCTCTTACAACTCATCCAAATTGCAGTGTTTGTAGTTGGGAGTGTGAATTATATAAACGACCAATTAAACTATTACAAGGTTGTGAATCAAAGAATCACTCTGATAATCAAGAAGAAGATGAAGAACATAATGGTTGTCAAGAAGATTTCTTAGGGTTCTTAGAGATTTATTTAAAGAATGGTATTCAAATCCAGTATGATGAAAATATAGATACTTGGTTTTCAAATTGCAGAATTTGTGAATCAGAAAATGGGGTTTGTGGGTTTAATTCAACAGACCCACTTAAACCCTTTCTGTGTTTTTCATCTTCATCCTCACAGATTACCCAGCAAGTCATTATCCATAAGTATAAACCAAAAAAGATTGCTCTTTTCATTTCTCTCTTCATTTTCGTATGTGTTTTGTTTCTTTCTGCACTGATATTAGCAGTATTTAGATTCAGAAAAACTTATCCTTCTTCTCAAACCGAAGAAGATCCAACAACTCTGTTTCTAAATAAACATCGTACACCAAATCTGCTACTACCACCTGTGTATAGTTATGAAGAACTTGAATTAGCAACAAATGGGTTTGATCCAAAACGTAAAATTGGTGATGGTGGATTTGGGTCTGTTTTTCTGGGGCAACTATCTGATACTAGACTTGTTGCTGTGAAAAAACTTCATAAATTACATAGTACTACAGCTGCTAGTAAACCATTCTGTAATGAGATTTTGATTCTTTCATCTATTAATCATCCAAATCTTGTTAAACTTCATGGATATTGTAGTGATCCAAGAGGTCTTCTTCTTGTTTACGATTATGTTCCTAATGGTACTTTAGCTGATCATCTCCATGGTTCCAATAGCTTATACAGAAAAGGGTCTTTATCTTGGCAGGTAACAACTCAAATTTCACTCTAGTATTTCATTTTCATCCATTTCTATGTTAGCATTACATGAAGTTACCAAAATGTTTGTACATTTTCATTCAATTGGATGCTATGTTGTCAAAGGCGAGGAGGGGCACAATTCATTATGAGATTGCAAGTGCCCAACAGTTGAGCTTTTCCATTATGTAAAAACTCATGAATGTGTGTATGAAGTTTGTAGCATTTTATGAAATTGGTCTCTCTGATATTTTTTCGCAGGTGAGAGTTGAAGTGGCATTACAAACAGCAATGGCAGTTGAATACTTACATTTTTCAGTAGACCCAGCAATTGTTCACAGAGATATAACATCATCAAATATATTTGTTGAAAAAGATATGAAAATCAAAGTTGGAGATTTTGGTTTATCAAGACTACTAGTTTATCCTGAATCATCACTATCATCTAGATATATATGGACAGGACCACAAGGAACACCAGGATATCTAGACCCAGATTATCATAGATCACTTAGATTAACAGAAAAAAGTGATGTATATAGTTTAGGTGTAATATTATTAGAGCTAATATCAGGTATGAAAGCTGTTGATTTGAATAGAGATAAAAGAGAAATAGCTCTAGTTGATCTTGTTGTATCGAAAATTCAAGTTGGTTGTTTACATCAAGTAATTGATCCAGTTTTGGTTAGTATTGAAGGTGAAGAAGGTGCAGAAGGTATGATAAGTAGTGTTGAATCAATGGCGGAATTAGCTTTTCGATGTGTTGCTGCTGAGAAAGATGATAGACCTGATGCTAAAGAAGTTGTGGCTCAATTGAAACAGATCAAGAATTGTATTTCTAGTAGCAGACATAGATAGGCAGAGTTTTTCAAATGCAAGTGTTCAAGAGTTGGAGTTGGTCAGACACTTGGTAGTTGTACCTGGAGACCTGGATTATCTTGGGGGCATTAGTCCCCCTTCTATTGTACATAGGTATCTTTGAAACCCTATTTATACAGGGTATGTAAAATGTAGATCAGGGGATCATTATTAGCCTAGTCAGTTTACTATTTGAAATCCCAAATTTGTTTAGAAGAAATCAAGATGTATTACACGTATTTAAATTTAAACTGAATTATCTATGTGTAAGTTTCAAATTTAAACTTCCTAACAATTTGGAAAGTTTGATTCCACCAACAGCAAGCAACATCTTTTCAAACCAAATATTTTTTCTGTTTAGATAAGTATCTCGAGGGTGGTTGTATCCATAACTATATTTTGATATATTTAATTTATTTATAAAAAAATTAATTCATAAAATGTGTATGGATTTTAAGAATTTTTAAAAATCCATTTAGTTACTCATCGATAACAAACTGGGGATGGATTAAAGTTTTTAAAAACCCATAATATTCAGTAGAAGATTTTTTTAATCCTATATAAAGTGGCATTAATATTTATAAAAATCTATATTTTATAGGAGATGCTCTAAATAACATGTTCCAAACATCAGAAGTAGTTTTCAAGAGTTAGAAACAAAAAAGTAATTGTGAAGATATATTTAGTAAGTCCTTAAAAGAAGCTCTAATCAAATGAAAATTTGAAAAAGATTAATCCACTTCTTAGCCATATAAAAACACCTCATTTGAACGTGTTTACTTAGTCTAATCTCCAAACTTCTCGCAAATAACACCAACTGACTAAAATTATATGCCAAGTAAGTTCAACCAATTCAGTTTTGCTTTTCCTTTTACAGCTTTCAACATTCTCTCTGTGTAAACCATCAATGGAATACTACCACCTCTACTATTCTCATTTCTGTTCCTTGTTTATTGCCGGTTTGATTCGGGTTTAGGTAGAGGAAGAAGATGACGGTTAAGGGAGGCGCAAACCATGCTTGTGCTGCCTGCAAGTATCAAAGAAGGAAATGTGCACCTGATTGTGAATTAGCTCCGTACTTTCCTCATGACCAGCCAAAGATGTTTCAGAATGCTCATAGACTTTTTGGTGTTAGTAACATTCAGAAAATTCTTAGACCTCTTACTCCTAATCTGAAAAAGGAAGCAACAAGATCCATTATTTACGAATCGAATATGAGAGCTCGTTTTCCTGTTAGTGGTTGTCAAGGTATTATTATGCACCTCCAATATCAAGTCCAACAAACTCAACTGGAACTTCATTATGTCAATGCTCAGCTTGATATTTATCGTCAACAAAATCAAATACAAACTACACCAGAACTGCTGCAATTCGGTAGCATCACCACCACCGCAGCTGCGTCTCCGTCCCCGGATTATAACACGCTTTCTCTGTTTCAACAACAGTCATATGATGCTAATAATACTTGTATTGCTAATGGTGGTGACGAAGGAGCTAGTATTTTGCCAATTCAATCTTTTCCTAATGAAAATAATGGATTTACTAATGAAGTTAACACGGCAGGTTATGTAAAAAATGAAATTGTTAATCCTTCATGGATCCAACATGATTTCAATGCTACCGATCATTATAATAGTAATGGCAATAACTCGACGAGAGTTCAGTCTCATGAGTTTTTTGTTGAACAACCTGTATCGTTTCATCAAGAACCTGACGTAATAGAATCGCAAGATTATGATGAAATGCCTGCTTTTTTCGATGCTATTGATGACAAGGAAGGTTATGAGTCGAGGTAATTTCTATTCTTTGTGGTTTTGGTTACTTTCATCTATTTTAATCAACATTAACATACAATTTTAAGAATTTGCTATTGGTTCATTGTTATGCAGCAGTCCTGAATCATCTCCAGGAGAGGCAATACAAACAATTGAGCATGTTTCAGAGTATGAGTTAAAAAATGCAGCAGCATGCTTCAGCCTGACAAGTGTGAACTGGCCAAAGTAACGAGAGGGACCGCAAGAAAAATGAAAGCATGACGGAAGAGGAATAAGACTTTGAACTTTGAAGAGTTTTTAACTACTGTCTGCTTTTCCATTTCCTATTTCCCCTTTTTGCAGTAGTAGGTTACGTTTCACAATTTTGAGCATTTCCAAGAATTTCGAAATTTTCTATTTAATCATACACTCTCAGTAAAACTTTATTTCATAATGAATAAACAAATTATTCATTCTCCTTACTGAATCAAACTTCTACTTACTCAAGACACTAACAGCTATATATATTATAAAGCCATGATGAGAAAATGCTGAGAATCAAATCTCAATGAAAATACGACTTTCGTAAGAGGATAAGGTGGAACAAACGAATAAAGGTATGTTGTTATTCATGCTTTCCTATCATTACATTCTTAGTTTGCCGTCTATAAGTTTCGACTCATATAAGGCAACTTATTGCAATCGTTAAGTGTACCATTTCCAAATTATATAGGAAGATGCATATGACATGTAGGCATTATTGAAATTTCAAGGTAAAAGTAGTTGCAATGTTCAGAATAATGTAATGCTACAACAACAACAGCAACAGCCGGTAAAGGAAATCACCTCTACTCTCCAACTCGGGGATTGCTCATACCAGCTGTCAAAAATATGCAGACTCCAAAAATCTGTCTCTTTCTGATATATCATTCACATCTTCTCTTCCTGCCAGAGAATAGCCTCTCTCCTGAGGAAACAATTGAAAAAAAATCTTAATGTCGAACTTTCAGTTATGTAATTGTGTGTCTTCTCCTGGAAGAAAAAAGCATGCAGCTGTGATCCTATTATGCTTCCTACAGTATACTTTTCTGGATATTATCTTTAGGTGTTATGCTTCAGAAGTCATCCCATGAGTTCTGAAATAGAAGGCATGTCGAAATGACTGTTTGAGAGGTACTCATATATTAGCTTTGCATCTTCTTAAATATTCTTAGTCCTAGATTTCCTTTTAAAAGGTAATTGACACAAGAGTCTTATGCCGGACTGATCAAGGCTAACTTTCTATGTCTAGAGGTGTTAAAGCTTAGATTAGGGGAATAAAACACTCAGTACATCTAACTAGCTAAGATATTCCTTACCAGCAAACGCCACAAGAAAGGAACCCCTTCGGTCTTCTTAATCCGCTTCTCAATTGGTTGATTGCTGTAATTCAAACCTTATAATATGAGAAAGAAACAAAATCTTCAAGACTAAAAATAATGGATATCATACCCATCTGAAATTGTCCAGTGTTCAACAGAACACAGTACCAAACTTCGTTAAATACATCAAGTTGTTCATCTGATGCCCCAATTATATGGAGTGAGAGTAAGGAGTTATATAGACGTTAATAAATTTTGTTTAATGCAAATTAAGAAAAAGTATTGAAGAGAGAAGCTGATGGTTTACCTTGCAGTTACAGGTATCAAAATCTGGAACAAGCAATTCAAATGCTTTTTCATGATTTCCTCGCCCAAATTCAAGTAAGGCTTCTGCAAGCTAAGCATTATAACAAATAAGACAATAGCCAGAAGGTTTCTACTAGCTACCTGCCTAGTCAGGTCTCCTTTTAGGTTTCTACTAACAAAAAAGACAATAACCCTGTGAAGACACTTATCTGTGATGTTTTTGCTTTTGTTTTTTATTCTTGTTCATTTTCAAATATACTCTAAAATTACGTCCATCATTGTTTAAGACGAAAGTATTTGATATATTATCTACCAAGGTGCGCTCGTCGGAAATTAAGCAACTAATGTAAAGATTGTTCAACCTATAAGGCTAAGAGAACGAGACCAACCAGGTTCCCTGTCTGCAGGGATTGTTTCTTCTTCCTTGTCATTACAAAAATTTACCAAAAAAAAAAAAGAAAAAAAGAGAGAAAGATATTAGTCCCAGTTACGAGGAACTGAGGACCCGATAATATAATATGAAGAGATAAGGGAAGTGGTTCTTTTACCTGGATTTCATTGTGTTGAGTAAACTTTCTGCTTCAGTAATTTGTTGGTGCTAGCTAAGGCCCATAATATTAATATATCCAGATGCCACTCGATATGCCAGACAGGCTGCAATTGTGCAGACCGTTAACCAAAATCCGAATGTACCCTAATATTGGGATCAAGTTCTATGTTTACACAGCAGCGTTTCTTCAGAGTTCTTTAATCTGTTGAACTTTGTTTAAGCAATATTCAACCATATTTTATGAATCGAAGTTCATATTTTTTGCAGAAAAGATGTACTATAAGCATTACCCTAATATATGTTAACATTGACACCTTATATATAATAATAACTCATTAATACACTGAAAAAATCACAGATATCATGACTTCTTTAATTATTTCATATAGGGCCCTTACATATATCATCAAAATGCATCATTAACGCAGTGGCCATCGACAATGAAACTTAAAACCTGAATATAAACTTAAATCAACTCACTTGGTCAGTAAGACAATCCACCAAGATCTTCAGGCGGTCCCCAAATGAACTAATATGACCGCGTACATATACCCGCATCAACAAAGCTAGAGCATTCAGACAGACCTGATTCCACAAAATTGGTATGACTTACTATGTGCAGCATACTTGTTCGATTTAGTAACGATACTTGTAAACTTACCTCTACCCGTGAAGCATCACTTCTTTGCAACTCTTTCCATATATGGTGGTCATAAACTTCCAAGACACCAATTGTGCGTGAACCTGAACATTAAATTAAGCTATCTAAGATGTATACAACGTCAATGAAAAGAAAATGAAAAACTACTTGGAAGATTTTGATGATTGTACATAAATGATGAACGAGATCCCCACGAAGATGAACACTTCTTCATGAACTCTCTTGCCTCCTTGAAGCGGCATTCATAATGAAGAACATGGCATAACTGCACTTATGCTCACGCGTTATTTCACAGGTGAAACAAAGATGACTAGAGTTGTAGCCTTACACAGGCAAGTGATTGGGTGTACGAATATGCTTCTTTTCATATATAAAGATTAACTCCGACTGCTCGAATTACCAGCAATGAAAAAGTGGAAATTCAACCTTTCGTTTTAAGCAAAGCTCACAGGGAGCAAACAAAGATTGAAGAGTAACAGGGAAACAGAAAATAGAGTGGGGCATATGACCTGCCCTCCAAGTGGAAATTCGACTGCTAACTTGTATATGTAACTTTTAGCATGTACGTGAGTCTGACGATACAACTTGGCCAGCGCTTCAAACATATGCATATATCACAGGACATTTTGATAGAGCTTTGACTTACACCATGTTATGACCAGAGGTCATGCATATTGATTTCCAATCCCTTCCTTGCAGCTTTCTCGGCATCTGAATTTCTGCCAAGTTCTAACAAAGGAAAAGAAAGCATTCCGTGTATGTAGTCTTCTTGTTGATTTTGTGGTAAAACCTGTCACAAATCAGTACCAAACTCAAAAATTAAAGGAAAAGGGTGCAGCGAAGTATTCATAGCAAAGAAATCCCTTGGATTGTTACCAAGCTACTAACTAGAAAGCACATACATAGAAACTGTCACAAAAACACATTGTAACATTGGAATAAAGTCTTAGTTGTTTATTCAGAAAGGAACATGAAAGTGCAAACCGCAAAAAGAAGCCATTACCTGCTCAACAAGACTCAAACACAAATCAGGTCGACCCATGTAAAAGCATAGAATTTGTCCCCTTTTTAAAGATGCCAAGTCTTTTGGGAACTGTTTCAATAGCTGTAAAAGCAAATATAAAATTTCAAACTACACGGAAAAAAAAAAAAAAAAAACTTGAAAAAGCAAAATGCAACAAGTATAGCACCTTACATGATCAAAGGGGATAAACCCAAAATTGAAATAAGCCCAAAATTCAAATTCACCAAGGAAAAACACATAAAGATTGTACCTTTGAGTGCAAATCATATGCCAAATGGTCATCCCTGTCTTTAACAACCAAGCTAGAAATAGCATCAAATACAGCCTTTTCATATGATGTAGCATATTTCTGAACAGAAGGGTTACAGTAGTTCAAATTCAAACTCAAGATCATAAAGAGACAATAATAAAACTTACAAATATATAATTCTTACTAGTTGAGATTTAGCAGATGAGAGATGGAATTGGCTCTTTGAAGCGCTAGATGAAGAGACTAAATAACCAGCTAAAGTATTAGCAAGAACACAGCTTTGATCATGAGTTGGTGCTTCAAGTATAACTGATGGTTTTCTCCCATAACTAAGAACCTATAATCATCCAGTGAAACAAAATCAGTCTCAAATAAATTAAAAAAAACCCCATGAAAGGGTACAGAAGGGGAAGAAGAAACCAACAACCAACCTCTAAATAGTAAGAATTAATAGCAGAAATGCAAGAATCAGAAGAAGTTAGAACAGGGTACCCCCATTTATCAAACTTTACCGTATTTTCTTCTTCTCTTTCCATTTTTGATTTTGGGTGACTAGATTCTATTAAGGTTGCTGACTAGTTTGATGTTAATGTTATTATTATAACTACTGATGTGAATCCCCGCTCTATTTTAGATCATTGACAGACAGAGACGACCAACACGTAGGATCTCACTAAAAGTTGCAAAAGTGTAGGCATATCGTGCGGATGGATGTGAAATCATGTAATGCGGACGATGGCATAAATGGAAAACAACAAAAATGCACACGCTCGTGACTTGTAAAGAAACTAGAATTTAGGTAGAGTTTGTGTAGTACAAGCAACTAACCATCAAAGCTAGGGCAAAGTGCTTTTAGAGTGTATCTTATATTTAGAGAGCTTATATAGGGCTTACACATTGATAAAGAGACTTTTTATGTGAAAATAAAATTGAGATATTTGAAGTGAATTTCAAAAATCTCTTATCCACTACTTTTTTAAAATGGCTAAACTACCCATGTTTAGTTAATATTAGTAAAATTAATTAGCTATAGATTAGGCTACTAATAATTAATTTAAAATAATCTTATACTTAATCAAATCAATTTTTTTTTATTTTTGGTTTGGTGGAACGAAAAAGTAGAAGAAATGAAAGAGAATTTTTTAGGGTTTTTTGAAAAGCGCTAGATTTTGATTCACTCAACCAGAGTAGTCAGGTATACCTCTAACTTAAACTCTTGGTCTTTCTATGGCTCAAATTTGATAAAATTACGTAAAAAAGTATGATTTTTTTTGTGATTCGGGGAACATTACGGTTGGGTTTTCTTGTCGAACCCAACCGTAAATAATTTTTACGGTTAGGTGTTCATCCTAATCTAACCGTAACCGTATTTTCATGGAACAATCAATCGTAACAGTTTTACGGCTGGGTTTTACATAAGACCAAACCGTAACTAATCTTCAAAAAAAAGTTTTCATATCCAGGATAATTTACGGTTGAGATTTGACAAACACACCCAACCGTAAATACCAATTTTAGTTTTACATAGAGGTTTATACGGTTGGTTACGGTCCTAAAGACCTAACCGTAAATCTGTCAACCGATTTCAGCCTATATCTACGGTTGAGTTTGGGCTTCCCAACCCAACCGTAAAACATCCTTTGGAGCATTGAGTTTAAGGTCAAATTGGGGTTTAAAAATCAATTTTTAAACCTATTCAATAATTTTAACTAGATTGAAGGTAAATTAGGTCATTCAAACAAACAAAAACCGAAAACAACACAAGTAGTAGAATACAATTTTCAATGGTCCAGGAATATTTCCGGTTGGATTTGGGCTTCCCGACCCAACCGTAAAATTGATATCCATATCTACGGTTGGGTTTTCGCTGAAAACCCAACCGTAAGTCTGGCATAAAAAATGTCAGTTTTATGGTAGGGTTTTGACTCAATAACCCAGCCGTAACTCTGGGAATTATAATACTGATAGTTTTACAATTGGGTATGGACTTGCGAATCCAACCGTAAATAATCAGTTGTTTTTTTTTTTAGTTGATTTCTCCTTTGCTTGGTTTCCAACTTGAAATTTTTGTAAATAAAACATGAAATTTAGCTAGACCAATTTAAGATAAAAACTATCTCATACATTCTAACTAAATTGAGATATGAATATTGTTGCAAGAAGTTATAATACACCCACAAAAAAAACCTTAGTTTGACGCAATTGTTATAATCAACGTAGAGTTAGGGAGAAGGAGGAGGGGTATGTCGATCACCATAACGAACTCTTTTTTTGCTCGTGCTACAACGAGTAAGAGGACCAGCACGACCGCCACGAGTACGAGCACCAACATGACCGCCACGAGTACGAGCACCACCTTGCACATCCTCGGCTTCATCATGTGTCTTTTCATCACTAGGTTGCGGCTCTCTTCGGCTAGTAGTCACATCTCTTGTACCGGCTCTACTCCTCTTTAAACTTCGCACTGTCTCATCTTCGTTTGATTCATGAAGCTTCCTCATTTTGGCTTGTAGGTTCTTTAATTGCTCAAACGTCATCCAATCACCTCTACTTAGGCATGGAGTCATAGACTCTGCCAATGCAAGTGCTTTCTTTTTGAAGTTATTTTTCTATTCACATATGAAAATAAATGTTGGTTGAGTCTTTAGTAATAAATCTTAAAAACATTAATAACATATGTAATTTAGTACCAAATTGAAATATGCCTTTTTCCAAACATCAATGACACCATCTCTTGTGTTGTTTCCTTGACCCCTTTGAAGTATTCTCATAGATTCTGGATCAATATTAATCACATTTGGATGACCAAAATGGCGATACCGATCCAAGTAATCTTCTACGACCTCTTTTGTACCCGAAGATGGATTTACCTCCTTCATTTGGATTTGGTATTCCGGTTTATGGCGGTTGTTCCAAACCGCGACCGAAGGCGTTGGGATGTAGTTGAGCACGATGCTTGGGTCTTCGATCATGGAGCCATTCACACATAATTTAAAGGCTTCGATTGTTACCTTGGTTTGGACATAACCATATTGGCTGAGAGTTCGACGAGGGTTGCACATCACGAACCCAAACAGATGGTACAAAGGCCCGTTGTAGCCTGACACGTCCAATAATTGACGTAAATCTTCTACTACTCCATCATCATCTATGTCAATCTTCACATAAGGATCAAACACCACATCTTCTACGTTGAAAGCATCAATTTCACTTCTCTTCTTTGCTATATGCACTTATTTATGCTTTGACTGAGTACCGGTGAATAAGAATTTCTTTCCTGTAGGTCCAATAAAATCACTGCTCCACTCCGTCTTAGGAGACAGGCTCGGAAAGTGATCATAGACCCATGCCTATGAAGAATAATAAATATTATTATAAGATAATGCGTAAAAAAAATTAAATTTGAACATTGAAATTCCAACAATAAATTACCTGAAGAAGACCAATATTCCCGACAATCTCAGTACCTCTAACCCTCGAAGCTTTTCTAAGGTTGGAAAGTAGGTAAGCGAGGGTGGCAGTTCCCCACGAATACTCATGCGTCAACCGGAGATCGTTCAACCATTGTAGAAAGTGAGCGTTGACCCTATTTCCTGAGTTGTCAGCGAAGAAGATGGTACTAATCATATATAACAGATACGCCCTGGTTGTACGCATAGATCTAGTTTCATCTATGACGACCCCATCCTTTTACAATTGCAGGGTTCCTCCAAACTTCTCCCTCAGACTACGCAACAAGATCTTCTTGGTCATACCTAAACCTTTCTTCGTTGCTTAACCCGGTTTATCTCCAACAACCAATTTAAACTCTAAATCGGCATTTGTCTTCTCCCATCCAAGTGTATCTTTGAAAAGGACACAGAGATGACTCCAAGACATGTTGTTGTCAACATCTTCATACACGGCTTTTCCTTCAACTTGTAAGCCAAGAATTGACTTGACATCATCCGCCGTTATTGTCATCTCGCTGAATGGGAGATGAAACGTATCGGTTTCAGGCCAATAACGTTCCCTGAAGGTTGTGCAGGTAACACTGTCATATTCCAACATAGAATTGGTAATTCCGGGAGCTAACCCTCTACCATTTACGAGAACTTGGACGACCATACATTCTTCAGCTAACGACCAATGTTGAGCCCTTTGACGAACCAATTTCTTCATGGTTTGTGTATGATCCTACAAAGAATTAAAAAAAAATTAACTTGAAGTTAAAGAAATGGAAATTTATAAAAACAAGAGAAGTTTTTAGATTAATACACTAGTCTCAGCAACTTTGGCATCCCATGAATGCGGATAACCAAATAATATTGCAGACCTGTCTGGGGCCTCACCCCAAGGTCTTCCATTCTTCTTCTTAGGCAACAACACGTCTTTGCCTTTGGGAATATGTTTTCCTTTCGGTTCTGACTGCTTCCTTGGCTTTTTTTGCTTCACTTGAGGTTGAGTAAAAGCAACAACAATTTCTTTACCTTTGCCTTGAGAGACAAATTGTTCTACGTCCGTCTCTTCTTCATCACATTGTTCCTCTTGTGGTGGTTCTCTAATCACAAGCGCACCTCTACTGAACACCGGTAGATCTTCGAAGTCTTGGAAAACATTATATTCCTCTTGAGGTAGTACTTCTTGAGTAGAACTACCACCCCATACCTCAAAAGTCTTCTTCTTCTTATCGTTCTTTCTCAATCCTCTATTATCTACCCCTAAATGAACTCCGTGGCGAGGGGTTGGAGTGTGATCAATTGGTGTTAAATTATTATCCCTCTTATTCCTACAACATACAAGAAATACAAGTTAGATAATTTACAAACAATTTAACACAAGAATTCAATCAAAAATTTAAAAATTCAGAAATCTTTACGGTTGGGTTACACATATCGAACCCAACCGTAAATAATCAACAACAAGAAGTTAACCTAAACATGAGATTTTACGGTTGGGAATTGACAATCCGACCCAACCGTAAATAATCATCAGTAAAAAATTTGAACTAACCAGGAGAATTTACGGTTGAGAATTGACAATCGAACCCAACAATAAATAATTCTCAACAAAAAAAATTTGACATATGCAAAATAATTTACGGTTGGCAATTATAATCAAACCCAACTGTAATAAAAAAAATTATTTGAGTGCAAAATAGTTTACGGTTGGGTTCAGAATCGAAGCCAACCGTAAAATATCATATTCATCTCCTTCCTTTTTATTTATGGTTGGGTATTTTTATAACCCAAACATAAAATTTAAAAGAAACCAGTTACGGTTGGGTTTTCCAACCGAAGCCAACCGTAAATATTTCTGGAAACCTATTTTTTTTACAACTCCATCAATCAAACACGAAAATCAATCACTTTAGGTAGGGATGTCAACGGATGCTATCGCAACGGATATTGGCTCAGACGGTTCCGATATCCGATAAGTTCCGACGGAATCTTAAACTTCAAATTCGATTCCGTTTCGATAAGCTTATCGGATATCAGATATTATCCGATAAATATCCGATAACTGATAGAAATCTTATAAACCTATTTTTTCACTTCAAATTTCCGATAATTTTTGATAATTCGGCTGAAGATATATATGCTATCGGTATCGGATGTTATCGGACGGATACTGGCTCAGCCGGATCCGTTTCGATAACACGAAAAATATCCGATTCAATATCCGTTTTCGACATCCGATATCCTCTATACCGAATAATATCCTATAGGATCCCGGATTTACGAAAACTGCTATCGGATTTCGGATTGGGATTGACATCCCTAACTTTAGGGTTTTAAAAATAACATGGATTTTGTTGAATACCTTATATGCACCATTTGTTGTGGTTTCAGAGTTTGATTTCCTTCACCACCGATTTGTTTTTCAATCTCTTGATTAGGTTGTAAAGTTTCATTTTGATTGTCATCACTACTACCTTCTACACCTTTAGTATGATTCTTCATCACGAACTTTAGAGTTTAATCGACGAAGAATTTTTCAAATCGACGAGGAATTTCGATGGAGAAAAAAAGTTGAAATGGAGATGAGGGATATACGGTTGGGTTGGATAAGAAAGGGTTTGAATTGAAATGAAAATGTATTAGATTAGAAAGGTTTTGTTTTGTTTAGGTTTTAATTGATTGAAGGGTAATATGGACATTTAACATAGCCCATAGGATACCCCCTAAAGAATTATTTAGTCACCCTGAATCGTAAAGAAGCCCCTTTATCAATAAGCCCCTATGCAAGCGGGGGACGTGGATAAACAATGCCTTTTAATTTGCCACTTACCAAATTTTAGTACAATAGAATTTTGATAAATTAATAATTTCGTAAAAATAATAAGAGTTTTGGTTCTAATTAGACTTGTATGAGCTAAATTTTAACTCGATAAATTAATAACTTTATTAAAATAATACTCCCTCCGTTTCTAGAAAAGTGTTATTACCGATTTTTTATTTTAGCCTAAAAATAGGTCAAATTGAAAAAGTGATGGTAACTCTTTTCCTAAAATGAAGATAGTAATTTTTATTGGTCCAATGGCTATTAATATATGAAAATTTTACTGTAATAGAAAAATTGTGCTAATGGTCGTTGCAAAATGTCTAAATCACCTTATTAACTGTATAAATCTCACATAACCAACTCTCAACTCAAATTTCTCTATATAAATTTAATTTTCACAACTTTAACAACGAAAAACATTAAACCATATATTATTAAAATTTGATGAAGAATTAAAAGAAAGAAAAATAAAGTCTACCACTAAGTTGGAACTGTATACAGAGAAAATATCTAGAGTTCCAAATCCAAGAGGAATATTTACAAGAAAATTGGTGAATTAATTTCGAGAAGAATACCATAAAAAGATGATCCAAGATTATTTTGTTTTTAGATTGATGCACTTCGATCAAGATTTCCATCGTCGTTTCCATATGGGCCACAACTAGCTGATTAGGATTGTTGAAATAATCTAACTATGCCGATAAGACTGTAGTACAGTGGTAGATCATCGGGTGATGATACCAACGACCTGAGTTCGAAGCTCATCAGTATCAAATTCTTTATCGATAAGATAAGAAAAGAAATAATTTAATGGTACTAACGATGAGTGCATTCGTATGTGAAAAAAATAGCATCTAATATCTAATTATGCTTTGTGAAACTATAATCAATAATTTATGCTCCAAGGTTTTTATGAAAGCCAACTCAGGATGATGTAAATCGGACACTTGAGGAAAACAAGAAAAAGGGCTTTCAAAGAATGTTTGGTAGTCTTCGGTAGAGAGGATGACATGTTGCTTAAAAAAATTATTATAAGGGTCATTAAGCAAAACCAACTGGTATATTAAAAGCTTATATTACTTATGATAGTTGGATATGATATTCTTAATTTGGAATTCCTAGATCGACAAGACAAAACTGTTTTACATAAATCACCATAATTTTAGTTGTAGTTCATTAATTTTCAAAGTATCAACTAACAAAATCTCTATGTACGCATTACTACTAATATCGTCATCTAGGTATTCTTTTAACTGTGAAATTACAATATGATGATCTAGGAACTTTGTTTATTTTCCGGTTTTCCACATTGAATGAAGTTAAATCTCTATAAGAAGTGTCGTTTCTCATTTGTCTTGTTTTTTGGTTTTTGACCTGGGACCATATACATTGAAATTATAATTTGATTGCAGTGAGGGGTCAATGGATACACCAGAGGGAAGAAGGGGTGACAGGCTTGTTTCTTCATATAATACTTCCTCCGTCCACATATATAGGCGGAATATGTGAAATCTCTTATATTAAGAAAAAAAAATTGATTTCATAAATATCTATTATCTTTCATGTTTTATCCTCTACCTAAATTCTCTTTATCTTCAAAAGAGTGGTGGAAAAATTTATAACACATGGTTTAAAAAAATTGGTTGACAAACTATCTAGGACAACACAGTTCTTTTTGCTTATCATATCCAAGAAACACCTTTAATGATTTTACGGAGAAAGTGAAGATCACATAATAGACAAGGTGTTCAACGTCCATACTTTCACTTTTGATTATAGAGAGAAATCAATATAATTTTCTTTTAAAATATGATACTGCGACAAAGCGAGTTTTATCCTCAGATTCCAACGGGTCTTTACATAATGAGGTAAATCTTCTTGCCCGTTCTTGAGTGACCTTTTATCGGAAGAGAATGGATATACAATAAATAATAACTTAAAATCAAGAAAGTTACAACAATCAAAAAGTAAATATAAAAAGACTGAAAAATAAATACCTGTTTCTCTTCTATATATGTGGATCTTATTTTGGTAGTATCAATTGGACCACTACTTTTAGCCTCTTATTGAACGTTATTTGTTTACTAGATGTGACTGGTTTTGTCTTTTCAAGAGGCAAAAGCTTATATAAAAAAATGTGACATTTCACGCCAATCATATAATGGCAGCCTTTATCAATTTTTTATCATGACATGAGATAAATTGATATAAATGTTAAGTTAATTAACACTAACTTCTTGGTAGCATATATTCTTACCCTGACCATGGTGAAAATAATTTCATCATAAAATCTTCAAGTTTTGTAAAGTATTTTCTGATTAATTCAAGTATATATACTTGTAGTAATTTTTGGGTTTTCAATTGTACCAGGTTGTGCCATAGATTCTGACTTTTCAAGAGCCATTATACCATACTTAGAGTCAGAGCCCATGAGAACTTGTTGAAACTCGATATAAATTTAATCAAGTGCCTTACTTGACTTGTTAGACTTATTAAGTCACTACTAGACTTGCTAGTTTTATTATACTTAATATTCAATAATCTAACCAATTGTCATGATATTGACTCCTAGTTCAACTTCTTTTTTGACTCAATGAATTTGACGCTAGCAGCACATTTCTCTACGAGAAATTGATGTAATTTTAATAGTGGTAAATAAGGTGATCGTTTCTCGAACTTATAAAGGTAATGTTCTTAGAAAATAATGATTTAAATTAACTCTAGAAAATTCCAGGAGTATGAAAAAGACTGAATAACCTAAAGATGATTTTCGAATAATTTTAAAAGGACCAGGAATCAGGAATCAGGTAATTCTAACAACCTATGTGATGAATCAGATAATTCTTTTTAAATTAATTGAAGCGCAAGTAATTGCCAAAATTGGTTTCGTTATGCTAACAAACAGAGGTAAATCACAAGCATGGACTATCAAAATTAATTAACCAAGCATAATCCATCAAGCAAAAGCACAACTGTTGAAAGAAAACCGTTTTCACTATTTAAAACTATGCAATTCTAATAACAAAAGAATTATAAATAATTATTAGAAAATAATTAAATCACATAAAATTGAGAAAAGTACCTTATCCATCATCCCAGTAAATAGACTTAGCTCATGGTGGAGAAAACTTGCTCAAAAGACCTTTTCATTGCTCAAAAAGTTGATTACAAGGTTAAAGAATAGTGCAACAGCTGAATAGATACGTTTATAAGTGTTGAAGAACAGGGTTCAGCCGTTACAGAAGTGTTTCTAAGCAACAAAGGTTTAAAAGAATAGGTAACAGGAGCAGTTTGAATCAGAAACAGAAATAAATGTTACAGAGTCTTCTTCTCCGGTGATGGCTGGGTGAAGAACTCGCCGGCCGGTGCAGCAGCAGTTACCGGCGACGACCGGAAGTATGGCCGGAATTCTCTGTTTTAATCTCTAGGCTTCTATATTGATTTTTCTTGGCTTATCTTGGTTTATATAGGTTGTAGAAACCCTAAAGAGAGTTCTAAACCTAATAGAACTCTTTAAAATATATCCAAATCTTCACAAATCCGATTCCAAGCCGGAATCCATTTTTCCGTCCAAATTCACTTCGGGAACCTCTTTTTCCGGCGTAAATCACTCCAAATCGATGTGTTTAATCTTGTGTTGAACTCTTGTAGCTTGTGGGACACTTTGGAGCCGAAAATTAGCTTGAAAATAACGTAACATCGAGTTACAGTTGAACACAGTAACTGTCCGATGAGTTGAGCCGATTCAGCTCGGCCGATCCGACTCGCTGGGTTGACCCGATGTGTTGACTGAGTTGACTCGGCCCGATTCTAGGGTGTCCCTTATCCATTCTTGGGGTGCCAATAACACTTTTTAAGCCAATTTTTCCACAAATCTTTATTCTTCAAATGTACCTACAAAAGCATAAAAACACGTAATAGACGCAAAATCGAATACTAACTTACTAGAAATTAAGGTGCAAATTAGACACTAAAATGTGTCTATCAGAAATCAATTAAATTACAGAGGGGATATTCAGTGGGATATTGGTCTGGTGGTATTCGACACGTGTGTATAACATTACTTTCACCAACATTGCACTCATAACGGGAAATAGGAGTTAGTCACGGGGTATTAGTGGCGAGGAATACAAATAGTGGTCGTGAATTTCTGAGGGTCTTTCCATATCTGCGGACATGACCACCTTCTAGTTCCTCATAAGTATCTTTTTATAATTGGCATTCTCTTGTGCCTCATATGCTTGAGCATTATGTGCCCACGAAAGGCACCACCACCTGCAATATTTTTAACTTAGATCTCTAGAGAACTTGTTAAAACTTGATGTAAATTTAATCAATTTCCTTAATTGACTTGTTAGACTTATTAAGTCATTACTAGACTTGCAAGACTTATTAAACTTATTATTCAATATTCTAATTAATTGCCGTGATACCAATCCTGACTCATATGTATGTTTGACTCAATCAATTTGATGATAGTAACACCTTTATCTACATTTTAACTACAAGAAATCAATTACATTATAGGTGGATATTCACTAGGGATGGTATTGGTATGTGGGTCTTCTACACGGTGTATAATAGTACTTTCACCAACGGTACACTCGTAACGGGAAATATGAGTTAATCATGGGGTAGTAGTGGCAGGTTATATAGATAGTGTCCGTGAACTTATGAGGGTCTTCCCATCTCTGCGTATGTGACCAACTATCACGTCTCCCAACTCTGTTTACTCCACCCACCTTCTGTACGAACTATGAGATAGATAGACATATTTTTTTTGTCTAAATTGTGCTCGATTATCTATTTTGATAGTGTTCGATTTTGTACTTATTAATGGTTTTTATGTCTTTGTAGGTATTTTGAGAAATAAATATTTATGGAAAAATCGACTCAAAAAGTGTTAAAGACACATGGAAAAATTGCTACAGGCACCCAGGACAAAGTGTTAAAGGCACCAATCTCTTGGATTGGGGGAACCCCCTTTGTATTTTAAAAACCCGAGAGTGGCGGGAAATGTTCTTCACGTAGAAAAAATTCCTGGATTAGTTAGCAGCCGAGATTTATGGGATTAAAACGTGTTCTTGGTATCTCAAAATGATTAAACACTCAAAAGATATCCTAACACGTCAATGTTGCTGCAAAAAATGGTTGACAGTCAAGTTTTTATCGATGAATCCTTTTTCACCTTGGATTTGGTTAAAGAGAATTTGGAGTTTGAGTTGTTTTTGAATCTTTATCGGTTCACAAGGGTTTCTAGGGTCTACTAATACTATATATAGCAAAGAGAAGCAAAAAAAAAGCAAGTTGGAGCCACCGGAAAACATCACGAGAAAAATATTTACGCTGCTGGGAAGAAGAAAAAAAGTAACAGACTACACCTCCAAACCGTCATTTTCTCTGTCGCCTATTCATTCAAACATCTACAGCTTCCAGAGTTCGTCTTTCCTGTTATGTTTTCTTTTCTTTCTTCGGCAACGTAGAGAACAATCTCTGTAACGCTTATAAGCGTATCAGTTCTCTTGTGTTACCTTTATTTCATCATTGTAAACACTTTTTGAGCTATGAAAACCTATTTTGAGAGTGTTTCTAATATGATGAGCTAATCACCGTTGCTGGGGCGACGGAGGAAGCTATTTTTCCAATAATAAAGTGGTAATTCTTATTTTATTTTATTTTTGCAATTATTTTATTATTATTTGCTTTGAATTAAAATTAAAAAAAATGGTTTTTATCAAGTAGTTGTGTTTTCTTTTGATGGGTCATGCTGAGTTTTAAACTTTTGATGTCTCATACTTTTGATTTACAACTATTATTTTGAAAATCTAACTTTAGCATTATTTTAAATAACTTGAATTTATGAATTGCAAAATAATTATTCATGTTTAATCACTTGAAAAATTGGATAATAGTGGAATCCTTAGTCTCAGTGTTTACCATAATTCTTGAATCAATTCTATTTTAATCTTCTTTATTTTTAGTATTAAAAATTAGGTTTAAAAATTAAATCTTTACAAGTCTGAGAATCGAACTTTCTACCACTATTTAAAAACTATATCAGTATGCTAACTACTATAAATAGGTTACTCGACCCATTTACAAATTATCTTACTTTTAGCAATCTAAGTCTTTGCGATAGTAGTTTACATCAATTTTAAGAGATTTATATATACTAGATTAATGATATCATGATGCAACATAAAATCTCATTGATCTCACTCTTTCCCAGTTTTCCTCCCTAAGATCAACGGTTTTCCTTTTATTATAACCAAAGCAATACTCTAACGACCATTTCTTGGATGAGGCGAGTCTTGTTCGATTTTGATATCTAGCCCTCACCACAAACTTCTGCATACCTCTTACTTTCCACTTTGTTATTTTTATCATAAAACAAATTTGTGATAAAAAAAAACTAACATAGGTTTATAGAGAGAAGAATAAAGCGGAATAAAAAGTAAAGCTTTTAGAGAGAAGAGTTTTTTTTTTTGTGGAGTGGGGAAATGAAGAAGTCATGTAAACTGAGACAAACCATTTTAAAGGGAATACAAATCTTTTGAAAAATAACAATCGACGCCTTAGGTAAAACAAGTCATAAAGGGGAAGGGGAATAGTGGTAATAAGGACGCGGCAGTTACATAGAGAAACATCAAGGACGTGGCAACGCTTTAAAAGTAAAACCTCATTCTCTTCCCATCATACCCTTGGGAAGTTGCAAAGAAAAGAAGCAAACTGTGAGTACAAAATATAGGATTGCCACGTGGACACATCCTGGAGGAAGGTCACAAGTTAAGATATAGTATGTGAAGTATTAAGGATGATCCTAAAAGTTTCTGCATCTGAATGAATGTATTTACCACTTCAACTCGATGAATACACGTGGAAAAGTGATCATATCATCCAACACTCAATTTTGAAAAGTCGCATTTAATATAAAGCCACAAACGTAATGGAATGCAACTGTAGAAGATGATGCAATATGCCAGATATTCGGACAAGCCCATGAGGGACTAGTTAAATTGTCTATTCATAAAAAGATATAATTCAGGTGTTAAAAATAACATGATAGTCGTCACCATATCACGTTATGTTTTTATTTTTTGCATCTTTTTGTGTTTCTCTAAGTGATTTGGTGGGGGACTAGTATCGCGTTGTGTTGCCAGGATGAAGTAGAGTGAGTGATTGAGATCAAGCCCCATTATTTTAATTGAACTTGACCAATAATAATAAAAAATTGACACTTGGATAGCAATTTTTGTGTGTTTTCCCTGTCTCCGTCGCCTAAGAAAGCATGGAACGCAGGATCCATGGGAACTATCATGTAATCTGCTGATAAGGAATATGCGCTTAAATTAAAAAGATCTAATCATGTTGTCGAAAAAAATAATAATTAATAATAATAATAATAATTGTATATATTCAATAAATCGATCGATGGGGCCCTTGTATATACCAGCTGTGTTGATACTAGAATTAGGACTCAGACCAGTGGGTGTGTATCTCAATCAATTAGGGTTCACCTTGGCATGATACAAATATTCTAGGAAACACTGTTCACCTTAGTCACACATGCGCACACTTCTATCTCCATATCCATCTTCTTAATCTATTCATGTGATTGTGGTTTGTTAAATTCCGAGTATCGTGGTCCATTGTACGACTTTTTGAGTAGTGCATTGTTTTCTTATATATGAATTTTAGTACGCTTGAGTAAAAACTCGTGTACAACAACTGGATTCAAAACATGGTAATTCCTCCCATAGCCAAAGAATTTTATAGCCAAATAAATAGCATTTTAGTGTCTACACTTAATCGTTCACAAGTAGCTAGGGTTTGGAGAAAAAGGTTTTATGGGTATATCTCTTGTAAACCCTCACGAGACAAAACTCGTCCACTAGGGACACCTTGGGGTTCAAAGGCTTGTTGTACATGCTAAGTACAATCGCGATGCCTGCGACAGTGAGTTAGGATTTTTCATTTTCTAGATTAGTTTGCTCGAGGACTAGCAAAATAAAAGTTGAGGGTATTTGATAGACACATTTTTTGTGTCTTATTTGATCACATATTTGTAATAACAATTCTCATCTTTGTACTAATTTGGCTATTTTGTATGTTTGTAGGTATTTTTGAAGAATAAATAAATTGTGAAAACGTGGGCTTAAAATAAGTGTTAAAGGCTCCCATAAGAATTTATAAAGGCACCCCTGGGATTTGATAAAGGCATCTCGACTTTAGCTAAGGGCACCACCTTCATTTCTAATTCAAATAAACAGAATTTGGCGGGAGTTTATTTTCTTCTAAAATACAGTGTCAATTGGGTAAAGAGATCTTGGAAGGTTTTAAGACAATATATTGTTCTTACCGATTTAGTAGGATCCGTACAATATTTGCAAACTCTGAAGAATAATGCGAAATCAATTTCAGTTGCGTTAAAAAGAGAAAATACTCTCGGATAGGTATGATATCTGGACAAAGATTTGGAACAACTTTACATCTTATTTTCAATCATTAAAAAGGAAATTGGATTTATTCGGACCAAAGGATGATGCTAGAAATAATATCAAAACAGATTCGAGAATAACAAAAATCAGACGAGAAGAGAAAGAAAACACCTGAGAATATTTTTTCTCATTAAAACAAGATTTGAGAGAGGATTTGGGGAGAGTTAGAAGTTGAAGTATAAGGCTGAGACAAGAAAGCTAAAAAAATCAAGTAGAAAAAATCTCTGCAACTTGGCCAAGAAACTGCTGCTGGTGAAGAAGAAGAAGAACATCGTTACAAAATGAGTTCGAAGATCAACGTCGTAAAAACATCAGTGAACTTTATTGTTCCTTTCAGTGACAGAAAAGAAACACTTATATGTGTTGCTGTTTTATTCATCTTTGTAACGTTTATAAACGTCTCAAATTTGCAGTGTTAATTATTTTCTACTCTTTTCTTCTTCTCAAACACTTTTGAGCCATGTTTTCAACTTTTGAGAGAATGTTTGTCATGATGAGCTAAACCCCATCACTGGGATAATGGAGGAAGCCATATTTCACAATCAAGTGGTAACTATAATTTATTTTAATGATTTTTTACAATTGATTTTAATTGAAATTATGATTTTCATTAATTGGTTGTCATTTAATTTGATGGATCTTGCTTAGCTTAAGTTTTTTGATGGTCCATGCTTAGGATTTACAGTCAATGTTTTAAAAATCTACTTATGGCAAAAAATAAGAGTCCAAAAATATAAGCTTTAATTGTTCAGAATTAATTTGCGAATCGCTTGATTGTGTTTATGGTGGAATCCTGAGTCTCAGTTATTCTTAATATTAATATCTTCTTTTACTTATTTGCTAGTTTAGAATTAAAATTATGTCCAAAATAAATTTTCACAAGTCAAAGTGAACGATACTTTTCTTACCACTGAATATAACCACATTATCAGCCAAGTGCAATTTTCTGGCCGCTTTTTCGATTACAATCGGCTCATAGAGTAACATACATCGGTCGATTCTCTACTTAACTTTTTTTTGGAAAAATTTCAAGGTGATACAGTCGATCGATTTGGGAGTCCATAACAACCGATTGTTTCACCTATCAATACCCCCAAATCTGAATGACAACCGGTTGCTGCTTATCACCATATCAACCGATTATGGTTCATCATATATCAGGAAGATATAGAATCGGCGGGTATGGTGCCATCGTACCCACTGATTCTGGGCAATGGGTTAGTTAGAAAAGCATTAAATTTTAAAGAAAAAAAATCAATTTTTCGCGATTATAAAATACAAATACATGTTTCGGGTATCCTTAGCACATATACCTGACCATTGGAAGCATTAAGATATTCATTTTCCCGGTTTGATTATTCATTTGCTTGAGTAAATTCCTCGACTATACTTTGGTTTTAACGTTCTTGTTCATCCAACAAATAACCCAAATCGGTAGGTTTAAAAGCACGATAATCTGATTGGCGATATGTAGATGTACCAACTTCTTCATCACCATAAGAATGTACATTATCACTACAGAATTCACTTTTGCTACCAAACTCACAAAACCCTAGTTCTCCTCAAGTTCTTCTTTTTTAAAATTTCAAAAAGAAAAAAAATTTACTCTAGTTCTTACCATCTAACTAACTATAATACAATTGAAACACCATCTAATTTGACTACCAATTGGGTGGGCCTCAGTTTAGCCAGCTGGGCTATGGGTCGTGCATGTTGGGATAATCTCTTAAAAATCAAATCTACTCCCAAAGGTGCTTACCCTAATCGCCTTTCATCTTTACTGGTTGTTGCACGTGGGTTCCTTAAAGTCACGAGTGCAGCTGCATGCGCAAAAGACCGAGTGCCTTATTCACTTCAAGCGTTACGAGAAATGACACCAATAAAGCTTCAACCATATTGCAATGTTGTAACCAAGACTTGGTTTAATTCCAAAGATTTGGGATGGGACTTTTAGCCGACACATGAGAGTTAAAAAAGAGAACGAATTTATGCAGTTCATCTAAAGGACCTATCTCCGCAGGGAAAGTTTGAGCTTATGGTGTTTTGGCTAAATTAATGGTTGTTATAACTTATAAGAAAGCCATTTATTTTTACATGCATAATTAAATTCTAACTAACAAAAACAAAAGCTGATATGAAACTCTAGCCATACCAATTTGAAATGCAGTAGCCACCACTTTCTGTTTACTTATGTTTAGATTCAGTAAAACTTAACAGTGTAACAATAAGAAAATTTCCAAGGAAATCAATTACAGTATATTATACTCTTATTAAAATTTCCACATGTAACTTTTCTAAATGTTAAACCAGTCGAGATACTGACCCGAAGTCGTCTCAGAACAATTAGGTTCAATCCAACTGCAAATTAAGTTCTCTTTCGAATTACCATAATCCTTAGCAGAATGCTTACACCCAAGAGAGTGGTACAAACCTGTATCAAGAGAATAAAATATAGCTCCCAGCACTTAAAAGAAGAGAGCCTCGTTTTTCCTCCTCTCTGTCTGAGTTGTTCTCGTAATTTTGGGCGGTAAATTAGGGTATTCCTTTTGCCCTAATTTCGTTAGAGAATTCAATTCAGAACAAACATGTATGTTTTTTTCCCTTTAATCTTTCAGAATTTTATAATTAGAAGTTTCAATTTGCCCAAGAAAACAACAGTGCTTCAAGCCCTAGTACCATAAGAAAAATCAGAGAAAATCCTAATCCATTCAATTTCCCCATCATCATCAAAACCCTAAATCAACCTCCATGGATTTAGCACTATCCTTAATCCTTATACTTTGAGTTTGGAGCATTACAAAAAGGGGTTCCTCTTCTTTAAAAAGGGGTAACGTCATTATGATTATAAGAGAAAAAATTCAAAATAATAAGGAGTTTGTAGCATCTGTGGGTTTCGAGAAAGAATTTCCACCATTAAAAGCTCAAAATGGAATCATTGGAGTTTCTAATGATGTTTTTGAAAACCCTAAAAATGGAAATTGGAGAACATTGTTTGGGGAAAACAATGAAGAAAGCTTTGACTATTCTACCTATAAGTTGTTCTACCACAAACCTCAAGAGAGTGAAGGTATGTCGAAATCTGTAATCTCTTCTTCTGATTTAGTTGATGAAATTAAGGTTTGCAATAGATTTTTAGTTGGATATTTTGTGGGGAGTAGATTATCCTTCAAACAAGTCAAGGAAACGATGAAAAATGCTTGGAAGCTTAAAGGAAAATTTCGTTTGTCTCTTCATGAAGATTCAATGTTCATTTTTGAATTTGATTTAGAGGAAGACAGAAGTGCTGCCATGGAATTTGGATATATTACTATTTCAAACAGATTGTTCTTAATTCGTCCTTGGCAGCTTTTCATTGAACAAGACATTTTGGAAATGAAGACTGTACCTGTATGGATGAATTTGAGGAATGTTCCAACCCATCTGTGGAATGCTAAAGGTTTAAGTATGATTGCTAGTGTAATGGCAAGGAGTTTAAGGTTACTATTGAATATACTTGGAAGCCTCCAAGATGCAAGAACTGTTCTACTTTTGGACATTCAAATGCTAAATGCCCTAAAACAAGTAAAATGGTATGGGCACCAAAAGTGAAGAAGATGGTTGAGAAAAGTACAGAGATAATGGAAGGAAATCTTAACCTTGCGAAACATGCAACTGGTGTTGAAGGGTCTGGAATTGTTGAGAACATTATCTAGGAATTGGTTCCACAGAGTATGATTGAAAATGCAAGTGCTCAAGGAAATGAGACGTCATTAATGACTTTAATACAAGGGATAAGGCATCATCAAGCGAGTGGACAACTTACACTAAAAAGAAAAAGAATTCTAGTCGAAAAAAGAATGCTTGTGTGCAGGTACCAACTTGTATACTTAATCCTTATTATGGCCCAGATTTTGAGGAAAGTCAAGAAGACAAAGAGGATAATTTGAGAGAAGAAGAGGTTCTTGGTGAGTGGATTTCTTTTAAAAGAAAGAAAGGCGCAGGAAAAAAGAAAACAGGAAAGAAATTACAGAATCCTGAGATCCCCCCTGGTTTCGAATCCCACAACAAGTTTCATGATCTAGAAGAAGAAGAAGAAGAAGAAGAAAAAGAAGAAGAAAAAGAAGAAGGGGAGATAGCCACATCCCAGTTAGTTTCGAAAGATTCAAAAGTAAGCAACACAAAGCCGTCCTCGTCCAAGCAAATTGCAGGAATTGGTATGAAATTGACCCTTCCATGCATAAAAAAGAAAAAACCTCAGAAATCTAAAGTTCCTATTAAAGTCTCGGCTGATAACCTCGTCGAGCTTGGTACTCTATGGGGCTTTCCATCTAAAAAGACTAAGCGTGAAGAAATGTCAAGTGATCTCGTGAAAAACCATGAAGAGTTAATTATAGAAGAGATTGACGAGTCAACTAACTGACAATAGGCGTTTGTCTCATTGCGGTATATAAGTTGCCTTCGGATGCCTCTTCTCTTTAGTTTTTGAATTTGGTGTAGATTTGTTTTGTTGGCTTTTTGCCTCTTGTTGGTTGTATCCGCCCCACACGGCTTGTGTGCCTTTTAATCTATTCTCTTTGATCGATCAAATAAAAATAAAAATAAAATAAAATAAAATATAATCCTATCTTCATGCAACCTCGGGAAGTAGATTTTGTTCTCCATTTCCCTAGTTGGAGCAATTGCTGAGATACTAGATGTGTGGCTAATGAACAACATATGCCGCCCCAAATGTAAACTTCAACCCAAACCATTTCATTGCCGTTCAACCTGAAAACACGAACCCATTTTCCTAGTCGGCCTAATAACACGCATAAGAGATTACCTTCACACTCCACCAAAAAAACTCTTATAAATAAACTCACAATTAGGCCGGGTTACCATAGCTAAAATCTCCCAGCTAATGCCATTCTCTAATTTAAATACTCCCAAAGTTCCGTTTAGGTCTAAACAATAGAAAGCTCCGCGGTAGAATACTGGATTGTTAAAATTAGGCTCGAACTCCAAATTATTCTTATTGGGAGGGGAATAAATATTATTGTAGATATCATTTGTCCAATCTCCATCTTCACGTCTAATGAAGGTGATTGAACCTTACCTGGTACAAATTTATCGATGCCAAAAACTATGCAATCTGAAGAAGTTGGCAAGGATGAGAATGATATACCTGAGAAGAAACAACCATCGGGTAAATCTGGAAGTCTAACAATTGATTTCAAGAAGGGATGGTAGAAGAACAAAGTCTTGTTTAACATGAGCAACCAGCCACCTTTGGAGAAACGAATTGTAAAACCTTTTAACAATTCAGGGATGCTCATGAGGTAATTCTCATTATTATGCATTGGGCTTACGAAACTGTAGACGGCTTGATCATATTTGACAAAAACTAGCCACGGGGATAAATCAGTCGCCCGCACAGTTCTTCTAGAAGAAGACCTTCTCAGATTTAACATCGATCTATGTTTTTTACTCACTGCACGTAGATGTATGTAATCCACTGTATGGAGTTGATCCGATATTAAGCTTACCATATCATCGTTATCTATAAACGAAGATCTTGCTTCCCCATTATCCTCTTTGTCGGCATCCTTCTCAACATTAGTTCTGGTTACAGCTGCCTTAACGACTTTCTCTGCTACCTTTCCAAACACATGGTTTCTTGTTCTTCTAATATCGTCGACTAAGACAACATTTCACAGACATAAATCACTATTGACTGCGATACCAGCAGGGAAGTTTTAAGCATACTTGATAAAAACAACATTTCAGTAAGATATATGCTACACGGATAAAAGTATAAGTTAATGGAACAAACAAACAAACAAAGAATGTATTGTTCTTGAAAGTTACCTTGGTGTTGCAGTAATCATGAGCCATTTAGACGAGGACCACGGGATTGGTAGATCAAGACATGGTAAACAATGTAAAACACTTTTATCTTCCAAGTCATTAAGGTACAAGCTTATTTCCCCATCCCGTGTAAAATACACACAACCCTTGGGAAGACCCAACTAGGAGGCCAAGCAAGACAGTAGTTGATTATTATTTCCTAGAAACAAGACATAGTCATCCAAACTTTTTACTTCCTCCCAAGCCATTGAAGAGAAATCTAATTTTGCTATATCTATGTTGGTTAAAAAGCCGTAAGCACCCATTGGAATGTAATATCTGTCAATCATAAAAACTTCACCAAAGGACTCCATAACAGTACTTTCACAAATATAATCCAATGTTCCAGCTACTGCTACAGATGTAAAATTGTTGTGGGTGGCAATACCTTCACCTACCTTAAGGATTTCTTCTTCATTATCATCAATACCAGAACAGCCATGTCGTATTGCTATCTCCAGGAGGGTACCACACACTCCCATTATAAATAACTTCCATTTAATGTAAAACATCGATTGAGGTTTGAGTGATTCGCCAATAAACTCATGTTTTCTCCATTCTTTATCACCAGGGCGACAATAAATAAGAAAGTCCGATCTATAATCTCCTATAAGGAAAAACACCATGGATTTTTTTTCTGCATTATTATCACCGTCATCATCGCTGCTACTACTGCTGCTGCTATTACTATTACTGCTTGTATGAGGAGGTGAAGACAAAACACAATCTACTATAAACTTTGGTTTTGGTTTAATAAAAGGCTCTAAATTAGGTAACATGATAGTTTCTAGTGATTCAGGATTCCATAGAAAACAATCTCCAGAATTGAAATTTGGGTCTTCATCCCTGTGATTAAGAATGACTACCCATCCTTGATGAGATGGTTTCTGCCAAAAACGTTTTCTACTTAATTCTGGTATAAATTTTCTGACAGATTTCTTCATAGGATCAGATATGTCATAAAAAGTATGAAACTTACCATCATTTCCATGTGAGAAAACAAGCCAAGGCGCTACCTTTGGTGGTGGGGGGAGTTTACGTTCACCTCTTTGAGCTGATGACACTGGTAGTGGTTTCTCCATCGTGAGAATCTGATATAAATTAAATTTGTTTAATGCAAAATGTATAGAGAATAGAAATTGAGAAGTCCGAAACCCTAACTCCTCTTTTAACTTTTCAGTTCACAACTTCCAAAGGATTGGTGGTGGGGGGAAGGTGTTTATATAGGCAAACTGTTTGGGTAAATTTATGTGTTGATTTCTATGAAATGGTCCCTTTTTTTCCTGAGTGCGGGTTGGAATCGGATTCTACACACGAGAGGAAGAAGGAAAGGACAGTAATTCTAGTTTGACACCAATAAGGAAGATGGCCGACGGGTATCCCACATTGATCACAAATCAAACTATAAAATCATGGTGATCAATGTGGGATCATGTCTTATCGAATTTCCAGTGCGTGCATTTGCACAACCAAACTATAAAAGAATCCTCTGAATAAGCTATGTGAGTAGTCAACAAACGAAATCAACCGTAGACTAATCCTGCATGAGCTACTAATAGAATATTAGCAACAGCATATCATGGCAATTATGAGCGCAAGGGGTCGTATGCATAACCACCGGCTTTGCCCAGCTCTGCAGAGCTTCTTCTTAACACGAGTATTATCTTTATCTGTAATTTTGTACCAATAGTAGCTCGTCACCAAGAGTTGTAAAGTTTTTCAGCATCCGAAGGTAACTTCAAAAGGCACTTTCCTGATGGTTCCTTAATTACTTTAGCATAACTTACTGTGGCTCAAACCAGCTTCGCACCTTGCCTGGTGTACATTCAATCCAATGCACATGTGTTCCTGTACATAGTTCAGATAATGGTACACAATTTCCTATCTGAGCAGTTCGATCAAGTCTCTACTACTTGCAGGTGGGCGTGGCTAATAAGCAGCCAATTGTTTTCTCACACCTCTTGCTGCTTGACATTTTTTATCTTACAATTGTTGCAACCTCAATTCCATCGCTACAGCAATCCTACCTAAAACATCACATATTGATTAGTAATCTCATTATTCCCATGCTAAATAAACAGGAACGAATACAAAAGACGAGATAGACTATAATATGCTATCATGCAAAAGTTAATTAGGTCAAAAAGTCTGGTTTGTTCATATAAAGATAAGCGCAAGAGAATCCAACCTATAAAATCTCCTATTACCAACCAAGTATATGTATTCACACAGATTTACTCTTGTGACATGTGGTTGGTCTCCTCTTGTGGGAGATAAACATATGTATATAGAAGTTTTTCAGAATTTTTACCAATACTGGTACTACAATTTATCACAAGTGATTCTCAATTTACTGAAAGTGTAATTTATAGTTAAACCCTAGTTCATATTAATAAAAAATACCTAAACCATCAAAGAAACCCCAAAATGAATGATAGGCGGCGGAAAGAAGATTTATTACCTTATTCACCATTAGGGTGTAGATGTCTGGCAGAACTGAACAAGAGTTGCCTTAATCCCTTCATCATTTCAAGCTCAAAGATCACTCTAATCAGAGGGAGAGATTAATGTGAATTCTGAACAAGACTGTAGTGGAGTCCCACCAATTCCACATCAAGCAAAGGAAACAATAATCTTGCAATTTGCAAACTCAAACATATGACATCTGGAAGTCTTTATGTGCAGCATTGTCAGTAGATTGGGTTGTGGGGAAGGATTGCAATAAATCTCTCAGTATATCAAGTAAGAAACATGGTATTTGTAAAATAGTAGTACGCTTCTTAAAGTATACTTTTCTTATATATCTTAGTCATGACAGGGTATCCATCAGTTAAATCTTTTGAATGTGTATATTTCCGGTATAAATTGGAAAACTTTGGGTTGAAAAAGAAAAACTAAATCCAAAAATCAATTTGTAAATAAACTTAAGACGGCCACAATGGAAGGAGCAAGGCAAGTAGCAAGTAAATAAGTTAAGAGATACGACTTAAACTCTAGAAGGGATTAGACGCTACAAGATATGGTAAACAATCCCATCTTTTCAAAATGAAGCAAATTGGAATCTACTGACCTAGAGTTATTAAACAGTTGAAAACTCATACAAGTGAGGATGTAGGCATGAATATGTGCGGATAACTACAACTTTAGAAAACTCATCCATCTGTAAGCAGATGCCGAAACCCTTGCTGCCAACAGAATCATTGTCCTGCATTCTGGTCGTAATCGCTGCAAACTTAAGAATTGAGCTTTCCAATGCAGATTGAAGAGTAGCATTATTTTGAAGACAAACAATTATCTTGGTTGTAGTTAACGACAGAGTTGAAACATACATCACGATCGATATCACACAAAACTCGGCATACTTGACCCTACTGTTCTTACGAAATATATAGCGAAGATTACCAGTGAATAAGTGTATCCATGGATCATCTTGCTAGCTGATTTGTTCGTAAATCATGGCTTTCTGTCTTCTACTCCAATTATCTCAATGACACTAAGGTGTTCCTGTGAGGGTATACCAGCCAACGTGAAGTAATATCGACAAGCTTTTTAGAGGTTGAAGTTATTGCATCGTAAACACTGAGAGAGCTATCATCGAAACATAAAATACCACCACTCTTGGTAAAGACTAGCGGCTTTTTTCCGGGAACACTGAACTCTTTACTCCAACCCAATCCCTCGTGTTCCATCTGCTCTTTCATGTCAAGATTATCATTTTTCTTTTTCAATAACCATATGCCACACAGCACTTCAGAATGTCTACCTCTAACGAATTTATATTCGACAGCATAATATAAAACCCCACCGAAATCCCCGATAGAATAATTAAGCCAGATATCATCTGGTGGCATTGAAGGTGGTAGAAGATGTTCACGAAACCTTTCCTCATTCGAAAACCAAAACATTTCTTTTAATATTATCATCCTTCCAATGAAGAGCTCTGTTTGCATAAACACCAGTGTGAGAGAATAAAATCTGAGGTACGCGTGTTTGAAAACTATTGGAGAAGTAACGAGCTATGATGAGACGAGAAACGCTAGATCAAAGTCTTTTAAAAGTGTTGAAATTGACAGTTACAAAATCTTTAAAGAGATCCTGACAGCATTAGTGCATAACAGACATGTGGGTTATGGGAAAGTAAGGCACACTGCACAAAACAGATAACCTTGTTGCCTGATTTACACGTAGGTGGCGGGAAAGTAAAGTGCACTGATCAAGACAAACAGCTTTTATTGCTTGACTGACAACAGGTTGCAGAAAAGCCTGACACAATAAAGAGTAATAATGAGTATTTATGCATGACTGACACGTATCAACTCTATAAGCAGCGGAACGCAAAGAATTAAAGCATGATGAATCACTTTAAATAACTACTTGTTTAACATGCCATGATTCAAATAAGGTCGCAACAGTCATTCCAATCCAAAATAATAATTTAACTACATAGACCGCAGGAGAGGTGCGGGATAATCCGCAAGAAATTACGGAAAACAGGCAGTACGCAGGCTAAGACTTGCGGAAGGAACAATCAGACCGTGCGGGAATTACAAATCGGCTTTGCGGAACTACACATCGCACCAAGAATGGATAAGAATAAACATGTGGAAAGGTAGATTGGTGGGCTCCATCAACTAAGTTATAAATACCAACCTCATTAACAGGGAAAGGGGTTGAAAAATCTGGAGTGAAAAGTAAAGTGAAGTCATTGAAGTAATAGCAAAGAGCTTAGGTATGAAATTTATTAATTGTTTTAGTTCATTTGATTCATGATTAACATGATTATGATTTATATGAAGTCATCTCATCAGTATAGATTATTTCTCTTTTCTTTTCTTCTGTATAAATGTAAATCTAATCATGCCAATGGATCCAAACTATTTATTTTTGGATGTAAATATATTTGTTGATTGAATCATATAAAATCTTGTGTCATTTCATTTTACTTTGATAGCTTTGTTTTTACTTTCAAAATGTTATGGTGAAACGATTCAGGATAAGAAAATATATTTTGTTACAGTTTTTATACTTTTGGTTGTGATCCCAAAGATGCCAGATTTTTGGTAATCACAATTTGGCGCTAGAAGGAGGGGCGAGTAAAGAATTTATTCTACCTGACAAAATTTTGTTGTTAAATATTGAGTCATATTCTATTTAAAGAGCAATAATTTAGGTTCATATGTAAAGGTTGAAAAATATGATTTTTATTCTAAAACTAAACAGTTGATGAATACATAAATTTGGTTGGTATGATTAATTCTCTTTATTTTTCACTATTCTGTACCATATTTCTCAAATTCAAGAAATGTTCACTTAGAAACATGTCATATTTATTAGGTCCTAGATTTTTGTTTCCAACTAAATTTTCGATACTGTGATAATATGTACCATTTGGTTTCAACCAAATTGTGTTGAAAATTTATTGAGAAGGATAAAATCTTTTGAAACATATAATTCATTATTTGAGCTCTTTTAGAATACTGGACAAGAAATTCCTACACCAACACGAGATTGAGTTCAGAAGAAATTTCATCACCACAAAAGCACATATAAACGAGGACAATGTCACAAAGAGGCGTGCAGGATCAAGATGCCAATTCAGGCAATCAGGATAGTAATGCTATAGGAATTCCTCAACAAAAGAAAATACTGAGAAGATCACAAGAGAAAGAACCCAATAATGACCACATAAGTGATTCTGAAGGCCACACAACTAGTCGTTCATCTCAGGAAAGTTCTCAAAACAGTATCGATCATGTTCAACAGTTAATGGAAGAAATGAATGCAATGCGAAAGGAACATCGAGTTTGTGCGGATCAAATTGCTTTGTTGACTAGAGAAAATCAAGTACTTAAAGAAAGAGTCCAACACGGTGCGGAACCGTCAATAACTAAAACACATGGACAACAAGCAAGCTCCAGAAGACCTGCACGAAGAAGAACGAAGGTTAATAGAGATCAAAGAGTAATGATGGTGCAACCCTTGAGTCAACAAATGAACCAGACAAATTAAATTTTGATGGATCAAGGTTACATAACGACAGGTGGTAAAAATACTACGAAGATATGGAACAAATGCGGGAAGAAATTAAAAATTTAAAGAATAAAGAAGGTGGAAGATTAGAGGAAGTGTTAAAGGAAACCCTAAGGAAACCGTTGGCACCACACCTGACATATATATCAATACCGCACGAATGTAGTGTTCCCCTTTTCGAATGTTACGACGGAACGAAAGACCCAACGACTCATTTGAAATATTACAATCGATGTATAACACGTTGGGAACAAGATGACGTTGTTATGTGCCGGTTTTTTCCTTCGAGTTTGAAAGGAATAGCTTTGGCGTGGTATGAAAATTTACCAGAAGGGTCGGTAAATTCTTATACGCAGTTAACCCACAAGTTATTAGAAGCATACATGTACAATCGGCCCGCAGATGCAGGGATGGATAAACTGTACTCACTTGCCTCATCAGCAGAAGAAACCATTCGAGATTATACAGATCGTTGGCAAACGATATGCCAAGCAATTGGGGATGTAACTCCAGAGGTTGCGATCAACAATTATAAGTAGGGAATCACCAATAGGGAAAGCCAACTCTTTGTAGATATCCATAATACAAATCCAAAAACCAAAGGAGACCTCAGAGATATCATTGAAAAATATGCAAGATTGCAAGACATTCAGAGACAACATCCGAGAATAATATCATCACCACAAGGGAATGCAAAAAGGGCCAATTCAATAGAACCATCGTCCGTAAGAGGTTTGCGGGAAAATATCCGAATAATGAATTAAAGCGAACAAAGATGGACGAAAGAAGAAAGTTTATCCAACAATTTGAGGAACAAATCTTTACTAAGCCCACTATTCCTTATTTTGAAATTTTAAATGCGATAAAAAATAGACCAGATTTTCATTGGCCATGAACAAAAGAACAACAACCTGAACATACACAAAATTCAAAAGAGTATTGTGAATACCATTGTTATCGGGGCCATTCCACAAACCGATGCAGAAATTTAATAATGCAGGTGCAAAGGTTAATTGACACGGGGGAATTAAAAGAATTCATTCAAACAACTGATCCACTACCAAGGCTTAATAAGGGAAAAGCAGTAAATATTCCTCAAAATAATCAAACTATAAACATTATCATATACTCTGAGTCATGCCAATCATCCATGAGTGCAGCGATCAATATGAAATAGCATAAAAGAGTCTGCAATCATGAATTCTTTAAGGTTGCGGGAAGAGTTACTGAATCATGGGAAGGATAGATGGTGTCCCATTAACATTCTCTGCAAATGAGGTTGATCAAGAGGTTGAAATCCAAAACGATCCATTGGTACTTACACTGCCTGTATCGGGATGAAACGTAAGGAAAATTCTTATGGATGGGGGCAGTTCCCTTAATGTGTTGTTTTATGATACCTTTAGGAAAATGGGATTAAAAGATGATCAGTTAACTCCTTCTTGCTATACAATTTATGGGTTTAATGGATTAGCTTCAAGACCAAAAGGGGAGATCTTGCTTGATGTTGCGGCAGGTCCGATAAGTATTTTGACGAAATTCAGTGTAGTGTAAGCTCCGTCTCCATACAATACCATCGTCGGTAGGCACTGGGTTCATCAGTTAAAAGGAGTAACCTTAACGTACCACCAATACTTGCGGTTTCCAACACCGCAAGGAGAAATGGAGATAAGAGGAGATCAAAGTGAAGCAAAATCTTGCATCCTAACTGAAGTTCGTATGAATGAAGAACGACAACAACAACAACAAAACAAGAAAAAGGAACGCAAAATGAAGGAAAAAGAAGATGCCCTAGACCAGTATATGAGTCAAACTGATGGGAAAAAAACGATAAACGAAACAAGTAAAGATGTTGAAGGAAAGGAAGCACATCAAAAGCATATCAAGGGAATTATCCAGCATAGAAACCAAAAGGGTCTCCCACATTTTTAGGAGCTCCCAAACCCACATTTACCCCGATAGAGGAAACCAAAATTGTTAATATAGGAACAAAAGAGTTTCCCAAGCAAATAAGGATTGGGACATTAATGGAGACGGAAAGGGAGCGAAATCTAATCTTATTACTTCGAGTTTTGAAGATATATTTGCATGGAAATTGAAGGACATGCCAGGTATCGGCCCAAATATTGTACAACATGAATTGCATATACACCCCGATGCCACACCTTTTCGGCAACGTATACGTAAAGTTGCGCCCGAATACCATGAGTCAGTAGAGAATGAATTAAAAAAGCTCATGGATGCGGGATTTATCCGAGAGGTGCGATACCCAACTTGGATCTCTAACATGGTGATTGTACCAAAGAAGAATGGAGGTGTTAGAATTTGCATAGACTTCACCAATTTGAATAAAGCATGCCCGAAAGACAGTTATCCACTCCCCAACATAGATCAGTTGGTAGACGTTGTTGAAGGTCATGAAGCCTTATCCTTTATGGATGGACAATCAGGGTATAACCAGATCGCACTAGCTGAAGAAGACCAAGAACACACTTCATTCTTTACTCCACGTGGTTTGTATTGTTACACCAGGATGCCATTCGGATTAAGGAATGCCGGAGCAACATATCAACGACTGGTTGACGCAATTTTTAAACCATGGATATGACATACTCTGGAAGTTTATGTGGATGACTTGTTAGTAAAAAACAAACTTGCAACAAATTATTTACAAGATTTGAAAGAGATATTTCAAGCCTTGCGGAAATATAGAATGAAGGTCAATCCTGACAAGTGCATTTTTGGGGTCACTTCAGGGAAGTTTTTTCTGGGATATTTAGTTACTCAAAAAGGAATCGAAGTTGATCCTACAAAAGTTCAAGCAATAGTAGACATGTCATCTCCAAGGAATGTTAAAAAAGTTCAGAAGCTAAATGGATATTTAGTCGCACTTAGCAGATTTATCGCAAGATCATCGGAGAAATGCAAACCCTTTTTTATATTTTAAAGAAGAAAAATAAATTCGAATGGAATGAGAAATGTGAGCAAGCTTTTCAAAATATCAAGGTTTACCTCGCAACATTACCTGCACTGCAAAATCCAAAGCCTGAAGAAATTCTAGCCTTATATATTGCGGCAACCGAAGACGCAGTAAGTGCGGTGTTAGTCCGGACGAACGAAAAGATTGAAAATCCAGTGTATTACATTAGTAAGACTTTGAACCCTGCAGAAAAAAATTATACGAAAATTGAACAGTTAATCCTAGCACTGGTGTTTGCTACCCAAAAACTACGTACATATTTTCTGACACATTATGTGCGGGTACCAACTAAAGCACCATTGGAGTCAGTACTAAAGAATGCAAGAAAAGTAGGAAGAATAGCAAAATGGAATGCACAACTCGAGCAGTTCAACATATTATTCGAATTATAAACTGCACAAAAGTCACAAATTTTGGCTGATTTCCTTGCGGAATTTCCGCTGGACGATAACTTCGAAATTCAAGGTTTGCCCGGATTTAAAAATGGACATGTTTCATTTTTCATTTCCTAATTTTTATTGGCATTGGTTACTTATTATTTTATGATACAAAATTTCAAGGTTTGCCCGGAATTGAAGATGGTGACCCTCAAGATATTTTGAATTCTGTAAATCCCAAAAGATGGGAAGTATTTGTTGACGGATCCATGAATAAAGAAGGTGCTGGAATTGGAATCGTAGTTACAACTCCTACAGGGGATATAATGGTACATTCATTCCTCCTCGAGTTCGATGAACATACAAATAATATAGTGGAATATGAAGTTGTGGTTCACGCCCTCAGACTTATTATTGAATTAGGGATAAGTGATGTCCGACTCACAAGTGATTCACAATTAATAATTCGACTGGTTGAATTAAAATATCAAGCATATGATGAAGACTTGATAGAATATAAAAATCTTGTGCAAAAACTGGCGCTTCAGATTCCAAATATAACTTTTCGACATCTATCCAGAGATAAGAATCGACATGCTGATGCATTAGCATATATTTTTTCAATGATAAAGGATCGAAACACATCAGCGGTAAAAATTAGGCGTATTTATGAACCATCAATCAAGTTGTGGGCATTTGAAAATATGCAAGAACAAATGGAGAAAGATATTGAAGACGTATCTATCCAAAATAAAGGAAATTTCCCGTACAAAATAGAAGATTATCAAACCGAAGAAGATTGGAGAGTTTCAGTCCATCAATATTTGCAAAATGGAAAATTACTCGCAAATTCTAAAGAAGCATGGAAGGTGCAATCAAGATCTGTAAATTATCAGCTGCGGGATAGAATTCTTTACCGAAAGTCTTTATTAGGACCGTTACTTCGATGTTATCACGAGAGGAAGGGCTTCAAATTCTCAAAGATATACATTATGGTGATGCAGGGAATCATAGTGGAAGACGATCACTGGATTTAAAGGCAAAGATGCAAGGTTATTATTGGCCATTTATGCATAAAGATGCGGAAAACATGGTAAAAAGGTGTGAAGAATGCCAGCGATATGCAAAAAAGATAAAAGCTCCCGCAACAGAACTTAATTCAGTACTTAACCCTTGGCCATTTGTAAAATGGTGGATAAACATTGTTGGACCATTGGTAGAATGAACTAAAAAAAAAAAATATTTGATTGTAGCCACAGATTATTTCACTATATGGGTTGAGGCCAAAGCTCTTGCACATATTAGAGATACCGATGTTTTTAAATTCATATTTGAGAATATAATCTGTAGATTTGGAATTCAGGTGGCTATAGTCTCGGATAATGGACAGCAATTATAAGAAAAACATATTGATATGCTTTTTGAAGCATTTAATATTCAAAAGAATAAGTCTACTCTGCTTTATCCGCAAAGCAATGGGCAAGGCGAAACAAAGAATAAGACAAAATTGCCATAAATCTAAAGAAAACTCTAGATGGTCACCATAAACGGTGGTGTGAACAGCTTCATAATACATTATGGGCATACCGTACAACTAGAAGAGAATCCACTGGAGAATCACAGTTTCTTCTTACTTACGGAACATAAGTAGTTATTCCAATGGATGTCATTCTACCCACTACAAGAACAAAGGCATGGGAGAAAAATTTAAATTCATATTTAATGTTGGAAAAGTTGGATGATTTAGAAGAAAGAAGAGAAGTTACACTTCAAAAAATGGAGAATTATCAAAGGAGACTGGCAAGAGAATACAGTAAAAAAGTAAAGATGCGGAATTTTGTAGAAGGATAATATGTTCTGAGGCAAATCCCGGATTATCAAAGAGATAAAGCAGTGGGAAATTTTGCACCTACGAGGGGAGGACCTTATATTATACAAGACATTGCAGGACAAGGATCGTACCATTTTCGAAATATGGATGGAGGAATTTTGCAACATCCTTGGAACGCCCAATATCTCAAACCCTACTATCCTTGATCCATAATGCAATTGTGCAAAAAATTTGCATCTGTAATAGGTAACGCATATTAAATATAATCTTCCTAAAAGATCCAGATAAGTATCTATGACTATGAGATGTATCACAAAAAAGATATCTAACTCGTATTGGTTTTTATATCATGTATTCTCCACTTCGGGATTTGCTCATAGGTAGCAATACAATTATACGACAATCTGAGTTCATATTAGGTAAAGCTACAAATGTAACCTCTCTAAGAAAGTCCATGTGAATGTTTATAAGTGTATGACTATTGGGTCTTTCGCCAACAGGGGTGCCTAATGTGATTCTAATCGTTGTATCTTTCTCCATTTTAGGAGACTTTCGGGACCGCATCTTAACTTCCTCCTGGCCCGAGTGGAGTTAGACATGTGCTACACCCATAATATAACACAAGGTATAAAAACATCCTTGCAACTAAAGTAAATTACACTCATACAATAAATTGACAATTAATATATATTCAAAATCTGTTTTGTAGGAACAAAGTTATAAGGAAAAATGAAAAAGCAACTGCAATAAAGGAATGAAGAAGAACATAACAACAAAAACAAAGCTAAGAAGCAGGAGTAGTGCCTTTGAAGGGAGGATTGTTTGGAACATCTCGACGCTTATAAACTGTTGTAAATCCATCAGCTTCTACTCTATCAAGAATGTTATTAACTGCTTTTGTAATTTTAGCTTTAGCCTCGACTCTTAACCATTCAATATAAGTTTTTCTATTTGCAATCTCCAACTTGAATTCAGTTATTGCAGTTTCACATATCTGGATCCTATTTTTCGAAAAGTTTATGTTCCCTCTCTCGGTAGCTAAATCCCGAACAAGGCTTTCGTTCTTCAAAGCCTCATGCTTTAGAGACTCTTTAATATTCTTAACTTTGGAAGAAGAAATCTCAAGTTGAGCTTGCGCTTCATTGGCTTTTGTATAGGCGAGTTTAAGCTGAGCTTGTGCCTCCTTAACCTTAGCAGAAGATAGCTCAAGTTGTTTATTGAGTTCTTCAATCCTAGCGGTTGCAGCACCAAGCTCTCCCTCAGCCTTAGAAGCTCTTGTTGTTGCGTCCTTAAACTTTTCTTCAAAATCTGAAATTGAAGTAACAAATTAATTAATAAGGGAATAACATTAAATTTGAAAGTTTGCGATCAAATAGGATACCTCTTGCGAGGGATTCAAACTCTACTAGCTCACGAGCCATTGCATCTTTCGTAATATCAAGGAAGTCATATTCTTCAGAAAGCTTGCTGTAATTGCTTTGAGTTGTTCAAGATGATGTTGACACTGAGACAATTCTGTTTCATTATCCCGTAAATGGTTTAACTTAGATGTGCATTTGGCCACTTCTTTTTGCAACCGGAGAATATCGCTCTCGCAATAAAGAATAGAATAGATAAGTTTCGAATTGTAGCTTGAGCATCCGAAAGGGCTTTTCCCTTGGCATAAGCCTCTGCGGTAGAGTTTTCTCTGTCTTCAATAAGCTGAGCGATGTATGAACAAAGTTTTGAATGATGGTACGAATCAGATTGGGAAAATCCCGAAAGGATATTCTGCCGCTCTATTCAAAGCTTTCGGTTTTCTTCTTCCAATTTTTCGGATATTGCCCGTGCTTCAGAAACGCAACCTCTAGTCCACGACAAAATGGCGTCAAACTCAACTTTTTTACGAACTTTTTCCACATATAAAAGCCGATGTTCTGACCCTAATTTATTATATTTCTGAATAATCGAATCATGATTATCTACAAAATCATTGAATTTGTCTTCACCTCTACATTTTCCTTATTAACTTTCACAACATGATCTCTTAACTGTGTAATCTTATGCTGCATCCTAGATATAAGTTCTGAATCCCCCGCTGATCCCATAAAGTAGTTCAGAAGAAAATAAATAAAAGAAAAGAAAAAATAACTAAAAGAAAGAACAAAACCTTGGTTATGAAGACTTAGCACTTGTTGGCGGAGTTTATCATTCTCCCGTTGCAGGTCCAAAGCATCATTTTTCCACGGCTCTGAATTGGACTCCATCATGGAAGACCGCGCCTTATAGAATTGATACGCAGTGTGTAAGGCGCTTTGACCCCGACCAAGCTACAAAATTAGAACTATAATTAGAATAGGGAATAAAAAGAAATAAATAAGTAAGTTGACAGTTAAAATACCTGTACAAGATTTTGTTGAGGAAAGGAGTACACTTGTCCATCCGCAAGTGCAAGTGTATCCGCAAGCGAAGAGGGCTCGATGATGCGGAAAAAAAGATCAACATCTTCTCCTTGATCTTTTAACCAAGCATATGTAACCACATCGTATGGAACATCTTCCATATATTTACGCAATCGAGAAACCGAGGAGCTATCGGATTTGACCGGAAGAGCATTGAATGGAACGGAGTTATGATATCTAGTAGAATGTCCGTTGGGAGATTGCTCAAGTTCGCCATTCACAAACATGGATTTACAGAGAGAAGAGATTTACTCAAGTTGAGAATTTTTGTCGTGGAGAGAGAGTAAATAGTTAAAGAAAGAAACAGGGAATATGGAATTTTCAGAAAACCCACATTTGAGATACTGGATACCCCGCAAATCCGGGGATACCGAATACATAAAAATAAAACATAAATGAGTGTTTTGAAGTGATATTTGAAAGAGGAGGGATCCGTTGACAGCCTTGTATTTTATAAGGTTTGACAGTCTGAGTTATTGGACCCCAAAATAAAAGTAACCTTACTTTGGGGCTTCTCAATTCATAGGGGCTCTTCATGTAAGACGAAATAGAGACATTTGAAGTAAATTTAAAAAATCTGATGTGTTTTAGAATAGTGGTAAAAAGAGTTCGTTACTAGACTTGTGAAGATAATGATTTTAGAAAATAATAGACTTAATCTAATTAAATAAAACAAAGCAAAACTAGCGATGATTTTATCAAAGATGGAGAAAACCAGGAATCAGGACTCAGTTATTTCAAACAAATTATGTGATTAATCATGTAATTCTTTTTAAATAAGTTAAGCTCAAATATTGCCAAAATATGATTTTATGTAAACAAGCAGAGGTAAATCACAAGCATGGGACATCAGAGGTTGTCAACCCATCATGACCCATGAAACAAAAACACCACTACTGAATGAAAACCGTTTTTCTATTTCAAATCTATGCAATTTAATAAGTAAAGAATTATAAAGAAATTAAATTAAATTAGACTTACCACATAATATTGAGGGAAAAACCTCCTCCATCATCCCAATAAAGATACTTATCTCATGGTGAAGAAAACTTGCTCAAAATACCCTTGCTCCAAAAGTTGATTACAAGGTGAAATAGATGTAACACAGCTGATTTGATACGCGTATATGCGTTACAGGAGAAGGTTCAGCCGTTACACAAAGGATTAAGGCAACAGAAAGGTAAAGAGGAAACGCAACAGGAACTGCAACGCTTATCTGTGTTGCTTGCTTGTCTTCTCCGGCTCCAGCTGATGAAGAATAGTTGGCCGGCCGGTGCCGGATCGCTGGCAGTTCCGGTGAGTATTCCGGCGATCTTTTTTTTTTCTTCTCCGAGCTTGTGTGATCCTTTTTAATCAATTCTCTTGGTATATATAGATTGTAAAAACCCTAGGGAGTCTTCCAAACCCATTCAAACACGTTAAAATCTATCCAAATCTCCACAAATCCGATTCCAAGCCGGAATCCAATTTTCCATCCAAATTCACGATTGCGCAATATTTTCCGGCGTAAATCACTCCAAATCGATGTGTTTAATCTTGTGTTGAACTCTTGTAGCTTTTGGATCAAATAGAATCACAAATATCCCAAAAAACACGTAAATCATGTTGACAGAACTTCCTCCACGAGATGAGTTTCATTCCCGCCAAATTCGGATTATTTGAAATGTAAAGGGGGTGCCCCCAATCCAAAATGTGGGTGCCTTTAACACTTTTCGAGCCAATTTTTCTGCAAATGTTTATTTCTCAAAAATACCTACAAAGACATAAAAAGACATAATAAGTGTAAAATCGAGTACTATCGAAGCAGATATTCGGGCGCAATATAGACAGAAAAATGTATTTATCATCCCTTATCCATGATATTTTCATAATGGCTAAAGTGCCTCTGATTAGTTAATATTAGTAAAACTAATTAGCTAATAGATTATGTTAATTATGATTAATCTAAATTAATCTTAAACTTAATCAAATTATTATTTTTTTCTTTTTTGGTTTTGTGGGAACAAAAATTAGAAGAAAAGTAAAAGAATTTTTTAGGGTTTTTAGATTTTGATTCAATCAACCAGAGTACTGAGGTATACCTCTAACTTAAACTCTTGGTCTTTTAATGGCTCAAATTGGATGAAATTACGTAAATAAAGATGATTTTTTTTATTCAGGGAATTTTACGGTTGGGTTTTCATGTCGAACCCAACCGTAAAAGACATTTACGGTTGGGTGTTCTTCCCAACCCAACCGTAACCGTTAGTTCAGGGATGAACACCAAATCGTAACAGTTTTACGGTTGGGTTTTAACATCGGACCCAACCGTAAATAATCTAAAAAAAAAATTCTTATCCAGGATGATTTACGGTTGGGGTTTGACAATCAACCCAACCGTAAAAACCAATTTTAGTTTTACTTCAAGACAATTTCATCCAATATTTACGGTTGGATTTAGGCTTCCCAACCCAACCGTAAAACATCCTTTGGAGCATTGAGTTTAAGGTAAAAATGGGGTTTAAAAATCAAATTTTAAAACTTATTCAATCATTTTAACTAGACTGAAGGTAAATTGGGTCATTCAAACAAAGAAAAACCGAAAACAACACAAGTACTAGAATTCAATTTTGAATGATCCAGGAATATTTACGGTTGGGTTTTGGCTGAAAACCCAACCGTAAAACATCCTTTGGAGCATTGAGTTTTATGTCAAATTTGGGTTTAAAAATCAAAATTTTAAACTTATTCAACCATTTTAACTAGATTGAAGGTAAATTATGTCATATTCAATAAAGCCTCTATTATCTACCCCAAAATGAACTTCGTGGCGAGGGGTTGGAGTGTGAGAAATTGATGTTAGGGTATTACCCCTCTTCTTCTTCCTACAACATACAAGCAATACAAGTTAGATAATTTCCAAGCAATTCAACTCAAACAACTTCAATTTGAAAATTCAGAATTTTTTACGGTTGGGTTACACATATAGAACCCAACCGTAAATAAGAAACATCAAGAAGATAACATACACAGGAGAATTTACGGTTGGGAATTGACACTCCAACCCAACCTTAAATAATCCTCAACAAAAAAATTTAACTAACCAGAAGCATTTACGGTTGGATTTTCCAATCGAACCCAATTATAAATAATCCTCACCAAAAAATTTTAATTAACCAGAAGCATTTACGGTTGGGTTTTCCAATCGAACCCAACCGTAAATAATCCTCAACACAAAAAAATTTACATATGCAAAAAAATTTACGGTTGGAAATCAGAAAAAAAAACCCAACCGTAAAATTCAAAAAAAAAATTTAGTGCAAATTTTTTTACGGTTGGATTCTGAATCGAACCCAACCGTAAAATTTCATCTTCATCTCCCACCTTTTATTTACGGTTGGGTTTTATAAAAAACCAACCGTAAAATGTAGAACAAACCAGTTACGGTTGGGTTCGAATGAAACCGAACCGTAAAATCTTAAGAACATTTATTTACGGTTGGGTTTTCCAATCGAACCCAACCGTAAATTCTTCTGCAACCCAATTTTTTTGAAAAAAATATCAATCAAACATGCCAATCAATCACTTTTGGATTCTAATAATAACATGTGTTTTGTTCAATACCTTAGATACACCATTGTTTGTTGTTCATGAGTTTGATTTTGATTGTCACCACCGATTTGTTCTTCAATCTCTTGATTAGGTTGAAAAGTTTGATTTTGATTGGCATCACTACTACCTTTTACACCTTTATGATTCTTCATCACGAATTTTTGAGTTTAATTGACGAAGAATTTTTCGAATCGACGATTAATCGACGACAAATTTCGATGGAGAAGAAAAAAATTTGAAATAGAGTTACGGTTGGGTTTTGAGAGGAAAATGAAAATAAAAATGTATTAAAAAGGTAAAGAGTTTTGTTTAGATTTTAATAGAGTGAAGGATAATATGGACATTTAACATAGCTTCTAGGATACCCCTTAACGGATTTTTTAGTCACCCTGCATCTAAGGGGAGCCCCTCTATGAACGAAGAAGCCCCTATGTAAGGTTACAAAATAAAACCGGTGCATAAACGACCTAGATAATTCCAAACTAAATGGGCAATCTGTGTTAACTTGCGAGATCCGTATAACCTGCGAACACTTTTCTTCTTTTTTTACCCTCTATCTCCCTTACTAGATATGTTACATTACAGAAAGAGACTCGTAGAGTCTTCTTTTTTGCTCTGCTTCCAACAGTTCCTTCCCCTGATTTTTTTTTTATTTCTATTACAGGGAATCAAGAATCAAGTTATATGAATGCTAGATTTAAATTCCTCTACCAAAAGGATTTTATATTTTTAATAATACAGTGGAATTAGAAATAGTTGAGAGTTTTGTTATCAATGGTTTGTGATAAAACCTATTGCGGTTCTTCACATTGTAGATGATTTGTGTGCAGTGGTTAAATTACTGATTGTTGCCATTCCAATTATTAGGAATTTTTCACTCCATTCTCACACGAATTTAATTTTCAATAATTAGAGTCTCTTATCCTCAATTTACTATATTTACGACTTCTCCTATGATGCGTTCAGGCCACATACTTTGAGTATGTGACCCCAGTCCATTGTTAACACGTCGCACTTTAAGAACTACTAGACCGTTGTGATCAAATTAAATTTAACTAGTAAAATCTTATGTACGTTTATGTCCTTTATTAACTAAATTGTAACCGATTAAGTAGATTCATGTTCCTTTTTTTCTCACATAAGAAGATTTATTATTCGGTTAAAAATCTTGGTTAGTAATATTTTATTTTATTTAAAAAATCAGATTTTAATTTTTAATAATATTTTTTTCAATAATTCATTGAAATTAATCATAATCGTAATAAAAGAATAGTTGTTGCTTTGATTTTGGTTGCATCATAATTTCTTTGTTTGACCGGTGCTCATGAAGAACTTGTAGAACTTGGAGTAAAGTTGCGAAACTAGCAAATTTCCTACGGTCTTTAGTGACCCGTGCTTGCAAAACTTGCATAGAACTGACATTTTTGTACTAGTATTCATTGTGTTGTTCCTCTTGTTGAAATCCTACTATTTGCTATTGGAAATATATTCAACACCAATGTTTATGGTATGAGATCTCTATTTCCTTGTTCTTTCAATCGATAAATTTCATGAATTGCCCATGTCTTGATTTCAATAATATGTGCACTAATACTGTATGAGAATTGCAAATTGCAATAAAATACCATTTTTGGATTTTTATCGGTTCATTTCAGAGAATTATTAGGATAGTTTAGATTCAAATTGGATTGTAAATTTCAGTACAAAAAATAATCATTTCAATAATACAGTGTATGGAATTTTAGTTAAGAGATGATTATCACATTCAATACTTTAGTAATTGAAGCAACACAGTTTAGTGATGCAGTAAACGGGGAAAAAGAATCTCAGTATCCAGTTTCACCTTGTACCCAAAGGCTATCATTTATTTCAAGCTAAATTCTCTACCAAAAAATAACAGTAAGTAGATGTTCCAAAGTCGATCATATTGTTTCGAAGTGAAGAAATTAACCATTTCTTATAGTGTGTTGGTATTACAAAGAGTCTTGGTGGAAGTAGTTGTTTTTTCAATGAACAATGTTTTGCATATAAAAGTGTAAACTAAGCTGGGTCTTTTCAGAGTTTTGATATTTCCGAAAGATTAGTTTGTTTTTTGGGTAATTACGGTTACTATTGTATTTTTCATTTGGGTATTTGCTCTTCACTTTGTCGAAACAGTTTTAGAAAAGTTTGTATGTTGAAAACACAACATGTCAAAAAGAAAAGAAGGGCCACATCCTATGAGTATGTGGCTCAACCATATCGTAGTTGGAGTATATTTTTACACTTACGAATCTGGTATATTGAAAATATCCTATTATATCAGATTTTTTCTATGACTCCGATATTAAATTACTCAGATTCAGTTGAAATATTAAAAATTCAGGACTTGAATAAAAACCCTAACTATACTTTGACTAATTCTAGTTTTGTTTTTAAAATCTGATGCAAGAAAATTTTCTCTTTACTTTTTCTTATCTTAAGTTTTAACTGCATGGATGTAATGACTCTGATCTAGAAGTAGTATTTTATGGAATGAAAACGAGTTAAAAGAAGAAGAAAAGTGTTCGCAGGTTTATACGGATCTCCCAAGTTAACCCGAATTGCTCATTTAGTTTGGAATAATCTGGGTCGTTTATGCACTGGCTTTATTTTGGGATCCAACGATACGGATTAGACTGTTAATCCTTGTAAAATACAAGGTTGTTAACGAATCCCTTCTCTATTTAAAATCCCTTATCCAATTATTTTTTTATAATGATTAAATTATTTTTGATTAATTAAATGTTAATTGGTTGTTAGTTTGTTAAGATAAAACTTAAGATTTAGCTTAGTTGATTAGTCATGTAAGAGCAACTCCAGTGGGCATAGGCATATTGCGGCATTTGTCAAGTCAGATGGATAGGTAAATTCGTTTTCTGGCAGTAGGGAATTGGTAAAGCGGCTGAAACTGAACAAATCGATCCAACTGGGGTGACAAAGGCTACATTTTTTTTCTTCATATATTCACAAATTTTAAACACACTCAACTTCTATCAATTTTCTATTTTCACAAAAAAAAATACTTCCCATTTTTTCAACATATTGTTACTTGTTTTCAGTTGTTTAATTCATTATATGGATCCTAATTTGGAAAATGAAGAAAATAAATGTTAGGGGAAAATATGGTTTCAACAAGCTCAAGGAATTATGCAACAAATTGATCAGATAGATGAAGATTCAGATGATGAGAGAAGGATCACCAACACTATAATACAATTATAATCATGGAAAATACCGTGAGATCTAGAACCAATAGCCGTATTGAAAAGAAAATGGACATGGAGATATCGGGAGGAAGGACATCAACATATGATACGTGATTATTTTGTTAATAGAAGTGTGTACTCAGATGAAGATTTTCAGCGTCGCTTCTGCATGCCACAACACTTGGTCATACGGGTTATTGGAGAGCTTTGTCGGGTAAACCCTAAATTTAATTATCAATTGATGCACTAAACATTTGAGGACATAGTCTTGAACAAAAGGTCACTGCATCTCTAAGGATCTTAGGTTATGGTTTGTCTACTGATGCCTGTGATGAGTACTATAATATGGCAAAAAAAACATATGAAAATCTCAAAATGTTTTGTGAAACTGTAGTCAACCATTTTGGTCCACGTTTTTTACGACAACCAATACAAGATGATGTCATACGATTACTAGTTGAAAACAACAAGAGAGGCTTTCTTGGAATACTAGGTAGCCTTGATTGCATGCACTGGGTGTGGCATGGATGTCCTCGTGCATGAAAAGGTCAGTGATGGATGAGCTTTTTATAGATAAAAATTGGCAGAAGTTGGTCCATCAAGTAGGTAAGTTACATCATATAGTCCAGCTAGTAGATCGAATTCAGGCCATTGGGAACTGGCTCTGAAAGTAGAGGATCCTAGTTATCTTAGCCAGGGAAACGGCGTAGAATACATCACTGAAAGCTGTTAAAATACGCTCCTCCTTTAAATCACGGGGGTGAGTTTGAATTGAAAGGTGGATGGAGTCTTTTGACTCAAGGCGACATTCTCTCTATCCAGGATTCACAGAAGTCTCTTTTCAAAGTTCTTCTCTTCTTCTGTAGGTGTTGACATGGCGTCGTCTTGCAGTTGTGGCTTGTGAAAATTAGCAAAGACCCACAAATCATAGTGGTCATGTTCCTATACAAAACAATTGTTGATATGGAAGCGGCGACCACTTATAATTGCTGGATATGGCATGTTTTTTTTGGATTCCAGGTGCAAATAATGACATAAATATACTCACCTGCATAATTTTGTTTAAACCAATAGAAATGAATAGGGTTATACTCATCTGCATCATTTTGTATAAAATGGTAACCGAGGAGTCCCGACGGGATTCTAGTTGGACAGGTTATCCGCATCAAGATTTGAGAAAAGATGTTTAACCCCTTCACGGTGTGCCTGCAAGAGAGTATAGAATGGTAAAGAGAGAATTCAAACAGAGGATTATATTTAAGGCTAAGGGAGGATCTCACTACACATTTGTGGACTGATACTGGAAGAAGAAACCCTCATAGGATTTAGTTTATTTTTTTTTACTTTTTAGTTATTATTTCAATTATTTTATTATTTTTTATTCTAGTTTAATTTGTGTAATTTAACTTAAACAAATATTGAAATTGAAATTAAGGATCAAGTTGGTAAAAAAAACACTGAAATTGAAATTGAAACTAAGGATTAAATTGAATGCAAAACAAAGGATTACATCGGAATTAAACTAAACTATTACATCCATAATTTAAAAGTAATAACTAAAGCAGTGTCATAATGACATCATTGCTATCCCCATTTTCCTCCTTATCAGAATCAACGTCAACTGAGTTTGGGCGTTATTGTGTCTTTTGTGCTTGAATTTGATTTAATTCTTCATGCCAGAGTTGCAGTTGTGCCTAATTCATCTTTGAAGTGTCCATTCCCAAGATTCCCCTCATGTGTGCATTGAAAAGATTATGTTCAAGCACATTGCGACCTTTCCTAATTTCTGCAGCCATTTTCTTACGCTCTACTATTTTAGCAATATCAGTTTTTTCTTGTTTTTCAAAAAATTCTTGAAAGTTGATATCTAAATTTGAAGATTCAACAACTTCTTGAGCCGTCTTTCTGTTCCTTTTATAATTTTTGTTGCCTGGTCCATCATATCTTTTGTATTTCTATTAACATTAAGATTAGAATTACCATGCTGGGATCCGCCTATATTGAGTTGTGGGGTTGATTTTGTTTCTGGTGAAGAATAAGTAGACTGGGACCCTTGATAAACATTTGGCGTCTCATAAGGGGATTGCTTTGGTACTTGATATTCATTCAACATTTCGGGGTTAAATCGGTTTAACTGTTTGAGGATATAGAAGCATGTTTTGTGTTTGAAAGTTGAACCTTCTTTGGTATTCTATGCCTCTTGAGTTTTTTGTATCTGTCGTTTCAACATTTATAATTTAGTTATTACAACAACTTGATAAAAGTTTTGAAAATCAGTTAAACAAATTGAAATGTAACTTACTATATCGGCTTCGGTATCACCGCTTCCTCTTTGGAAATTCACTTACATCATCACAACTACCCAACCGTTCATGTCTTTGCAGATTGCATAAAAACGACCTTACAACCCAGAATTGTCACGTTTATTGGATTCCCAGTTTCTTGTTGAAATTGTTTAAAAATATTTCCCCAGAGCGTTGAACGGGTTTGATGAATACTATTAATAGGATCAAGCGTACACGCTACATACCCGTTGCAGATAACTTTGTCCTCTGTGAGAGTAAACCTTACACCACGAGCCTTTTCTGAATCCTTCCTGATGAAGGTTTTTGTGTTTATGATTGAATGATCAATGCCTAATTGTAGCATTTTCTATATAAATGCTACAATTAGGCATTGACCATTCAATCATGTTTGAGCATTCAAATTGACCATTCCATATTATGATGCTTGTTTGAGTGACCTTCTTCTCCATAATGGTTGCACAAAAACGTCTTCAATTTGGCTTTGATTTTGATTTTTTGTGCAGTTCATTTACCTTTTTATCTTATTTAGATTTCACAATATCGTCTAGCAGTTGTGCTTTTTCATGACAATTTAGATATTTACATTGCAAATACCTAATATTTTTTAGTTGTGATTCAACGACCATTTTGATGCCAGAACAACCTACTCATGCCGGTCCTTAGAATACATCCAGGGGCATTGCTTCAGACTATGGTTATCCATGAAACATAATGGACAAACCTCTTTTCTTCCATATATAATACTCCCTCCGTTTCTAGAAAAGTGTTACTATCACTTTTGCTGAAACAGAGGTAGTATTTGTTTTCTTTTTTTTTTAGAATACATATTGAAGGTGTTGGTTGTGAATGCTTTGGGTTGGTTATGTTTAGAAAAAAAATGACATAGTTTGTTGTAATTTTATTAGACAAAATATAGTTGTTATATAACCGTTAACATAGTTGTTGGATGTAAGGTTCCAAAAACATATTTGTTGGTACCCAATGGTCGTATATATACTCACCCATCCCCATTTCAAAAACTACACTTTATACACTAATATTATCCTACTCAAACTTTATGAAAAGATGGCTCAACCATTTATTAATCCTGTAGAGTTTATGCTAGAGGAAGATTTATCTCTTTGTCCAAATTTGGTAGTATACTATCCGGATAGGGAAGAACGACGGCAAAATGGTTCAATGAGTATGAGTTTTTGGAAAAGCTTTCATGATAACTTTGCAGTGAAACCGGTAACCGTACATGGGTTGTTTTGTCGATATGCAACAATAAGTGATAAGTGCATAATTTACGTATTTTAAGTATCATTTATTTATACTTATTTGCTAGATTTTGTGTGAATTATTGTGTGTTATTATTACTTTTGTAATTTATGTGTTTTATTAGGTTACATCTCTTAAAGAAGTGAAATTGAACTCTACAAGGAAGAATTACTAAGGACCCAGTGGAACTCAGTCTATTCCAAGAACGAAGTCATTCTGACTTCGTATGAAAAAGTTAAAAACAAAACGAGAAATAAGGGTAAAAAGGTCATTTCAATGGATACCACTACTGAAGCACCAACGTCGTTCATCTCAGGGCATCCATAGGTCTTAACTAAGAGTGATTTCTGTTACAGGGCACCCGATTCTACTAAGGGCCACCATTCCCCACTTACAACATATACAGACAAAAATTAGGTCGAAAGACTCGTTTCACAATCGAGTTTTCTTGTCTCTGCACCTCTCTCCTTCTCTCACAACTGCATCAAGGGTTTACGCAAGACAGAACAACCAAGAAATAATAGAAGATGGTGAAAGAGAGAATGGATATGACTCATATGAGTAGATAGTGGAGTTGGATGTGAGCGAGAGAGATGGGTGAGGTTGAGTTGGTTTATCGCTGTGAGTTATTAGAAGATGGATTTTGAGAAGGTTTGAAGTCGAGAGAATCAGAGTTAGAAGAATGGGTTTGTTCGAATTGAGGCTGTGATGCTTTCAGTGAGAAATCAGACAGGGATGGGACTGGTGGCTGTTGTTAAGATAGAGAGAAGAACGGCAGTCGAATTCGAGAATCAAGAGGAAGAAAGATGATGTAGCCGTGGTTTGTGGATGAGTGAATGGCTTATGAATGAATGTTCATGATGATTTGAATGATTGGGTTTGCTCTGAATGGTTGAATTAATTGCAGGGAAGGATTTATGAAGAGTTTAGAAATTCACAGCCTAGCTGCCATTCTATTACCAGAAGACGCACACCCAATGTTTGACAGAATATCTGAACTACTACCAAGTTGAGTTTCACCAATCTAGCGATGGGTTTGAGGATCTGATTTTGATACGAATAATAACAGTAACGAGTTGGATGTTTTTGGGTTTAATTTGAGCTCAAAATGGAAGTCAAGGCAGTGGTATTTTGGTTTGAGTTTGATGTGGTTTGGTGGAGTTTTAGACAACAATCTGCGTAGCTAGTTTGCTGTAAGTTTGTGGGCTGTATAGGTCTTTTGGGTAATAGTTGGGACTCGACTAAGAAGCCAACAGGAAGAGGAGATTTGGATACCAATTTGTCTTAATTTTGGAAAGAGTTTCTTGCCGAGAAGATACCAAGTATTGCAGCTGTTACCGTCAGTTTTTGTGTGATGAATGGCTGAGATGTGTGATGTTTTAGAAGTTTGAATGAGATTACAAAAGTGGGTTTAGTGTTTGATTCGAAATTGTAGGAGGACAAGAGCTATAAAAGGAGACAACAAGCTACAGAAAATAGACCGAAAAATATAGACTGGCGGAAAAAGAAGAGGCAGAGACTTGTGGACGCTGCAGATTTGTTTTGACGCTAGAGTTGAGTTCTGGAGACGGGAGGAACAGTAAAACAAAGGTTTAGTCATTATTTTGTTTTCATTTTCAATTATATTTATTATTTTCTTAATCAATTTTAATGGCTCTTAAAAAAGTCATATCTAGTTAAATCTTTTTATTAGGGTGAAAATATAAATTTGTTGAGATAAATTTATTTGTGTTTTAAAACTAGGGTTTTCAACTATTAAAACTTAATGTCAATGTTTTACTTTCTCAATGATTTTTCATGTTCTGTGTCATGCATAGTGCATCGTTTGACTAGTAGAAGAACTCATTGATCCTTTCGCGATAATCGTTTTATGAATATTCTTTGATTATTTATGCCACGCATACCTAGTACTTCGAAATTCTACCTTAGGTTGAGAACAAACAATTCTTTTTGAAAATTATTTTCTTCGATTCTTAAACGAAATATCTTTCGTCTATTAGTAGTTAGATTTGCTATTTTGCATGAGTAAAATCGATACCTTTTATGATGAACGCAAGTAAATCCTAATCTACAACAGATTCCCGAAACCTTAACGCTTTTCTATTATTGATTTCGATCTTCGTTAAATAGTTTTAATTCATTCATTAGTTTAATTCTTAACGAAAACCGGAAAAATATCTTTAGACTCGAAATTTACTTAAATTAATTAGTATAAGTGATACACATTCCTCATGGGAACGAACCGTGTTTGATATTGTCTACATCTTTTGACACTGTGCGCGTGCGGTAAAACAAAGTCGGTTTTCCGAAGCATCAATAAGCAAATCAGTTGACGAATTTACCGCTTTAAACGGTAATGTCAATTGATGTTGAATCAGAAATGAAATTGATGATGAGGTTGTAGCGAGATCTCTGAAGGAATGGTGAAGATGGACATGATCAAATTTCTATTATGAACCTTATTTCAACATCATTAAGGGGATGGACATATTCTACCCATTTGTGTTGATGGTTATTCCACCACGTTATGATACTAGCACAATGCATTGTACTACCCAACGAAAGCTTTGATAGAAAATACCTCATATAAAGAGCGGTTGTAACCAAAAATTAAACATAAGTCGAATGAGCAATTGTAATTTCAATTTTTAATTAGCGAAGATTGTTTTAAATTAGTTATCACTTTTAATATCAGTTGATGTTAATTAAAAAAGATAGTCGTTGGTTAAAGTTTTCATCTGACCAATGTAGTTATTCGGAATTTAAAGTTTTCATTAATTAAAACAACGAATACAGTAGAAGTTCATTAGAAATAAAAATAACACTATTAATTCAAAACTTAATTGGAAATTAAAAAACTAAACTAAATTACTTCTTCAAGGGAAAACAATTGGAGTTGGACCACTTCATCATCCTCTGAATCATCGATGCCGATCATATTCAACCTCTTCAAAATATTATTCTGTTTTCGTCGATAATATTTTCGGTCCACTGGGGCTAGGTTACTAAGATCCATACCCATGATTGCATTATTTTATTGGTCTTGTGATTGAGACGACATTTGTTGGTTACGTGACAAAATCTCAATAAATTGGGTTTGTTGTTGTGTTCTTCTATCTTCTTTTCTTAATTGTGATTATCTAAAGTACTTGAATATTTTTGCACTTTGTTTATCGAGATTTGATTCATCCATCTGGCTCGAAGTACTACCACAACCACCTTTTGCTTCCCTGAAAATACCTTGTTCGTGATTCTTCTTCTGCCTTGTATTTTTTTATTCTTTTAGGTCCCTATTGGCATCGGCGGATACTTGTTGTTCAAATGAATCTCTCCATTAAGTAGTACTTCGGTCCCATCTTACTGATGTAAACTATGTATGCTTAGCAAATAGCGTACTATTTTGCTCGACAGTGAGTTGATAATCAAATCTAGGAAGATTATCTCTCAAAATTTCATAACTAGCATCATACTTGAATGGTTGTTATGTTTGGTTTTAAGATTGCTCCCGACCTTCTCGAGTCTGAAACATTGAAGTTAAAACAATAAGTTAATTATTATTATCACCAATCAGGAAAAACTTATATTTTAATCGTAAAACTTACCAAATCTTCATGTAAAGCACCGCTTTTACTTTGCCGATATATAACGTTAAGAATCGACACGTATTCTCTCACGTGTTTTTTGATTGCTTTCATGTTAAGGATTTTGGGTCTCTTTCATAAGCATTTACGTTAACAAATACAAAGATTTCGTAAATACGTTGCCAAAATAGAGCAGATGCTTGTTGGGAACCCATAATTTCATCAACACCCACAAAAACGTAAGCATTTGTAAGATCAAATTCATCATTTTGAAAAAAATTCCTATAAACCATATTAAATTAAATTAAGTAAAGAGAATTTGAGTTGTATATGGATAAGAAAATTAAAGAAATTCAATAAGTTGAGACAAAATTTTGATTTGAGGAGATATGAGTGGGAAATCAAGTTGTAAGAAGATGATTTTGTGTGATTTGAGAAAAACTAGTCTTTATACATATAAAAAAAATCTCAATATTTTAAAATATATCCGTTGGGATCCGACGGTGAAGAACATATAGTTGTTAATAATAATGGATGGTCAAGATCGGGTGTGAATTAGGTGTAACATAAAAAAAAGTCAAGCAAATAACAACACTGAGACGGAAACTCAGTATCCGTCAAATATTGTGATGGAAACTAAGTTTCCGTCCCATGTCATACACGAAAACTGAGTATCCGTAAAGTAGTTTTTTTAGTTTTGTGAGTTGAGGTTATTCTAAGCAATCCGGCGCAAAGTGCCACTCTGATTTAACCTAGGTCACGCTTCTACACATAATCGCATGTCAACATCCCGTCGTTAACAACTATGTTATACTACTTGTAACAAGGGTCTTTCGACAATTCCGGATCGAAAAACCCTAGTTTAGCTATAGATATCAATGCATGCTTATTTACTTCGTCACTCAAACAAACAGGCAATCAATCATACATGGCGTTATAAACGGTAGAACATGAACGATATTAAAAATATTATTAACATATGAGAATGAGCCATTCAATTAATAAACATGTTTTCCGACTTAGGACTACATCCCTAACCAACAAGAGAGTTTTAGTTCATCATGGATTTCTTAAAACTCATGAAAAATAATTAAGAAAATAAATTAAATCAAACCCGGAAAAGTTGCGACGAATGATCGCTGCTCCGAACTGCTTCTGCGAAGGTATCCAGCGTCTTTCTGTGCGTGAACTTCCTGTACCCTTGAATTCTTTGTCTTCAGGTCTCTGTGTAGTGTGGATATAGCTAAAAGATTAGCTCCTGAAGGACTTGCTACGTGAGGATATTGCTACGTGAAGATTTGTCTGTGGCTACGTGAGAATATCTCTGTATAGGTATGTGAGGGGATGTTTTTACGTGAGAGAGTCTCGGCTCTATATATAGAGCTTTAGGTACCTCTTTCCTAACTAGAGTCTTTCCTAACTTCCGGCAAATTCTGTCACTGATATTTCGGCATCAATCTTTGGCCATTCATCAAAAAATATTGACGGCAACAACTTAAGTTCTTTCCTATTTTTCCGGCAGCAAACTCTTTCCAAGTTGAGTTCACAGCAACACCGACTTCCTTAACTTGTTTCTCGGCTTCAAAACACAAACACCGCTTAATCCCCATCATCTACCATTAATCTCTCGAGCCACAATACATCCATCATCATTCAACTCAACTACCATAGCCATCAGAAACCATGGACTCAAGCTCAACCATATCACTGAACTCTCTTCTCCTAAACTCAACAGTTTCGAGCTTCACCTCACTTCCAACACAGGTCGAGCTCTCAATCAGTACCTCCATCTTAACAGCGTGACCACCATTAATCTTAAGCTCACTGCCATCAATCCATCACCGATCACCACAGGCCATGAACTACTCGAGCCACAGCAGCAACATCTCAATTAACTCCAGCATTTCCTCACTTCCAAGCTCATCGCTGCCTCTTGTTCGTGTTTCAGTTTTGATCACTTTGAGCTTTGCCATTATTCCTTGTCAACAGCAAGCTCCATGAATATCATCCATTCTTGAACCAGCGCATACTCCATCTTCTTTTCGACTTCCCAGCAGCAGCATCTCACCACCATCACAGACAAAAGCCTCCAGCAACATTCATGTCCAGCAACAATCATGTCCAGCAGCTAATTCACGTCCAACAACTATCAATCACAGAACGGCAGCAGATCCATCGTCTCTGGCAGCCACCAAGACATCTCTACCCACTCTTTAATCATTTCCAATTTGCTAGATACCATCACTAACTTCTCTGTTATTCCAGAGATCATCATGATCACTATCAACTACGTCCATCAATGGCCTCAGCTGCTTCAACTCCACTCACAAACAAACCATCGTTTGAATTGAGAAGAAGAAGGTGTCCCATAACGAACTGGATAGTGTCCTTGTCACCATTTGAATTATGGCATCCATGATTCAATAGTCTGGTGCCTTTATCACTCTCCCATCAAAACTATTCAACTGTCGGTTCCGTGGAACAAGCTTAACTCTTTTTTTTGCTCGTAACTTTCTCATACGAAGTCGGAATGACCTCGTTCTTTCGCCGTTGGATTCGTAATTTAATTATCTACAATAAAGAGAGTAGAAATCCTGGAATAGGCTGAGTTACACTGGGTCTTTGGCAATTCTTCTCTTATACAGCTCAATTTCACTGGTTTCCGGAATGTAACCTAATAAAACAAATAAACTTCGAAAGTAATAATAGTACACAGTAATTCATACGAAATCTAGCAAATAAGTATAAGGAAATAACACTTAAAATGTATGAAATCGGGTCGTGCACTACCAGGTTCCACACAAACATAACAGAATTATGATAAGATATTTGAAGATATTTGGTTTAATGATGAAATAAACAAAATAAAGAAGGAAATATATATTATAGAAAAATATTATTTTTATGGTTGTAATTGATAGATTTCCCAAATTCTAACTGCATGTGGTTTACATTATTTGACGTGTGACACATTTTGATTGGAGGATTTTATATTATTTGACACGTGGTATATTTTCATTGGTTGATGATGTGGTAGTGGAAATGGAAAAGGAAGTGGTTTCCTTCGAAAAATATATAAATACTGGTGGAAGCAGATGGAAAAAGGGGGAGCTGGTAGCCGATAATAAAATTAGATTATGAGTTTTCATTTTTTTTTTTTTCTTAGTACTTTTATTTCTTCTCTATTTTTTAATAGGTGGCTAACCTCTTTACTGGGGTTGAAAATGAAGCCTATTCTATGATGTAAATGGTTCAGGTATTTTCTAATAAATTAATCTTTTGGTTTAATTGTTTTATTAAATTCTTGTCATAGTAAGTTTTATTCTTTATTATTTTTGAGTAGTCTTCGGCTACTGATCTTTAACAAACGAAGGAATTTATACCATTTTAATCAACAACAAGGGTTATAACTATTATTTTAATCGTAATATATTTCGAAACAATGAATTGGATTCGGTATTATCTTGAATTATAATATAATATTTTTTAAAGATGAATGAGTGATTTGCATATTTAATTAGGTGGAATTGGAAACCATGGGTTTTTAGATTGGTATGATTTAGTTTTCTTAGATCTAACTAATATTTCTTATTTTATATTTTAATTAATTTTTAGCACTAATTTGTTTAATAGCTAGAAAGAGTATTGTCATTCCCCGTGGGAATGAACCGTATTTGCCGCTTCTACTTTGTAGACGTCGTGCTATTGCGACCATAGGTTTTTGACCATATATTCTATAATTCTACAAGTGAATTAATGACATAAAAATTCATTATCTAACATCCACGACGCAAGCTAATGGACTAGAAGCCTAAAAAGGCATTTTCAAACTAAGCTCGCCAGGTGCAATTCTACACTGCCCTATACAAAGTTGTGAGCTGAGAGAAATTAGTGATGAATCTAGGTATAATTTATATACCAAACTCTTTGTATAAATATCCTCAATAACGTGTCAAAATTTTCACGTCAATCAGACAAACGAGCTAAGAGATATGATCAAAACAATCAACTAAGTCACTGATGAAAAACTCCTGAATTTTTCCAAACTTATGTCTGTTTCGTCTTTTTGAGGCCCTGAACGACCAAAAAACTCAAAATCTCCTGTGATAGGAGATATCTGGTTGTCTGGGCATGAAAAAATTTTGGTACATCATCGGAAACGAACTCCTTATGAAGATTTTACAACGTTTTTAGCGAAACCCTAAATCTGAATTTTTAGAATTTCGAAATTTCATAAGAAATCTCTTGTCCATCCAAGTTGAAGAGGCAGATGCCCATTACCTTGTCCAGCTTAGGTGATACAAATCTTTCCTTGCTTAGGATACAAAGATTGTCCTGCTTAGGCTTCAAAACATGTCGTCCACGTGACAAAGATATTTTCAAACCCTAATTTGAGAAAGCATATTCTCAAACCCTAATTTTGAAAAGAGAAGTTAACCCTAATTTTCAAACGCACCCTGTTTGCCTTGCTTGTGTGTTTTTCTTCAACAACAAGGCTTGCACGCCTACTCAATACCCAAGCGTGGATATCATGCTTCTCTCTAAAATTTGGTATTTTGTTATTTTGCCCTCAACATGTGAGGCTGAGTACAAGAATAAAATGTGAGCTTCTTGTCTTCTGACCAAAAACTTCCAAACCCTAATTTTAAAAGAAGGAAATTTCCTTACCCTAATTCCTAGATGTGTAAGCCTTCTACCTTATGCGTCTTGCTCCTCAGACAAGCCTGTTAGCCTGAACGTCTCACCCCATCTTACCTCCAACATGTACGCCCTAGTCAAGCAGCTAAGCTCACATGACTACTCTTAAAGAAAAACTTGTATGCTTTCATTCAGAACCCTAGCTCACACGACTTGCTTCTTGTCAAAATTTATATTTTACTCTTTTACCCTCAACATGAGAGGATGAGTACAAAGAGTAAAATGTGAGCGTCTTGTTTCTTGTTAAAAAATTGAAGCCTTGCTTCTTTCCAAAATTAATATTTTACTCTTTTACTCTCAACGTGTGAGGCCGAGTGCAAAGAGAAAAACATGAGACTCTTGCTTCAACACAAAAGTTGGCGCTCTTCCTTCTTTCACGTGAATATTTTGATTTGGAAAATTAGGGTTTCGACAAGTTTCAAAAATCCTCAACTATACTAGACCTCTCATATATATTTTCGTATGAAGCCTCACATACAATTTTTCATGCTCAACATCATGCATTCATTTTTACGAAATAGGCATGTCAATGCAAAATTGAGTAAGATGGACACAATGCTCCTTACATAAATAAATACATATTTATTTTGTTCTAGCCGGCTAGACTCATCATCTAGTCAAGAAGGACATATTTATTTTATTCTTATCTGCTAGACTCATCATCTAGTCAAGAAAGACATATCTATTTTATTTTTAGTTTACTAGACTCATCAATCTAGTCAAGCAAGACATATCTATTTTATTTTTAGTTTATTTGACTCATCAATCTAGTCAAGCAAGAAAGATTCATAAGCTAGTCATGCAAGACAATTCTTTAGTCGAGAGACCCATTGAGCAGGTCACAATCGACTTAACATCAGTAGTGATTAATATTACAACATTACACGAGAAATCAAATGTCACAAATGGGGAGATTTCATTAGGGTTTTGGTCTGGCGGTCTACGAAATGTGGTGTAGCAGTGCACCCACTAAAGAGAAATTTTCTGGAAAGTTCGAGAAACAATTGAATAGAGGAGTGGTAAGTTGAATAACTGACTATTCAGCCTTAATCGAAGTGGAGAGCAGTTGTCAACACCTTCTCCACTTCACCACTACTCCACCATCGACAGTTTTTTCCAGAAAAGAGGTCGAGTGGTCACAATAACTATGATATAAATAGATGCTCAATCTATTGAACAAAGAACGCGTATTTAACAAGTTAAGAAGTTTAACACGACTGAACAAGTTTGAATTTCCAAGTCGAACACAAAAAAACTCGACCACTCAATTGTTCATAGCTATTCACACCAATTACAACCCACAAAATATGATACTCTGACCTCATTATTCTCTTGCTTCCCTCCCTAAGACCAATCCTTCTCCTTCTCATTTGGTGACGGAAGAAAGACCAGAACGACCATTGCTTGGTTTAGGCCAGAATTGTACAAATTGATCACTCGAATCTAAAGAAAGTACTTCAACAATACAAATGTTTAAGGATTGACGAACTATCACCTGCTCATCCTACTTTTTGTAAATTACTCTACAATTTGTTTTTCCCCACAAACAAAATGCCATTCCTTTGTAAACCCCAGAAATACTAATAGTACCCATGTTAGTTAGTTATGTTAGTAATAATTCGGTTAATAGGAAAAATCATAAAAAAATTTAAATTTTTTGATAATGGTACCACACTCTCAGTAAAATAATTTTATATAACCATAAATAAAACAATTTCAAGAAAATCTCCCTCTAGTCTTTCTTCAAAAAATAATTAGGGCGCCAATCACCATTAAATCAATCGGTTTTGAGAGTAATTTTTCAGTTGATTTTTCAATCGCCAATATATTTGGTGATAATTCTCAAGATTGTTTAATAGCCCGACCAAGTACTACTATAGGATGATGAAATACACTGTTGAGAAAAATATTAGTACTTGGTAATAAAGTTAAGTTTTTTTTTCTTCTCAAGAACAAAGAAAAAGAAGAAACTAGGTTAATTAAATAAAACAAAATAAAAACCATTTGGGATGCGAGGAAAGAGAAAAAAAAAGAATGAATGATATCTTAATGGATATGTTACGAGATCAAAAGAGGGGAGAATATGAAAATAATATTTTCATAATTCTTCTATAGTGTTGGGGGTATACGGATGTTAATAGGTTGATGGGTTTGAAAGATAAATTATGGGGGTATGTAGATAAATGGATGCCATTAGTAATTATGGGGTATATAAAAGAACATCCATTATAAATGGATAACTCAATCTACTGAAAAAGATAAAAGACTTATGTAAAACAAGTATACCCTTTCTATAAAGTAGTTCAACAAACCACATTAAAATTCATCTCACTTTGGTCTTAATACTTTCTTTGTTTCCTTCTCTAAGATGAAATCTTTCTCCTTCATTGTGACCGACAATAATGTAAAACGTGCTGACACAGCACAACACTTCCCACGAAGTCACGTGCTTAGCATGATGTGTGTCGTGTTGTGCCAGACATTTAGGCGTGATGTGTTGTGCCGTGCTAGACGACTTGTCGTGTCTGTGTTGTGGCAGAAAAATAATCGTGTTATACTGTGCTAGCTCGTTTATTTTATGTTTTCCAAATAAAAGTATTTTTCAGATATTTAGATATTATATATATTATTGTAGAAATAAATCAACGTAACGAATATAAATATCAAATATGGACTAGAATAAAGACTCTTTAGTGAAATATACATGTAATGTGATATATTGCACCGTTTTTGTATAGTGTTTTATGCATATAATGACGTGCTTTCTTAACGTGTCATTTTGTGTCGCGTGTGCTTATTCGTGCCGCGTGTTGTCCCGTGACAATATACCTAATAGTCTGGCACAACACAACACATTAAACTAACATGATGTACGTGCCAGATGACGTGTTGTGATGTGATATGTTTAAATTTTAATATGCTATGCCGTATCGTAAACGTGCTGGCACATTCCAATATATATTTCTAGTGACCGAAGCAAAATTCAAACAGTTATTTCTTAGTTTAGACAAATGTTCTACGATTCTAATCTATTCAAAAGATCTATATTGTGTACAATGTGTAGACATATTATCCATGTTAACGATTTTTTTCCTGCTGAAAACTTGATGTACTAAATATATCACCTTCTTGCTGAATTTGGTCTTCTTTGGTATATAGTGCTCGCATCATCCTAGGCTTTGATCCATCGAAGATGCAGCCGTGAATCTATAGACAATTATCTTTAACATAATTGTCCTAATTAAAACACGTTAGTGGTGGTGCTTTATGAAATACTGTACGTATGTATTTTATTTGACATTTATCTTTAACCTTCCTCATTCATAATTGTCATAATTAAAACACGTTAATGGTGGGGCTCCATGAAAGGTTGTAGCAGTGTAATTAAAGTGACATATGTATTTAATTTGACATTGATCTTTAACCTTCAACTAACACGGCCTCATTTATAACAACTTAGATCATAAGATTGAGACTAAAGTTTTTGTCTTTCATTGCGATCGACTACAAAAAGAAATAAAATGATTTCATTTATGTACCGATGATATACAAAGTGGAAGAAGATAAATGGTTTCCACAAATATATGATTGAATAATTCCTATTATTATTATAATTACACCAAGACATTACGATAATCTCGTCGATCACTATAATCAGTAAATTAATTGGTTAAATAATTTATAATTTTTTTATGGATATATAAGATAAGTGAAACTAGATATTTTTTAAATATTCAAGAATTTTTTAAACATTTTTTTAATATTTTAGATTGGGTATTTCACTTAAAAGTTTATTTTTTAATAAAATAATTATTACAAAATAGACTAAAATACCCATATTCACTAAAATTTTAATATTATAATATATTTAATAGATCCACAAGATATGATAAAACCCCAAAATCAAGTATGAGTTGTTGATGCTTCGGTTATAGAAAAAACAAGTGAAGTAGCAACACCAGGAGAAACAAGTCAGTACCAGAGAACGTCACAGCATTGAAACACCTATAAACAACATAGTGTAAACATAATCATAGAATTCCTAAATAAAAATGAAAAAAATATTTAGATTGAATGATTTTTATTCAAGTTCTAAATGATGAAATACCTACAGTTTTTCCTTAGATAATAACTTTTACGGTATTATGCTATTGTGACCTTTGAGCTGCTGAGCATATCTGGTTGAATTTGGACATGTAGGTGTGTTGTTTCTTAATTTGTATCATGTAATTCAGTTACATTGAAATCCTTTTTGTTCTAGTTGGCTGAGGAGGCGATCATAATTTGAAGATCGGTTCAGATGGATGGGAGGTCTAAAAGGGAGACAATGATGTGGCTATTAAAGTATTAGTATTACAGTTGAGAGTTTAATTACTTTCCTCTTGTATGCATTTTTCTAGTGTTTGCCTTGTAATTTTGTTGTGGGCCTGATTCATAGTTTGTATGACAAAATAAGTGAAAAAGATTAGGTAACATCCATGCCATTTATGTCATCTCCTTGCACGATCCCTGTTTGTGACTTACGAGTTTATTTTTTGCTATTTTAGATATCTACATACCCTCCTGCTTGTTTTGATGTAAGAATATGCAACTTGAAAAAAAATTCACAATAAATATTCCCATATTTTCTTATTGACAAAAAGAAGAAAACACTCAGGAACATGCAAAATCAATCAATGCAGATACATTACAATGGGGAAATGAAAAAAAATAATCAAGAACATGAACCACATCTATAAAAAAACACAAATAAACCTTTTGTTTAATTTGCTTACATCACATATTAAACCTGGATGAAACTAGTTTTATCCCGTATATTCTGATAAAAATAGATTTTTTGGCAGGATGAAATTAGTTTCATCTTGATATTCACATAAAAAAACAAATTAATTCTACACACTCTAATAAAAACATTTTTTTGGCTTAGATGAAAACAGTTTCACCCTGCATTTTTTGACAAAAAGTGTTTTCTCTTCAGGATGTTTCCGGTTTCATCCTGCATAATATGACAAGATTATATGAAATTATCGGAAAATTACAGTGTATGATAATTTAAATAAAAAATTTCATATTAATTGACATGCAATTAAGATATCTACATTCTTAGACGGAACCAGGTTCATAAATGTAAGCAAAGATAGATTTTTACAAACAAAAAACTTAAACTACATCATCAACATTTTTGTAGCGACCTATTGCTAAACAACCTAATGAAACGACGATCTTAGTTGTCGTTCAACTTCCAACAACTACTTTCATTATTAAGTATTTCTTATACGAGGTTTACTCGTTTTGTTCTTATCTTCTTCTTTAGAATATATTGTTTCGTCTTCAAAGGTGTAACCTTTAGTCATCGCCCATTCCATGAAGTAGAGAACATACATTCCAAAGTCACGACTACAAAAAAATGTATTGATTTAGTTTGTATTTTATAATTGAAAAAAAATACAATAACAAATGTCAGCACATGATGAAACCAGGCTCATCCAGTGGTAATACATGATGAAACCAGTTTCATTCATTAATTCCATAGGATGTACAAAGGTTTCATTCCATATGACACATGATGAAACCAGTTTCATCCTTGTTTAAACTTGGACGAAAACAATTTCAGTTCAATCAAAACATGATGAAACTGGTTTCATCCTAGTATAAGCATTGATGAAATTATAACAATTTCAAAACAGAATATATCAATACTTCATTAGCTCTATAGAAATCATAAACAACATATGCAATTCGACACTTGAGTTTGATTTGATACTTACAATGATTTTGGGACAAACATGGGCTAATTGAAATCAATTGCATCAAAATTCAATGCCTCCTATAAAAATTGAAATCAAAGCTCATTCATATTTATCAAACTCTAGATTATAATAAAACCAATTTCATCCCAATCTAAAACATGATGAATCCAGTTTCATCTATGTCTAAACTTGTATAAAAACAATTTCAACCCAATTCAAAACCGGATGAAACCGGTTTTAACCCATTCTAAAACACACATCAATCATAAGTAATTTAACACTTCAATCATAAGAAATCAGAGACAAAAACACTCAGTTACCTCTCACGAACAAATTACTCAGTTAGATCCAGTTATATGAAAAAAAATCAAAAAAATTTAACAACCAATCCATGTCATTCTGAAAATAAATTCAAAAACAGGTTTAAGGTTTCAAAACTTACTAGTGTTAAGAGAATCATGAATTGTTTGGTGAAATAGATTGATTCAAACCCTAGTCAGGAACTTAAAAATCTTTTATGGTGGTGGAGACGATGGAAAGAGATGGCGGTGATATTTATTGTCGATGGTAAAAACAGTAAAGAAAGTTGACGGTGGAGAAAGAAAAGTGGTGGTAGTTACTTGATGATTTTGGAGATGGTGGAAGAGAGGTGGTGGTAGTTCGATGATTTTGGAGATGGTGTAGAAAAATAGAAGATATAGTCGATGTTTTCTTGGTAGTGTAATAGAAAGAGAAGATATGCTTAAGGGTATTTCAGTCCTTTTTAGATTTAAATGGTTCCTGTCCATTTCATCAAGAACAATATTTTAACAGTCCATTTTAACCAGATTTTAAAGATTTCTAGATTATAAACTTATTTTCTTTAAAAAAAATTTAAATAATAATTGTATATTTTCTTTTTTAGTTTTTTTTTTTTTTCGTAGTTGACAAATAGTGTTGGTAGTGAACCCTCGATATATACGTGAAGATTATTAGTGAAGATATTATTAGTAGGGCTGTACATGGCCGGTTTCGGTTCGGTTTTGTGCCAAACCAAAACCGAAACCGGCAAGGTCGGTTTTGTCCAAAAGGTTTCCATAACCGTTCCGTTACCGTCGGTTCGGTTTTAGTCGGTTTTCACCCGGTTTCGGTTTTTTTCCGACGGGTTTCGGTTAACCGTTTGGAAACCTAAAATTCAAAAAAAAAAATCAAAAAAAAATCGAAAAAAAAAAAAAAAGTTAATTCTTCATTAATCCATCCAAACAAGTAAGCAATTCAAACAAATAACATCCTAGCAATTCAAACAAATCAAATAACATCCAAACAATTAAGCAATTCTTGATGGATGCTGGCTGCTGCTGCTGCTGGCTGCTGTCTGCTGCTGTCTGCTGCTGCTGCTGGCTGCTGCTGTCTGCTGCTGCTGCTGCTGCTGCTGATGCTGCTGATGCTGCTGATGCTGCTGCTGCTGCTGCTGCTGCTGCTGATGCCTCCTGCTGCTGCTGCTGCCTCCTGCCCAAAAATTCATTCCTCATCCTCCTCTATTATATGTATATACTTGGACTTAGAGAGAGTGTCCAAAAATTCTACAAACAAATGTACACATGAGCAATTAGTTAGATAGTGAATATCCAAAAACTCTACAAATAAATAAATAAATAAAATAAATAAAGCCTGCACAAAACCAACTTGAATCAGAAGAGGAACACAAAGAGTCTAAGACAAACCACCTTATTATTGCTTAACCAAAAAAGAAGAAGCCAACAGGAAAAAAAAGCTTAAACTTTATTTTGACCAAAGCTAAAATCATATCCCCACTAATCACATGGTGGGTTGTCCTCAAAGCAAGCTAAAGATATCACTATTTAAAAATTACCAAGACCAATTGTAACATTCTTTAAGAAAAAGCATGTAATAACAAAATGGAAATTAGAATAAACAAAAGATACTATAAGAAATCAAAAGTAAAGGCAAGTTTAAAGTAAAAATGAGATCTAAAACGGCATGAAAACCGATGCTGGAATGTTTGAATTTTGAAGAATCTTGAGATTGATGCAGACAAAACAAGAAAGGTATGGCCGAATCTGACATATTGCTTATTAAAGACTATAATACCAAAGAATCATTTATCCACATCATAACATACGATACCTTAATTAATCATGAACTATGATACGTCCCAAGAACCAAAACCTATTCCTTGAGTTCAATCATTCACCTTACAAACACATACCTAGGACCTCAACGAATGCATCTCGGTATAACTTGGTACATTGGTTCATACTTGAGACAATACCATTTCTCAAATTATATTAATCGTGTTTAAACAAGTTTTATCAGGTCTAAACTAGAAATGAGAAAGTTAAGACTTATGATCAGTGTCTTGATGGATGGAAATCATCTGAAGAGTCTAAGATCCAGCAATTCACAGGGATTTCAGTGTGTCCCACAAACATTGGAATTGGATTCCTCTACCAAATTTTGATAAATCTGTAGATCCACATTTGTACTCCAACATAGTAAGACCTAAAATGAGCTACTTATTTATTAACAAGGTGTGACTCAGTGAACTAGTCTAGTGTGCTGAACTTATTAAACCCATAAAAACAGAGATAGCATGCTGAAACCAGATATGAATCAACTAGAACGATTCCGAATCAACTGGATGAAACATAAAAAACCTTCCATGGGTGGGTATCTCAAGTTATTTAAAGATAGCTTTGATTTTCATAAAGATACCTGTAGGGTGCCAACAAGATAGCAGTCTAAGTCCCTAACATCAATACATCATACCTGTGAATCACAAATTTGATAAAAATTAGATTAAAAACATGAAACCCACAACAGGAAAAAA